>OX104024.1:3153652-3499877 GCA_944470205.2 Schistosoma margrebowiei
TAAAAAATCTGAAGGTTCAGTAAGTTGATGTTTTTTTATTCTGTTCTTGTTATATTGGTGTTTACATAAGAAGGTAGCTCAAGAGTTAAGGTGTTCGACTTCCAGTTATTGATGGAGTTTTGTTCTCTGAGCTGGATGGTTTGGTCGTGGAGCTTTCATCGTTCTTCTGAACGACATCATCAACACCACAAGCTTCAGATAGAAGTGAAATGTTCGAATTTCTCCATATGCGTTTCACAGCTTGTTCTGTACACCTCGATATTGATTGGTTCTTATTGACCTTAAATTTGTCATTGTTTACTCCTATATTTTGGTTGTGTCTCCCATTGGTTTGAAATTTGTGCTAATGATGTCGTTCAGAAGAACGATGAAAGCTCCACGACCAAACCATCCAGCTCAGAGAACAAAACTTCATCAAAATCATCCACCTGAGCTACGAATCTTTTTCACCATCTCACTTCCAGTTATAAAGTCCCAGCCTTGATCCTTGAGTCTATCTACTTCACTTTAGGTCACTGTTTTGGTATTTATAACTTTTATATTCAGAGTTTGGCTTAAAGTCAATTGTATGAACCTAAACGTGGTAAATGAGTTAAATAAATCTATTGTCGCTTAGTTAAAATTAAATCATTAAATGTAATGGTGGTTGATAGTGTAAGTTCCACTGATGATGATGATGAATTGTTGGATAAATTTTCATCTATATTGACATTTTACCCTACACTACGAAGTGGCTAATTAAAAAAACTGCTATACTTTTTCTTCTGGGCTTTAATGGAGAATAAGTGGTTCTGATGCTAGAATATCATTGATCAAAATAAATGAGGTGTATTTCTACCTGTAATTTGATAATAGTTATCATAGAATAGCATCTATACGGTGCGGTTTTCCAGCGATTTTAGGCTGGTAAAACCTCAATTAGTAAAGCCAATAGGTGTATCTGGATTAAAATACACTTTCCAAGGCTCATGAACCCCCCGCGTGGACGTGATTTAGTGGAGAAGTCTTCAGAACCTCCGGGTCTTGGTACGCGGGGATCTCACCAAGGGAAAATCTACTCTACATTCATACCGGTAACACACAAATTTTTACTCATGCATCCCGTAACATAATTATAGGTATATTCACCTAGGAGGGTAGATGGTCATCACTCCCTTCAAACTTATTTGCTACAACTGACTGTCACTTGCACATTACATGCATGTCACTGGTATAAAGGCTTTTACCCTTGCACTTTATGACATGCACATAAGCATAAGCACCCTTTCAAGATGGGTTGATGGTCAACTGCCTCTAGTATTTGCTACCATATCCTTTTATTACGTTTTCGACCTCATTGGTTTAGACCACTGATCTTATTAGATATAAGACAGATATTTTTCAGCTTACGGTCCTTTTGCGTTCCTGGAGCGTACCCTCTGGATGTGCCTACATACATGACTTCAAAAGCCAAGACCTATGTGATTCATATACATATACATTGGGCAGCCCATCATGGTTTTTAAAGCCTTAAAGAGTGAACACCATGCGGTAATTATTCTCTCTATCCTAAAGGAATATGAAAGTAAACGATACTTTAAAGAATTATTTACAGATCTTTTCATCAATGATTGCAATGGAAAACCTTTTAGTCGTTATCATGAGAATTGAAGTAGGTAACTTTGAGAATTGACCACTTAGGATGCACGTTTCAAGGAGAAACTAACTTCAAGTTTATACATATGCTTAGAAACAAAAATTCCAAGATTTCAACTAAACGAATCACTTTTCCGACTGATTCCGATTGAACTTACCAAAAAGCATACTTACAAACAGTTTGTTGTTTCTAAACCTTCAGTCATACACATTCTGAATCTTCCATTGAAGTAATATTCAATTATTGTAATCAATAACTTGACCATGACTTCTGACATAATTAAATCTTCAATATCAATTTTGAAAAGAATTGACGAAACTTTCGGTATTGTTTTAATCATGAAATGACACGATATGTGGAGAGCCCTTAATAATTGTATCGTCCTAATTTAGGTCTCTTCATCATTGTGTATCATTGAAGATAATTAGGGCTTGAGACCAAAATATCAAACAAGACACCTTTAGATCGTTAACTGTAACCTACCAGTTTCAAATATATCACATTCATATTCATATTTTCTACTGTTGTATTCATTCCTGTATGTGAAGTGACCTTATTGTTACTATTTCCACTATTCTGGAAATCAACTTGACAATTTGATCTCTCTGTGATAAAATTAGATATAGTAACTTGAACCGATGTACATAAGTATCAGGTTCTACATTGTAATTTACTGACTGTATATTGTATAAATAGTTCATCATTAAAAAATAAAGATGGTACTTCAGCGATGAAATTTTTCTTTTCGACGATTTCACTAATTTAAGCTGTACAGTTGTATTTATAGTCAATTTTACTGGCTAAAATAATGTTTTGTAGTGAGACAGAAAGGTACTAATTAATTAAAAAAACTGGAAGTAGTATGTTGTCTAGACGGAAGTTAAGTAACAATCGGCTAGTGAAAAACTGATAAGATAGAAATAGTCTTCTATTCAATAGCTATTCAGCACAGAATAATTAAAATTTATAATTATTGCTAATTAATAAAAGCGATAGATTATGGAAGATAGAAAGTGAGATTAAAACTATTGAAGAATAAAGGACTGAACATATTGTTTTTGTACGCAAAGGTTAAGCTTAAACTGGTGGGCAGTAATAGCCTTTGCTGTACATAAATTTTTCATTTGCATTCTCAACTTTTCTGGTTGTATGTATGATTTTTAAAGAGGTTTCTGGTGAAGTCGAGTGACTAAATGCTCTAGAATTAAGTTTTCGACTGACTTTCACAATCCTTTAAAGAGCCAGTCAGAGTATTGTATGAAGATGTGTTTCAAAAGAACTCGATTTATATGGCCAATATAACCTGTCACACATGAGCAAATAAACTATTAGATACACATTGATTTGACTCAAAGCTGTAGTTCATTATTGATAAAAGTACTTTTTATTTTATTTTATCCAAACACAAGGATGCACCAAATAGATATGTGCCACATAAATCATTCGATTTGTGTGAGGACTGAGATATTGCCCGGGTGCCCAAACCGAAGCAGGTGATTCTCTTAGGGGGGCACACCCGGAATCTTCGACCTGCAGGTCTGATCCACAAGACAGTGGAAAAATATAAGATGCAGTCCCATGATAGCCGGTGACCAACGATTGGTTCGTATGCCATTTGTTCCATCAGGATACTGGAGCCCATGTACACCATTGGTTCGGAATCAAGGTTTTTCAATTCCCCTAACTGGGGTGTTCCGTTTTCACCAGCCCAGTTAAAGCGCCGGACACTCAATTTTCGTCCTCTCAATTTCGTAAACAATAGTAATGCCGCAAGAAGTCAGTGAGTAGGACTCCCCTGACAGTAGCTGTATATGAATGGCCGTATGAGAGTATTTCGAGAGGGTGAGCGGACTCTCCTCACTCTCGACCGTACCAGGGCGTTTGAGAGCATTGTACCTAAAAGAATTCATTACAAAGAATCTTTTTACAAATAATCCAATTGAAATTGAATATCTCTTTTTTTTCCTTATCTCATTAATTATCATTCCTAATTAAGAATTATATAATCTTCATCTATTCTCTTTCTTATTTCAATCAACAATTAAAGGCTGCTCTTTATGGATTATCACAAATGATACCGGATCGTTCAATTGTCACTGAATTAGCTCAATGCTATTTAAATGCATACTATGATACACCAAATAATGAATCATAATACTAATAATACTACAAGAAAGACCTTTTCTAGGGTTTATCTTATAAGATCTAATAATACACTACTATGTATACATTTTTTGTTTCAATTCTATACAGTTGATATTCATTGTGTATTATTCATGCATAGTATTAACTATTTTCTGAAGAAGATATAGAAGTAAAAGACGAAAAACAAAGAATGTAGACATTTATACTACTTAAAATAGTTTTTTTTTATTATTCATAGAATTTTTAACTGGACAATTTTTAATTGTTTTTTATTCTATGTGTATTTGGTTTACTCAATTGTTTCACTAATTCTCTGTTTATTTACTTACTTTTATTTATTTATTTTGCCTATATAATGGAGTTATTTAAGATTTAAGTGTATTTGATTGGGGTTTTTGTTTGGAGGTTGCTAAAACAGTATAACACATAAATAAAATTCTTGAATATGACTATTTTCAATTATTGATATCAGTATAGGAGTTGTGGAGATTATTAAGTTTTTGATTGAGATCATGAACTGATTGATACTAGACCACCATGGAAAACCTGGAAGCACTGGACGTCCGTTTCGTCCTAGTATGGGACTCCTCAACAGTGCGCATCCACGACCTCGCCCTCTGCGAGATTTGAACCCAGGACCTACTGGTTTCGCGCGCGAGCACCTAACCACTAGACCACTGGGCCGGCATCCAATGGTGTTAATGTCTAACCTCAACCAATCCACGAAATTAACAGTTGTATGTTATTAAAAAATCTGTAACATCCTTTGTAATGTTTATCCAAGATAATATTCTTTGTATTGACTCAATGTAAACTACTTCTTTAGGGTAAATAAATAACCAAATAGTACATAAGAATAATGCAAGAATATTATTTGTGATCAATCAAAAAACAAGTCTCAACAAGTCAATATCATGTTGTTTCGGTCAAGGTGATTTATAAGCGACATATATATGTAAATTTGTGTTTCTGTGCGTGTGCAAGGTCAGGGATGAAAAAATGTGACCTTCATAGTGAGAAAGGACATCGTTTAATTTGTATGTACGATAATAATGTGAATAATATCAGACATGGTATCTTGGATAGATAGTTCAAGTCGGATGTATAGTAAGGCCTTCTTTTCTATTGAGAGCATTATATGGAATGCTTCAGCTACTCTTCTTTGTTTGTAGTTGGAAAAACCTTTTTGTAATATTTTGATGTTTTTGAAATCGATTTGGTGGTTGTTGAGAACGATGTAAACTGCTATCCTTGATGAGGGGTAACAGACGTAAGCAAGTCGGTATTGTGTTATTTTATTTTATTTGAACACAAGGAGGCACCAAATACATATGCGCCACATAAGCCTCATTTGATTTGTGCGAGAGCTGTGATACTGCCAGGGTGCCCAAACCGAAGCAGGTGGTTTTCTTAGGAGACCACACCAGGAGCGTTCGACCTGAAGGTCTCATCCACATGGCAGTGGAGCAACGTAAGGAGATGCAGTCCTATGGAAGCCGATGACCAACAATTGGTTCATACGCCATTTGTTCCATCAGGATACTGGAGCTCATACGCACCATTGGTTTGGAATCAGTGTTTTCCAAATCTCCATGTCCACCAACCCGGTTAAAGCGCCGGGCATTCGCTTTTCGTCCTCTGAATTTCGTAAACAACAGTAATACCACGAGAATTCAGTGAGAACGACTTCGCTGTCACAGGCTATATACGCGTGGCCATGTGAGAGCATTTGGAGAGGGAGAGCGGACTCTCTCCAGTACCAGACGTACCAGGGCATTTGGGGGCATGTCTTTTATTACAATCTAACTACTGATCACTTAATATGTTATCGTCAGCTATCGATCATGAAATAACAAATAGACAACTTGTTGAAATACTATTGTTATGTAGCGATAAGCATAATGAATGATAACTTTTTGGATCCATTTATGGACCAATACTATTGTTAAATAACTAAACTAATCATATTCGTGTTCCTCTTGTCATAAGCTTTATTTTGATCTATGAACTATTATTCTGCGATTTACGATTCTTGAATTATGCCCTATCTATTAATTACTACCTGCCATATTTACAGCCACTTTTGGCTAAATCTTGTACAATTGTTGTTTTCTATTTTATTGTACGATATAGTCTGATTAGTTTGTGTATAAACCCAGTATATTTGAAATAAATGATTTATATCACAGAGTCTGAGATTAGTGTTCTGGACATAACTGGCTGGAGTAGGCGGGAAGCAGAACCAATAAGGACTCTAGACTGCTCACACATGTTTTTTTTACGCGTTACTGGTCCAATCGATAAGTCACTGCTTTCTAATTGGCGGTATCATCACATGATACATTAACAGGAATCACAGCCCACAAAATATAACAACTATGTACTGAGAATTCTATCTTATACCAACAAAAATAAATCAATAAAAGTACTATTTTTTTCTTTTCAATGTATATTTCTTTATTGTTGTTGTGGTGGTGGTTGTTGTTCTGGTGTTGGTGGCGGTGGTTGTTGTTGCTGTGTTGGTGTTGGCTGTTGTTTTAATTCATCAATAATATTCATCATTAATTTAAAATCATCTTTATGATAATCTAATATTAATTTTATATTATTTTTTAAATTTATTATTTCATTATAATATTGTATTAATATAGTTTGATATTGTTTTATACATTTAATTATAATTTTCATAGAATGTGATGATAATGAACATTTTTGAATTAAATTTTTAATATAATTATCATTGATGAGATTATGAAATAATTGTTCATTATTATTATTATCATTATTACCATTATTATTGTCATTATTATTATTATTATTGTTACTATGGTTATCATCGGATTTTATTGATTTTTCATTGATTAAAAGAAATTGATTTTTTACATTTGGTTTTACAAGAGTTTTTCTTGTTAATTCAGCATTTTTCTTTGAAAAAAAAAGAAAAAAAACAATAGAGAAATATATTTTATGATCATTTATTTTTAATAATACTGTGGTGTGTGCTACTTATATTGATATAAGTAGTAATATGACGCGAATCAGGAATATAATGTCTGGCAGCAGCAGAAGATGGGGAAAGGTCAAGAAAGGAAAAAAACGAGAATAGAAAGCAATTAGTATAGAAATATAAGAACAATGAAGTCCGAGACAATTATTGAACATTATACAAATTAGCTATTATAGTATGGTTTTTCTATTTTATCAAGTAACTCTGTAATTTTGTGCTAAATATAATTCGGTTCTGTGTTCTCCTTCACTATAATACTATTATAATTATAAAGTACGTTGTGTAGTTTTCAATGAATACTGTATCTTTTCATTATAAGCGATTGTAGAGATTATTCATTTTAAATTTTTTGGATAGTAATATGAATTGGTTTTAGTTAGATAATTGTTGAAAATTATGAAGCATTAGATAATTGTTTTATTCAAGTAAAAGATTCTTCATCAGTTCACATTTATGACCCCATCTAGGATAGGCTTCAGGCCTCGTGGCAAGTATTTAACCTTCATACCACTAAGTTGCCGCCACCCCCAATGCCTTGGTACAGCCGAGGGTGAGGAAAGTTAGCTCTCACATAGCCATGTGTATACAGCTATTACCAGGGAAGTCCTACTCACTGCCCTCTCGCAATGGAAGCATTGTTTATGAAAAGCGAATATCCGGTGCTCTAACCGGGTTAGTGGATACGGAGAGTTTACCTAGGTTAGTTGGAAAACACTGATTCCAACCTAATGGTGTACAGGGGCTCCAGTATCCTGATGGAACAAATGGCATATGAACCAATCGTTGGCCACCGGCTACCATGGGATTGCATCTCCTGACGTTGCTCCACTGCCTTGTGGATTAGACCCTTAGATCAAAGGCAACGAGTGTGGCCTCCTAAGGAAACTACCTACTTCGGTCTAGGTACCTGGGCAGTATCACAGCCCTCAAACAAATCAAATGACTTGTGTGTTGTATATGTATTCGGTGCCCCTTTGTATCAATATTTATGTGTTTGAATAAATAAATACCATTGACTTGACGTACAGTGGTTTGTAATCGCAACTTTAATTATTTCGCTATATCGAGTCCTCTTTATCCATTAACTTTGGTGATATTTGCCTCGTCCCTAAAATTTTCGATCTCAAAGGATCAAATTTTCTCACCAGAGCTCTAAGAGCTACCTCTTAAAGTTACTCACTAGCGAATGCACAATGATTTTTATATTAATAAGTGATTTTGCAGGAGCATATCAGTTTGATTATGGTTTACACCATGAACTAACTTCAGTTCCACCTCACTAGTGTACTCTTATAGAGTCTTGCATATAATTGGTTCAATCCCTAACAAATTTGTGGATTTTGTTGCCTATATAGTTCCAGAGTTAGAGAAACGGGTTGGCCAGTATTTACTGGTCTAATATCTGATGTTTCATTAAGAAATTCATTTTCAGCTATCTGCAAATGATAAAAAAGATAGTCGGCTTTACGTTAAGTTAGTGCTTAGCAAGAAGCGAAAATATTCAAACCATTACTGGAAATGACTTAGCGACAAATAGATTGTACAATGTAGTTCAAGAGCCTTCTCGAAATGTCCATCAGTAATAGTACATGCGATTGAAACTAGCCTCAGGACTCCATAGCGAGCACGATACTACTGAAGTAAAATGTAATAGTTCATACGTACCAACTTCAATCAATCCATAATTATTTTATCATAACAACCGGTTGAACTGAATTGACTTTCTATAAACGTCTCTCATATAACCTATACTCTTACTCAAATTAACTGGATTTCTATAGGTATCCGGTTAGCTTTCAATTTACCTGCCGGTCCCAGTAGTTTAATATTCCAAAACGCCTTTTAGATGTTCATCTCCTAATGTAATCAAACTAAGTTTCAGGTATAAAGCAACGCTGTATGGTTTGATACATCAGACGTACTTTGCACAAAGTAGAACAGCTGCCTTGTATCTAAGTGAATGAAAAACTAAGTGTATACATATGTTAACTATACTTAGCTACTATCGTATGACCCGACGCATAATATATGTTTATATGGGATTCGATTGGTAAAAAGTTAATTATTCTCTAAACACAGATATAGTATCAATCCATGAAGTGGTTGACTTTCAGACCATCATCTGTTTCCCATTTTATTAATTTAATCTCTCGTTTTACAACTTAAACTATTGTATTTTAATTGTAATGCTGTTAAACAAATTCATTTTACAAAATCACAAGTACAATACTCATCTTCCTAATTATTCAAAATTATCTATGTATTAAAGAGGAAGAATGTTGTATTTGTGAAAATCAAAACAAATGGATTTGAAGTTAATCCAACGTTTCCTTGAATAAAAACACAACCTTGAACCAGATTACTAGGCGAAACATCTCACATCAACTTGGCGCCCAAATACTGAGACTGTTCGATTGGATTTAGATGAAAGTCAATCAGTCAACTACAACGTATGACCAGGCACATATACGCATCGGTCCAAGTTGCCATACCTCATTAACACAGCAAGATGAACACTGGATTCATAGACGTATTTACTTCAATGGAGGTAATATATAAAAGAAAGATCGCATATAAAAGTATAGTACAGGAATAAAGAATTAGTTCGTAGAAAGAAAGATATGAAGTGATTTTAATTTCTTAGTTTATCGGAAGATAGAGAGTGTATACACCTACGCCATTGTGATCGGTTCCGAACCATGTCATCAAGAGTCTCCAACCATTGGTTACGATAATCATGCGGACCCAACCAAGTAGTCGGTATCTACCAACATGGCGCAGACTAGAAGTTAGTGTCTTCAAGCACTGATGCCACGTCTTGGTTTGGTCGCCCCTAACTTTCTTCCAACACTAGTCAGCATTGCGCGTCGTGGTAACCGGTGTTCAGGCATATGCAACACATGGCCCAACCATCTCAGTCGATGAAGATTCACAACGTCATCAACTGATTTACCATCATTCCCTAATACCCTGCATCTATCCTTACTATTACTTACCCAATGATCCAAGTAATCGATAAAAAATTCTTATTTATTAAACTTACCATTTCAAGTTTCATTTTTTCATTGATAAGTTCTTCAATTCTACATTCCATAGTTTCTATTAATTTTATTAATCCATCACGTTCAATTTTATAATTTTTAATATAATCCAAATCATAATGGGATGAATTCATTAAATTCGATTGTATTTCATTATTTGTTTCATTTATGATTTCATGTTCTGATATATTCAAATGTATTTGATTAGTTGTAGAAAGACGTTCATTCATATTATCAATTAAATGGTTTTTCTCCATAATGATTTCCTATAATTTAAACCCAAATATTAGTGATTAATCATATTGTATTCTTAATAAATAAGTATATATATAGAAGGTTAATTTACATTTGAATTACCGAACTCATGAGTGAAAACCAATTATGCAAGATTAAGAGAATAGTGAACTCGAATTTCCTTCCACTGAACTTAAAAAAAAAACACTAATAGTTAAGATCATGAGTCAATTGAAGTTAGACCACTATGAAAAACCTGGAAGCACTGGACGGCTGTTTCACTCTAGTATAGGACTCCTCAACAGTGCATAACCACGATCCTGCTCGCGGGATTCGAACTCAGCACCTATCAGTCTCCTACGCCAGTACTTAACCTCTAGACCACTAAGTCAGTCGGCATCCAACGGTATTAATATATAACTTCAACTAATCCACGAAATTGAGCGACACATCTTTCATTGTCTTCTGTGAGTTACTATCTCACAACAAACTCGGTTGAACTCCATTGGTCACTTCTTCTCACTGGAACTCCAGGATATACCTCTTGGAGACTATGTTGATTAATATCAGAAGGGGTTTTGCAGATATAATAGTAATTTCATCAGCTTGAGATCACAAGTCAATTGAAACTAGACCACTATGAGAAACCTGCACGCAGTAGATGGCCGTTTCACTCTAGTATGGGACTCCTCAGCAGTGCGCATCCATGGTCCTGCTCGCGGGATTCGAATCCAGGACCTATCAGTCAGCAATCAACATATGCTCACTAGTGACTGGCTTCAAGAGATATATCCTGGAGTTCTAGTGAGAAGCAGTGACCAATGAAGTTCAACCGGGTCTATTGTGAGGTAGTAACTCACTGATGACAATGGTGGATTTGTCGCTCAATTTCGTGGATTAGTTAAAGTTAGACAGTACGATGAAACGGCCATCTAGTGCTTCCAAGTTTTCTATTGTGGTCTAACTTCAATTGACTCATGATCTGAACTATTGAAATTACTACAATCTCCACAAACCTCATTCTGATACTAATTATTATTCATACCCGTTCAAAAGTATTAATCCGCTTAAAAATTTCTATGAAAATGATATTCTTTTCATAAGTTAATCACATTTCTTTTTCTCTTTGGATAATCATGCTTTAAAATACTTCAGAAAGTAAATACTTTATTAACTCTTTTCTTATGTTTAATAATGTTGTCTTTAATAGTCAATGATCTTTAAAATATTTGTAAAGGTTGATTAGTTTTGTTAACATTTCCAAGTTCTAAAGTTTTTAATAGTAACAGTAATATCCAATAGAATTTGGTTGATTGTTATTTATCAAATGAAGTGAATAATAAACTACATCATATTTTTCTATAAGTCATGTTTCAAGTTTGTTTTTAATACTGAATTCTTCAAGTTGATCAACATAATTTCATAGCTTCCATTATCTTAGTGGATAATGTTTGGGATGATCTAGAAAACTTTTAGCAAAAACCAAAAAAAAAGAGCTCAGAAAACATTAAAAAGCATTTTATCCAATCAACATTCAGAAGAAACTAAAAAGTCACATGTAGAGTTTCTGATTGTTTGATTATTATATTACTACTATGTTTAGTAGCATTTCAGAATTTTAGGGAAACCAAAGAGCATCTAAAATACTATAAAAAAAACCTTGTATATTCTATACGAAAACTAACCTTGCGAGTAAAGTGCTTCTTGCATATTTTGCGACTTTTCTCTTGTGTTTAGGTCGCTGATTCTAGCTTGGAGGTTACGAGAATAGCTTAAGAATCGAATATATCATTCAATCAACAAGATTTATCAAATAACGTCAACAAACAGAAATAAATTTCGTAATTGAGATCTTGAACCAATTTATGTTAGACCATCACAAATGAAAACCTGGGAAGCATTGAATGGTCGTTTTGTCCTATTGTGGGACTCCTCAGCAGTGCGCATCCACGATCCCGCGAGCGGGATTCGAACCCAGGGCCTTCGGTCTCGCGCTCGATCGCTTAACCAACAGGACCACTGAGCCGGCATCCAATGGTGATAGTTTCTAACATCAATCAAACTTAATAATCTCCACAAATCCTATACTAGTAATCAACATGTGCTCACTAGTGACTAGCTTCGTGAGGGAATTCTCGGAGTTCTAGTGAGAGCTAATCCATATCGGGTAGAGAGTTATCTACTTCAGTATAATGGAAGTTGGTCGCGCAATTTCGTGGATTGGTTGAGGTTAGACATTAACACCACCGGACACCAGCTCAGTGGTTCAGTAGGTTAAGCGTTCGTGCGTGAAACTGAAGGCCCTGGGTTCGAATCCCGCTCGCGGGATCGTGGATGCGCACTGCTGAGGAGTCCCACAATAGGACAAAACGACCATTCAATGCTTCCCAGGTTTTCAATGCTAATCTAACATCATTCATCGGTTCATGATATCAATCAAAAAAAATAATAATAAAACATTGGCTTACTTCTAATTTTTTAATTTCTACATCTTTTATTTGTTTAAAATTCAATTGTTCTTCATTTAATTTTTCTATTTCATTCGTTTTTTCTTGATTCATTTGATTTATTTTATTGAGTTCATTTTGTAAATTATTTCTATGTTGAATTAATGATTCAATTAATTCATTATCATGTTTACTTTTATTTATTAAAAATAAAATTTGTTGTTTTAATTCTTTTTGTTCTTGTAATAAATGATGATGATGTAATTTGATTTTTTGTAAATTTTTTTTAGTGAAATCAATCTCTTCTTCTAATTGTTTCTTATCATTTTGTAATTGAATAATGTTAGTTGTTCTATGATCATTTTGTTCAATGATCGGATCTAGTTTAGATGTTTTAGAAGTCATATTATCATCATTATCTTGAAAAGAATGAATATCCAATAATGTTGCACCAGAAAATGTTTCATTTTCTATATTCTCTTTAGAAATTACATCTTCTATGCGTGAAGAACTTTTTAAAGTAAGTTGTGATTGTAATTTTGTAATACGATTTTTTAATGCAATAATTTGTTGTTGTCGACCACGCCAATTTCCATATGTTCCATCGGGTTTTAGTTTTAAATTTGTTAACCAACTATTTAAATTTGGTATTAGTTCACCAGTTTCTGATTCGATTACTTTTTTAGCTAATAATAAATCATGATTTAAGGTTTGAATTTTTTGACGTAATTCCATAACAATAGATTCTAGTTTTTTTAATTTATTCTTCTTCTTCTTCTCTTGTTCTGCATCGTCTGATATGTTCTCGATGTTTTCGTTCGTTGTGATGCTGTTCTGTTTACATAAACTGCATAGAACATTTTTGTTTGATGAGTTAATCGATTCAGTTTCTAACTTTCTGACTATTTGATACAAGTTATTACTTTTGTTTCGTTCACTTACAAGTGAAGCATTCAATTCTCTAATTTTTTTAGATAACTCAATGATTTTAAGTGAAGCGACATCTAGTCCTGGATCATTAGGATAAAGTTTATTGACTTCATGCATAGTAACACTTTCTGTTTGTTTTAAATTCTCCTCATTACAGTAATCTGGCATTGTTTTGTGTATTTTATTTTCTATTTACTTGAGTAATCATTCTGATGTGCTTTTTTTAAGTGTTGTACTACTAAAAAACAAAAAATCAAAGAAGTATGACAAAAATGCATCGTAAAAATTCAAAAGGTTAAAAGTTTCTGATCAAAATACCTAGAAGTAAAGTCTTGATATTTTGATCATCGTTATGTTGACAACCTTGAAATGGTGGAACAATTCACTGAAAATTTACACTTTGGATTTTCTCCCCACTCCGTCAAACTTAATGCTCATACATTTTAGATGGAATCTGTGTGTTATAATTCTCTCTTACGGTTATAACCCAGCTATTCCTATTGCTTAGTATTCTCGGACACCGATTCACTCGACAAGTCCCTAAATCAGAACACGGTTGAACAGGAAAGAGATTATATTTCAAATAGCAAGGTTAGATGGAAGTAAGAAGCAAGCAAGTGCAATAGGTAAAACGTTAGTATAATTATAGTTTCTCACATGAGAAGATTTCTAAAGTGTTCACTAAATATTGAATAACGCTGGTTGGATAGGAATTAGCCAATCAGCGTGCACCAAAGCAATCGTGCATTGAGCATACTTTAATCTGGTCTATGTTCCGCTAACACTGTGTTACAACGCTTACAAGTTCATTATTTGTAACAGTAAGAGTCAGATGAAGTCCTTCAGTTCCTTTCTATAAATCATTAAAGACTCACTTCACATTCTTATTCTTCCATGGCATTCCTTTTTATCTTCCCAAGACAAAATGTGCTAAAATAAATACATGTAATACTTTTACAATGAATTATATTATTATTATTATATACTACAGAGGTATCTTGCAGATAAGCAGACGATTTTGTTTTTATTTATTATCTCTCATTGAGGATGCGTGTAAAACTTTTTAAAAAATACTAGGTTGCATCGATTTGTTCGTTAAATAAAATGCTTCTGTATGAATAAGGAAAATATTACTGAAGAAGGGGAAGAGTGATATATGACAATATCGCTTATTTAGATTTCCATAGTATGCTTTTATTTGAAGGAATATATGACTAGGCATTCTTTGAATTTCCCAAACCTAAGGCTTTAAAAAACGTTCCTAGTTAGATATTTCTGTGAATAAGACAAAGTGATGTGCACATATGAATAAATCTAAATAGATTATAGTCTTTCAGGTCAACATAAGACTCTGTAACATTCCAGTCCTATGAGAGCTCCATCGTGGTCAAAATAGCCCAGTCACAACATTTTAGACTGTAGAACTGCTTGTCATGTGTTCGATTGTGATAGGAAGCACCGGTCCCATCAAGGTTGCAGATATGCCTCCCTAAACACTGATAAATGGCATAAAACCGAGTACCAACACTTTCTGATGACTACCATGATTCGAATTATTTTAATCTCAGTGAAATTCTAACAAATATAACATGTCAAAGTGTTGATTGAACTCGTGTAACATACAATCAAACGAAATCATTCAATGAAAGTTCAAAAACACATTAACTGAGTTATTATCACTACCTAAAACTTCTCTCTTGACGTCAGTATTAACTTATTAGCAGCTTCACCTTGTGTAGGATAAGATATCATGACTGAACAAATGAAATCAGATACACTGATCAAATTGTTCAGTAAGAATATGCGTTTTCACAGAGCCCATAATAATAAGGTTAATTCAACCAAGTCTATTTGCTATCCTGATGGCTGAAAATTCCAAAAATTTTACATTCAGATTTGCGTATTAAGGACAGAAGGCCTACGGCTTATTTTAGTCTTTTTCTAGTATGCTTCTGTGAGTGTCCAGTCTTCTCTTGAAAGAGTCAATTGAAGGCGCGGACACCATTGCTTCGGGCAGCAAGTTCCAAGTATTGGTGACTTGGTGTGAAAACCTGTATGCCACGGGTAGTTTGTTCGTTCTTGGATTTTCTACTCACCTGCTATGTCCTCTGAGATGTCCCGATCTAGTGAGGAGAAAAAGAGAATAAGTTAGGTCCAAAACCACTTCTCAGTATTCTGTGCATCAAAATTAGATCTCCTCTCAATCTGCGACAGGACATAGTAAAGAGGTCCAGCTTTTCAAGCCGCTCTTTGTACGGTAAATTCCGGAGTTCTGGAATTGCACGGGTAGCCGCCCTCCGAATCACCTTTTAAACAGGGGCTTGCATCCCGAACGCAGTTCTCAAGCTTAGTTTTCGCTAAGGATGTGTATACTGTAGTGAACATAGTAGTATCTAACTTACTGAATGTCCGTTTTAAAGCCTCGAGGGTTCGAAACCCCTTAACTGCGACCTCCCGGCAATGGGCCGTCGTCTTAAGATCATGGCTCACTGTCACCTCTAGATCCTTATGAGACCGGACCACGGATAATGGTAGTTCCCCTATGCTGTACCTATTAACCTTTGAATCCCCAAAGTGCATGTAGACACACTTTGCCGCGTTTACAGGCATCAGTCACTCTTTAGACCAGTTAATCATATTATTTAAGTCTGCCTGAAGAGCACATGCGTCTGTGTCTCCAGTTATTACTCGCCAGATCCTTACATCGTCAGCGTATAATAACTTTGGAGACTGTACTATACTTGAAAGATCATTAACTTACATTATAAAAAGTAAAGGACCTAGGACGGAACCTTGAGGTACTCCACTAAGTACTGGTCTCCAGATGGAGCACTTGGAATTTATTCTTTCTTTATGTCTACGACCTACTAGGAAATCATTAATCCATTTTAAAAGAGGTTCGGCAATACCAGCGTTTTCCAAATTCAATAGCAGTCTATTAGTTGACACCTTGTCAAAAGCCTTACTGAAGTCTATGTAGACAACATCCACTGAGTTTCCGTTGTATAGCGCCACTGTCTCAAATTCCCTTGCTATAAGGAGGTTTGTTGCACAAGATAGACCCTTTCTAAAACCATGTTCTATGTTTAACGAGCTATTGGTTTCCATAAATGCCATTATGGTCCGTTTGACTATTCTTTCCAATATTTTAACTACAACACTGGTGAGACTTACAGGTCTGTAGTTCGATGGAAGTTGTCTTGATCCTGTTTGATGTATGGGAGTGTCGATTGCATCCTTCCAGTCCATAGGTAACACACCATGGTCAAGTGACATATTGAATATCACAGTCAGTGGGGCCGCGATATATTGTGCAATATATCTCGAGATTTTGAGGTGTAGTTCACCTGGTCCTGTTGACTTTTCCATGTTTAAGGTGCTAAGAGCCTTGAGCACATCGTCTTGATCGAAGTCCACGGTGAGAAGGTGGTTTGTTGACTCTTTATTTTGGTCTGGTTCTTCGTCTAGAGGAGATTCATGAGTGAAAACTTTCCCAAAATCGTCAGCCATAGCCTCTGCTTTTTCCTGATTTTCCTCTATCATTTTAGACTCACTCCCTTCTTTAATTATGTTAGGAATCCAATGATGTATCCTTGTTTTATAGTTTATGTACGAGAATATTCTCTTGGGCTGCTTGAGTGCAGATTGAGCCGACTGCATTTCATATTTTCTTTGAGCTTCCCGAATTTTTGTTATACACTTGCTTCTCATCGCTCTGTAGCGTTCCATCGTACCTGCTGTCCCAAGGCGGATGGCAACATCCCAACATTTCTTTTTTTGTCTTAGTAAACGTCGAATATCCCGGCCTATCCAGTGATGGCCGTGCTTCTTTGAAACTGTCCAGGGTATGTATGGTTGAGTTACCCGATTGTATAACTGCCTGAAAAGAGTCCATATCTCTTGCATTGATGCCCTTGAGTCAATTTCACAGTTTTCAGCCGATGCTGCGGAGTTGATTACCTCCATACCTGCCTTCCATATATTAGGACGGGCTGGCGCAACTGTTTGGCAGGCAATCTCAGCTATGAATTCGAATAATATGACTGTATGGTCACTTCTCCTTAGTGGTGGGAGGAAAGTCATCTGACCAACGTCATCACCGTGTGTGAAGACTAAACCTAAAAGAGAAGAAGAGTTTCTTAAGTCATATCTTGTGAGGTTTCTAATGTGTTGGAATAAAGCTAATCCAATCGAGGTTTCTAACAGTTTGCAGTCGAACGACTTTACTTCTAAGTCAACCCATTTCATATATGGTGCATTAAAGACGCTTACTACAAGGCGTTTACCCTTGTTACACCAGGACTTAAGTTTACTTTGGAGAAAACCATCTGCTACACATTCTGGACTGCTATATACTACAACTAATTCAATATCTTGCCGTCTACATTTCAGCATACATCGCACCAGTTCACATGTCCCTGAAACATGTACCACTGTTTCAGCTACTCTTAGAATTAGGGTACTTTTCGTGTACAGGATAATCCCGCCTCCCCTACGGTTCAATCTATCAGCCCTACTGGTTAAAAAACCAGTCAACTGAATTTCATTATCTAATACTTCTGACGTTTACCAAGTTTCTGAGACAGCAATAACATCCGGTTTTTCTTTATTCACCATTACTTGAGCTCTGCTATTTTATTTAGTAGGCTACGAGCATTTGTGTACCATACCTTTAAGTCGGTGGAGAACTTTCCCTTACCACCCAGAGTGATTTGGGGATGGTTTGCTCCAAACCTTTACAATTTGAAAACCCTTAAAAACGAGGTTTCTCCCACCGTTTCGGCGACACTCAATTATTTTCAATTCTGAAGCTCGTCTCTTAATACGCTTAGATAGGCTGAGATCCTCACGGAAGTGTATTCCGGATCCAATCGGTTTACCCGAGTTACCTACAATCAAGTTCCTTTCTCCAACCGTGGAAAATGTAACTTTCAAGAGGCGGTTTTTCTGAGGACTTTCAGAATCCACCTTTTGTCCTATTCTATATAAAGCTTACAAATACTAACTAGTGAAGCTGTATCTGGCAGTAGTTTGCTTGTTAAGGACTTAATATGACTTAGGTCATGTTCAAATCTAGCCTTTGGTTCCTTATCGGAAGATTCTCTTAACTTATGAAAAAAGACTGACCTCTCAGAGAGGTCTGTCTTGACACGCAGTGGAGTTTTTGTTTCTGATACCGTCTCTTCCAATGACTTACTAACCGGATGTTTTTTGCCTACAGCTTTTTTCTTTTCATTTCTTTCTCTCCGTACTGAAGTTCATTTATCATCACTCAGTACAGTCACACCGGGACTATTTGGAACGGTAACAGTTTTATCCGGGTCTTCTATTTCCACTAGAAGTGTATGATTACCGATGCCGGTATCAAGCGGCAGTTCACTCCTTGTTAATGTTAACGGAGATTTCACTTTCGCGTCAATCACAGTCGGGTGTTTAACGGGTCTGGTAGCAGCACGTACTACACTGACATATTCTTCACCGTCAGTGCTCGTGTTATCAGCGCAACAGCCATCGTTTTTCCTACAGGCCGAAGCCAATAAGCTTATGGGCTCCTGTATTAATAACTTCCCATTTGTACAGCAAAGTATACAAAGCCAATGCGAGTTAAGCTTCGAGCATCTTTCGTATGCCGTAGGACTTAGACGTATACATATCTTATGGTATCACTTTTTACATTCATCGCACTGCATTCCTCCCTCAACGGTGAACAGGCAGTTTGGCTGTCCACATTTATAAGTCTTACTAGGCAGTGTATTTTGATTAAAAAGGTTTAAAACACAATGTGAACACGAGTGTCAGTCAATGAGTAAAAAAAAGGTACCATAGAACAAAGATTAGCAAAAATTTCGAACCTCAACCGAAGCACTTTTAGTTAAAGTAGACCAAGAATGCTTTCTGGTACAACAAGTACACAAAGCAAGGAAAATCATAACAAGTACAAAAATCGCTGCCCTTTTTTAATCGAACGCTTATAGGGAACTTCCACAAATGAGGTTAGTAAGTCTCGCTTCACACATGCAAATAATTTACCGGAAGAAAAGTACTTATTGATCAAACGAAATGCAAACTAGTAAAAATCATAAATTCGTGTAATGAACAAGTAGATCAGTTGGTTAAAATCGCCGTTAACGGCAATCCCGCGACTAGATGAGCATACGTTCGCGGCCCAATTAGCTTTCAACTGAACAATTAATATATAAATCCAGTCAAAAAACTAATTGAAAATTAAAAGCTTCCGTCTAAATGTAATACTAATGCTCGGTTTGATATACTCAAACTACGCCGCAAATTCTATTAGTTATAATAAACCATGTCGAGTTGTTTAAACAAAAGCTACCTTGATACAAACATCAGTTGCACCTGGTATATACAGATATCTGTATTTCAATATGGTCTTGTAGTGGTAAGTAAATCCCCTAAATAAATGGTTCTGTAAGTCCTCAACAGTGGATTCTTACAGTTTTACTAGTATAGGGGTTGCTTTACTGGACACACCTAGCTGAAGAAACTTGACAACGCAACTGTACTATATCACAAGTAACCACACTGTGCTATGCATTCCTGGTGACTGATACACAGCTCACATCAAACACTTCTCGACATATCGATAGATTTCCAAATGTATATTAGAACACATTCACTTCTGACACCTGATTTGAATGGGTTGGTATACCTCGATTATAAAGATGTCACATGTAAAGACGTTATAAAACTCCGAATCATGTGGCATGTTTAGTTGTGATCACGATGTGATCCGGTACACCGAACAATAAACTGTGAGTCTGTTCCCAATTGGGACATTGTATATCACATTTTTATTCTTCAATCTAGTGGTATTCTTTCTCTATTTTTGTATATTTTATCGCCCATTTGCCCTCATTGTGACGGGACAGACACCTTAGTTATTTAAGATTAAGACTCTCTCACCTCTCACCCTTCAACTTATACCATTCTGGCCCAACAATATATAAGACTGGTTCACTATACAGAATCTAACGTACACGAGCACAATGTGACAGACCACGTGCACAAGTAATCGCTGTGGCGAAGACACTCCCAAACAATGTTAACAGATGCATCATGCCTAGTGTATTTACTAGTGATTTCTTTGAGCGTTACGTCACTTGGAAGAAAACCATCCCTTACGTGGAGACCTGACTGACCGACAAAGGTCAGACTAATTCTCCCCAAACATCTGTCTACAACATGCTCAGTAGCAGAAATGTCGCTACGTATGTGGGAAGTGATCAGTCAGCGTAACTTTTTTGAAGTCCTGTGTAGACAATTTTCTTACATCAGCTTCCCCGACAGGTGAATTTCGTTCTCATCTCATTTCAAAATAACGCCGTGGACGAACTGGGTGGATTTGTCTATAGGGCTCCAAAGATCGCCAGGAAAGCAAGCGCCGATGCTCCGTAATATAAAAGTCTAAAGTTACACAAAATGACGTAACAAACCTCTGTCATACTCTCGCACGGTATCCTAATATTCGTCATCATAATAGAATTTCTCTAAAACATCGAGGAAGCTCTTCACGAAAAAAATATACCTCTAAACCACGACAGTCAGATAATCCTGATTAATGCTAGTGCCACAAAAATTATGGTAAGTCCTCTTAAAATTGTGGAAAACCATGCAGTTTCATAAGCTTCAAGCCATCCGATACGAAAAATCTTTCAGAGAGTTCCCGCCAGGGGCGTGTTAACGACAAACATAGCCATCTGTTGCACATCACTGATGTGATGATAAAAGTTTGCTACTTCGTCGACAACGCGCCCTTAAAGAAGAGTAAGTTTTCCAGAACGCTTGAACAAATATTATGCGTAGGATGCTTCACGACATTTCGTTTTATTTCACTTGTTTGTACTGATGTGTCAATATATACATATAATTGTATTTTCTGTTCTTTGAAAAATTCAGAGACATCCATTGTGCATAATGTTTTTACACTTCATCTTATCTCATCACTAATGTCTCATGTAACATTGTTATTTGTGAATATAGTTTATTATTATCGCATATTATTAATACACATGTAAACAAGTTTATTTTTTTCTTCGTACGTTTTGTGTTCTGACGAATGTATTTTAACATGCACCTTCAACTTCACTCTTTTTCCTTTCCCGGCAGCTAGAAAATATGAAAAATTGACGAATGGAAATTTTCACATTGCCTATTTTCATTGCTATATTTTGCCACATTGCCCCTCTTATTAGGAGAAAACGATTAGATACTTCTGAATACAGCAAGCTGTTAGAAGAGTACTTAACAACGTCAAACTCATCCAGCCTAAACTTACGACAGGTCACGTCTTGGGGTCGTCACTGCTACACTAAGGGGTAGTTCTTGTAGGACTCCTGAGGATTTGATTGGACAAATTCATCTGGTGGACGGTTCCAAGAGTTTTCTAATAAAAAAATGAAAACGTGCATCTACAATCCTGGTTAAAGTTGTGCCCTGATATTAGGATATTCAGAGTTTGATAATGCGACTGAACTTAAGCAGGTATTGTAGATGATTTCCAGGGGTGTTCGTGATTTGAAGCCAATCCGTGTGCTTAATATCTTAATTCATTAGATAGAGCTTAGCCTCAGTGTAGTACACAACATACCAAGCAAATAACATATACAGAGGTAATCAACCCCAAGTTTCCTAATCTCTCTCCACTTGCTGATAATTCTTATCTGGTCACTGAAATAGACTTTAAAGCAGAATCCTGTTCGCCTGAAAATGTGACACAATATGCCCGTTGAAGGTTCTACAGATAAGCACTAGCTTAGACTACATTTTCCCCAACCAAGCAATAAAATTTTCAGACTTGAGGATTTCATAATCTGTTATTCGAAATGGTAACATCTTGTCATTTAATGCTTCCATAAATGAAAAATCATCCGAACATACTTGATACAAAACATTATGAAGAACTGACTGCAGTTTTGGAAAAATTAAATCTTTGAAAACATTACTTCTTACGTAACACTGACCCATAGACGTGCACGAGCCGTTGCATCCTTTTAAGAACATCAACATCCTGTCAGTCGATTAAGATGATTCTCGCCAGACAGTGATGCACGGCGTCTCTGAGATTCTTCTACTGGTTGAAGGTTAGTATCCCCATTAATGTCAGGAATTAGAATGCATCCTGGAATAAATGACATCCCCCTAACTGTGCATATGACTAATCATACCTCATGAACTGTAGACAAAATTTAGATGGAGCAGATGAATATATCAGTCTCAGTTGAACAGACCTGCTAAAGTTTGTGGTGATATTTTACATAATATCACGTGAAAAAAGGGTCTCGTTTCAGAACTCACCTTTGATAATCAGGTTACTGGTCCGTTCACATCATAGTCTACCATACGACATTCTTAACTAAGGGTTTACACGGCCATCTGAGAGGCAACTTGTGTACTACTGGTTGTCGATAGACAAGAAACCGGATAATGTCTCTCTTTTTGGTATAGTAAATCTGTTTCTTTCTGAACGCTACCTCGTCTAATGTAATCACAGCCATTTCAAAAGTGCTTCGAAGAACAGCCGAACAATAATATATATATATATATATATATATATATATATATATATATCCATGGATGACTGACCGTATGCAGCAAGACAATATTACATGTGTCTTCTCATCTTCATCCCTGACATCATTTCCTTCTTTCCTTCTTATTTATCATTATTGTTCCATCTGTAGTATCTAATGCCACTGTAAGCACAAGTTTAAACTAACATATATGTTTGTGACGAGTTCTTGGTGATAAGGGGCGGTTTTTTGTCTTTGGTCTAACTCCCTGCTCAGCTGAAGTAGTCCTAGTAATCTTACGACATAGCTTGGTCAATAACTTGATTGATATAGTTGGATTATGAGTGGGTTTGTAGCGGGGTATGAGAAATAACAGGGACTGGCAGTTATCTCATTATTGAGGCACTGTTTGACTGATCGTAATTCGTGAAGAATTCTGGAAACAGTGTAAGTAGAAAGGTCCTATTGTTTCATTGTACCCCACTAGACACTAACTGCTAAACAACTGTTTCAGTTCATTTTTACAAACATTCATTCCAGAACAACAAGTGCTTACTCGATGTGGACTGCCTTAATTTGGTGAATATTTGTGCGCCAGATGGGCACTATAGGCAGTTTCTCGTCGTCGACCTCAAATCCATGGTGGGAAGTCAGTAGTGTTATTTGTAGGGTCAACCTCTTCCAACCCCTTCCTTTTAATACAGGGAGGTAGTGTCGCTGCAAATTATGGCTGTGTTAAAGAAACATCTTCCCGACACCATACTCTGAAACACTCAGCAATATGATCATGCTACCGAAACTCTGGAACTTGTACAAAATTCGTTTCGTGCGCAAAACAAAAAAGAGCAGTGGTACTTTTCTTCTTCAAATAAATCTCTTTGTGCTGATTGTACCCAAAAGTGAAAAGGCTTTTTGGCTTTCATTTAGGCCGGATTTTTTTGTATCGGTTACATACAAATCTCACCTTTTTGTGTTCGGCATCTATAACCTTTGAAGCCTTGAAAGAACGTATTATAGAGGTTAGTTTTTCTGTTTGTTTATTTCTCTTGCGCACTAAAAAATTATTTATTGTTCTCTCTGTGCGATCACTTAATAATTTTAAAACAACGTTAAGGTAGACCCGCGTGCTATTTCCCGGCTGATGATGGAACACAAAGTAACAGCTGCAACGGGTGGTATCACAACGTATTCACCGGACTCACACCTGTTGAAAGCCACGATCACACTGGCTGTGCAAAGCATGCTGTTCTACAAAGTTTCTGCTATTTCTTGAGATGATTGAAGTAAATGATCGCCTTCAGTTTTTGAGGAAGCAGAAAGTGTTATAATGAACCCAGCTTTATATTTGAATGAAACCATAAGAGCGGACAACAATAACGTAGCGGATAACGAATGCATGGTTACAAGTAAAAGGAAAAATCACGCTAAGAAGAAACATAGTATAGAAGCTCTAAGGTATGTTAGTCGACGTTTTCAGCTGTAGATATCCATATTGGCGCAAAATAAGCTATGGGGGAGCACAGCCTGAGTGGTATAGATGATGTGATCAAAAGACATAACACGACCAATGATTGATCCGCAGTTGCACTTAGAAAAGTACGGAAACAGGATGAGAAATTCGCGTCTGACGAAAAACCAGACTGCAGGTATGAGTAGATTGTAGGAAAAGAAACTTCGAAGACAAACCATGATGAAATGTCAGTCATTTCTCATAAATTAAGATAGTTTTTCAATACGAAACCAAAAGCCAGATTTAAACACTATCTGAGTCACACTAAGTCCTTAATAAGCAAGTTATATCCAGGAGTTAGTATCTATAAGTTTTGCAGAATAGGAAAAATAACTGATTCTAAAAGTACACAGAAACTCCGCCTTATTGGAGAGACCCAGAAAAAGACTAGATGTCCTTGAAAACACTGGGGAACATTTTATTCAATCAGCATTGACTAGAAATTTCTCGGAAACATCTAGAGAGGGAGGTGTTATGTGTCACATTAATGAGTGGGTAATTATCCATCCTGCTTTTATGTTTAGAAATATTCCCGGGCTTTCCAGAAGCATAAGACCATCCGAAATGTTGTAAATACCCTCGTCTTCCTGTGCACTGACCTTCGAGTAAAGCGTTCTTTCGCGCCCTTTCTCTAATGTTCAATTTGCCGTGTATATATGGCCTAAAGGCTACTAGAAAAGCTTAGAAAATTGAAACAGTACTTTAGTCAAAAGATTTACCACATATCCTAAAATTTACCTTTGCTTCTGGTGAAGAAAGAAACCTAGTACCGAAAAATTTGGACACAACCACTTGACCCGGAGTATATATTCGTGGGAATCTCGAGGCGATTGGCAGAAGTATTAATAAATGAGCACCACTGGAACGGTGAATAAACCTTATACTTAAAAGTTTCCAAATCGTAGACATTCGGAGCCAGGCGGGAAAGTTCTTCATAGAAGTAAAGAATGCTATACAAATGCTCGTAGACTACCTAATAAAATGGGGGAACTCAAAACAGTTGTGGACAGAAAACCCTGATGTTATTATTATCTCAGAAACATTATCCAAGTCCGAAGTGCATAACAGTGTATGCCAATCGCCCGGTTTCTTACTTCGCATGGCTAATAGATTAAACCGTAGTTGTGGTAGGGTTATCTTGCGTGCGAAAGTTACATTAACCGTACGAGATGTCTAGACGGTGGCACACGATTCAGAGACATGTATTTTGGTGCGCTGCAAACTGAAATGTAAACAACAAGGTATTGAATTTGTTGTAGTATATTGCAGTCCAGAATATTTGATAGATGACTTCTTCCTAAGTAAATTTAAGCCCTGATGTAATAGGCGGTAAAATATTTATAATGGGCAACTTGAATTCACCTAATATAAACTGGGAAGATTTTGAAGTATGATCATCAACAACATCGTTTGATTGAAGATTGTTGGAAACCACAATCGTACGAGCTTTATTCCAGCGTATTAGAGATCCCACCAGATATGAATTACAAAACTCCTCATCTTTCTCGGATCAAATCTTCACACACGGTGATTATGTCAGTCAAATAAATTTCATCCTACCTCTAGGGAGAAGCGATCATGCAGTTATCTTATTCAACTTCATGGCTGAGATTGCCTGTCAAACAGTTGCGCCTGCCCGTCCTAACATATGAAAGGCAGACATGAAGGCAATCAACTTTGTAGCCTCGGCTGAAAAATGGATAATTTACTCGTTCATCCGTAGAAGAGGCATTGGGCACATTTCTGGCAGTTATACAATTGTGTAATTGAACCGTTTACACTCTGGACAGTCCCAAAGAACATGAAGAAGCTCGTCCATCCCTGGATAAGTCGAGATGTTCAACGTTTACTAGGAACGTTGACATCAGTATTGGCACAGCAAGTACGATGAAACACTATGAGTCGGTATAATTCCAATAAGGGAAGCTCAGTGAAAATATGAAAAGCAGTTGGCCCAATCTGTAATAAAAGCAACCTAAGAGACTATTCTCGAACACAAACCACAGAACAAGGACGCAGCATTCGATTTCCAACCTAGTTACGAAAGGGAGTGGATCCAGAAAATCATAAAGAGGGCAGCTACCCGTGCAATTTCAGAACTCCGGAGTTTACCATGCAAAAAGCGGTTTGTAAGGCCAAACTTCTTTACTCCATCCTACCACAGATTATTAGGTGACCTGATTTTGATGTACAGAATACTTAGAAATGATTTTCGACCTGCTATATCGTCTTTTTTTCTTCCCACTAGATTGAAACATCTCAGAGATAATATCAGACGAGGAGGAAAGCCAAGAACGGACAAACTACTCGTGGCATACAGATTTTCGCACCGAGTCATCAATTCATGAAACCTGTTATCCAAAGCAGTGGTATCTGCACCTTTAATTGACTTATTCGAGAGAAGAATAGACACTCACAGAAGCATACTAGGAAAGAACTAACATAGGCCGTAGGCCTTCTATCCTCACCACGCAAGCCTGAAACTGAAGCCTGAAAATTGTTGACTTTAGTTTAACCGATCTATAAATAACCGGTCTGATATGGTAATACCTAAAGGAAAATTTTTTCCAGTCAACATATTTAACTTACACCATGAAGGTTTGTAAACTTAACCACTAAGTTAGGGTAAAGCAACTGTAGTCAAGTGTCCACAAGTCTCTTCAGAATAATGTGTATACAGACATGGTTCGGTTGAAAGAATCTCCTAGATAAAGCAAGCTACTGAAAGCCTGCTTGAGGAAAGTGGGGAGTTGGAGTGTATAAAGATTTCCGTTAATGCTTATTCGGTATTAAGGAGTAAGCGAAATATAGAAGTGTCGGGAGAAAACCTGCTCAATAAAAACCCTGCCTCCAAACCATGGGCGAATGGAAAGTAACTACATTTGTTATGGCTTAGAGAACACTGAAAGGGAATATTCAGTTATTTTTGGACTTCAAGATGTGGTATTTATGGGACATGAGGTCGCTAAAGGTCTGCGGTTCTCCATTACAATGATTATTACCAAATAACTTGATAATTCGTCTCGTAATCTATTGAGACGGAGGATAGCGCTGTACTATGATAAGGTGTGTAAATACTCAGTTTAGAGAATAGGTAGATAGCCGCCTTCTACCACTTTATTTTTGTGACTTTCTAAAACCTAAACTAACTTGAAGTACATCAGTAAAACGCGATTTAGAAGTTCTAGTACAACAGTTAGGTTTCATTGCACAATACGATACACTAGTTAAAGACTTAACTCCGCCTGTAGCTCTTCTAGAGTTACTGCCTGTCCCATGCCCGGGTAAAGGAGGAGGGTTGGGCATGGGGTTAGCGTCCTCATCCCGTAGAAAACTAACTCGCTAAAAAAACGCTTACCAGAAAAAATAATTCAAACCATATTAACTCTGCCTTCGGAGTTAGAATGTCTTCATTTAGAAGAATTATGACGCTTCATAGTGAAAGCCGAGTTCCTTCGGAAGCCACGAGGCCAATGCCCCTTCTAACAACCAGAGCAAAATTTTTATAGGTACATGGAACGTTCGAACAATGTGAGAAACCGGGAAGACCAGTCAAATAGCAACGGAAATGAGGAGAAACAACTTGGCAGTACTGGAAATCAGCGAAACCCACTGGACCCAAGCTGAACAGAAAAGGCTAGCTACGGAAGAGATGCTGCTATACTCCGGCCACGAAGAGGACAATGCTCCACACGCTCAGGGAGTCACTCTAATGCTGTCCAAAGTAGCACGGAATGCACTTGTAGGATGGGAATCTCACGGATCCAGAATCATCAAGGCATCGTTCAAAAAAGAAGGAGGGGATTTTAATGAATATTATCCAATGTTGTGCACCCATAAATGATAGCAACGACGACATTAAAGATCAATTCTACGAGCGGCTGCAGTCAGTCATTGAGAAATGCCCAAGAAAGGACCTAACTATTCTGATGGGAGATCTAAATGCTAAAGTCGGAATAGACAACACCGGATCTGAAGATATTATGGGACGACATGGACTGAGACAGAGAAACGAAAATGCAGAAAGATTTGCGAATCTATGTGCATTCAACAAATTGGTCATAGGGGGCACAATATTTCCACACAAGCGTATACACAAGGCTACTAGGATCTCACCGGACCACACTACAGAGAACCAAATAGATCATATTTGCATCAACAAAAAATTCCGAAGGACAATGGAAGATGTGAGAACCAGGAGAGGCGCTGACGTAGCTTCAGATCACCACCTAGTTGTGGCCAATTTAAAACTGAAGCTAAAAAAGAACTGGACAAGTGGACAAACAGCACTACAAAGGTTCAATACAGCCTTCCTTCGAGATACTGACAAACTCAATGAATTCAAGATAGCTCTCAACAACAGGTTCTAAGCCTTACAAGATCTACTGAAAGAAGAAGAAACTAATATGGAGGACAATTGGAAAGGCATCAAGGAAGCATTGACTTCAACGTGTCAAGAGGTTCTGGGTCTAAAGAGATACCATCATAAGGAATGGATCTCTACAGAAACACTGGACAAGATCAAAGAAAGGAAGAACAAGAAGGCAGCAATAAACAACAGTCGAACACGAGCAGAGAAAGTCCGAGCACAAGCTGAATACATAGAAGCAAACAAACAAGCGAAGAGGAGCATTAGAGCCGACAAGAAGAAATATGTGGAAGAACTAGCAACGACGGCAGAAAAAGCTGCAAGAGAAGGAAATATGAAACAGCTTTACGATACAACGAAGAAACTAGCAGGAAAATACAGTAAACCAGAGAGACCGGTCAAAGACAAAGAAGGCAAGCCAATCACCGAAATTCAACAACAGCGGAACAGATGGGTAGAATACTTCGAGGAACTCCTAAATAGGCCGGCTCCAATGAATCCACCGGACATCGAAGCGGCACACACAGATCTTCCCATAGACGTCAACCCACCAACGAAGGAAGAAATCAGAATGGCCTTCAGACAAATCAAGAACGGGAAAGCAGCGGGTCCGGACAACATACCAGCTGAAGCACTGAAGTCAGACATCGAAGCAACTATGAACATGCTTTACCTTCTATTCAAAAAGATTTGGGAGGAGGAACAAATGCCGATGGACTAGAAAGAAGGACACCTCGTCAAGATTCCAAAGAAAGGAGATCTGAGCACATGTGAAAACTATAGAGGCATTACACTGCTGTCAATACCAGGAAAGTCTGCAACAGAGTGTTACTGAACCGGATGAAAGATGCAGTAGACCCCCAACTTCGAGATCAACAAGCTGGATTCCGTAAGGATCGGTTGTGCACAGACCAAATTGCAACACTACGGATCATCGTTGAACAATCAGTTGAGTGGAACTCATCACTATACATCAACTTCATTGATTATGAAAAAGCATTCGACAGTGTGGATAGGAGGACATTATGAAAACTTCTTCGACACTACGGAGTTCCTGAGAAGATTGTCAATATTATCCGGAACTCATACGACGGACTACAATGCAAAGTCGCGCATGGAGGACAGCTGACAGATGCATTCCAAGTAAGGACCAGAGTCAGACAAGGCTGTTTACTCTCTCCCTTCCTCTTTCTTCTGGTGATCGACTGGATTATGAAGACCTCGACATCTGAAGGAAAACACGGAATACAATGGACAGCTCGAAGTCAATTAGACGATTTGGACTTCGCAGATGACCTAGCCCTCCTATCACGTACACACGAACAGATGCAGATGAAGACAGCAGTCTCTGCATCAGTAGGCCTCAGCATACACAAAGGGAAAACCGATGTCCTCAAATTCAAAGCGGAAAACAAAAATCCAATCACTCTTGATGGCGAAACTCTGGAAAATGTAGAATCCTTCACATACCTGGGAAGCATCATCGATGAACAAGGAGGCTCAGATTCAGACGTAAAGGCAAGGATTGGCAAAGCAAGGGTCGCATTCCTACAATTGAAGAACATATGGAACTCAAAACAACTTTCAACCAATATCAAAGTGAGAATCTTCAATACCAACGTCAAGGCAGTTCTACTGTATGGAGCTGAAACTTGGAGAACTACAACAACCACTATCAAGAAAGTACAAGTATTTATAAATAACTGTCTACGCAAGATACTCAACATCAATTGGCCGGATACCATCAGCAATAGCCTTCTGTGGGAGAGAACAAACCAACTTCCAGCTGAAGAAGAAATTAGGAAAAGATGATGGAATGGATAGGACATACATTACGCAAATCGTCAAACTGCATCACGAGCCAAGCCCTAACTTGGAATCCTGAAGGGAAGCGAAAAAGTGGAAGGCCAAAGAACACATTGCGTCGGATAATAGAAGCAGATATGAAAAGGATGAATATGGACTGGAAGGAGCTGGAAAGGATTGCCCAGGACAGGGTTGGATGGAGAATGCTGGTGAGCGGCCTATGCTCCTTCACGAGGAGTAACATGCGTAAGTAAGTAAGTAAGTTAAAGACTTAATTCGTGTTCTCCAAGGCTTTGCAGTGTTATCCTTGTAGAGTCCAATGTCAGTTTAAAAATAGTATAGTTTTGAATTGATTTTCTTGTCATGTTGAAATATCACCATGTAAAGTGAGAGATATTCAATATTGTTTTTGTTAGCCATGCTTTGCTCCCTTGAAGAAGATTTGAAATCCCTAGAAATTATACTAGCTAGCACTTCAACACGTCGAAAAGAAATACTTGGGAACATTGTAATTCATTTATCTGACTGATTAATAATTATATTTAGGGTCTACAGTTCTCCTCTGTTTGTCCTGATGTTGAAGAGTCACTGCCTTCAGAAAACTTTCAATCAATACCAGCTCATATCGAAGCCATAGCTAAACTTAAAGTGGATGCAGTGGTGAATACCTTGGATATCAGTAAAGTTTGTTTACTTTTTTATGTTCGTATTAATGAAAGCGTAACTATGTAGTCATAGGAGCAGATACTATGATATGTTTTGAAGGTTGTATTTTTGGAAAACCATCAAGTCACGTGGATGCTGTAAATACACTCAGTCGGTTTGTGACACACTTAATCTATAACATTTGTAGTTTGAGTGGGAATGTTCACCAAGTGATTACCGGTGTATGTTTAAAGTGGATTGTATCTGGGAAAGAACAGAAAATTGATCAATTTCATGAAGTAACAAATGTAAAGATGATTGAATTAAGTCCTCTTATTATTGAAGGATATGTTCAGTCTCGAGAGCCAATGTATGTCTCCAGGCGGAGTAATTATGGTTTTACTACCATCATTTTTATCTCACAGGAACGTAGATAACCCAAGCAACACAAAAAGGGGAAATAACCCAGACAACCCAAAAAGGGGAAATAAAGGGGTAAATGCTTTGGTGGCGAAAGGGGAAATAAAGGAGAAAACGCGCCAGAATGTCGCCTGTCCGGGGGAAATAATGCGGAATTTCCCCTTTTTGTCGACAAATTACCCACTTATCGCCTAAATATACGCTGAATTGTCGCTTTTTCGCCTAAATATCCGCAGAATTGTCGCTTTTTCGCCTAAATATCCGCCGAATTGTCGCATTTTCGCCTAAATATTCGCTGATTTGTCGCATATCCGCCTAAATACACACATTACACCCTATTTTCTATCCATCGACAGAAGACCAAAGGTCTCCTGCATTCGCCTTTATTTTCAACAACAGACAAAAATATTTCTGCAATGCAGTTTAAAAGCGGTAAATTTTTTAAAAATTGTATTTAAAAAGAAAAGCCTATTATTGTACAACAGTAGAGCACAAGCTTAAGCATCCATTGTTATGCTTATCCAATGCAATTGCTAATTCATTTTTATAGAAAATTATCTGAAAAAGAAGGAACAGGTTATGTTTTATTCATAAGCAATGTCCATTAAATCAAAAGTTCACTGAAACTCAAACACATTCTCAACAGTTTCCCAAGTAAGTAAAAAAGTAAGCTGTTTGAAAGAACAATGTTTATTGACATCGAGGTAGAACACCAAAACAATTGCACGGACTATTCGGAATTGAGGTAGTCGTCCTGTGAATTCTGAATTAAAAAAAAGGTCACAACCATATCTCAATGATATGCTTTGGCACACCCAAATACTTGAAGCTGAACTTACGGTCATGTTCGTTAATATTGTTGACTGTAACTATAGAGCCGTAGGGAGGTTATCACTTTAAATCAGTACATACCTGGTTATCTTTTCTCCTAGAACGTTTTATCATCTTGTCTCGGATGTCGTGAGAGTAACCTTGGGTCGCGATGTCGTAGAGCTTACCAAGGTCTTTTTCGTTGACAGAGGATGACAAAAAGCGATGAGTCAAAGCACCTGAAGTTTAAGTAATAGATAAAGGTTACTTCGTATGCAGCCGTAAAACGTGCATTTCTTCAGTGCTCGTTTTGAAGAGGTGCCAAGTAACGTGAATTTACTGGCAACCTCAGGTGTCAACAGATACGACAGAACAAACCGCATGGACGCTTTTGGGTCGTCACTTGATAACCTAGTGACCATTGCCATCTGTAATCGTCACAAATAATTAAATTTATGTTAATGACTTACAAATCTGTCCCTGGTTTCTTTCTGCGACAAACCGGTATCAAGCATCTGCAGTCCCTCTTCAGATGACAAAGGAAACTGCTGACTGGACAGTCCGCAATCGAATTGATGCGGTTTTTCGCGTTCATGAAACTTCGATAGCAGTTGGTTTACATTAACATTCAAGTCAATAATGGCGGACGACATGTTGTTAATCGTTTTTGTCAGTTCACTGATAGCTGACGACATGTTCAGCACCAGTGTATACAACCTTTCACTGCTGAAAAAGATCACTACATGATGCAGGTAACTTACTTGTCCACTATAGCGCCGCCAACATGCTTACATTCCGATGTCGAAGGTGATGTCTCTAATTGTGTCGAACTAATTCGTGAATATCTAAATACTAATTAAACGTACTTGGCGATATGAATTTTTCGAAAACACGGAATTTGGGATATTGTACGGGGACATTCCTAGACTGCATCTCAGCCACATCCATGTCGACTGAATTGTAAAGAAAATCTTCTTTACGCTTCATTACACCTCTAGGAAATGTTAGTAAGATTATTGTACAGACCTTTTTGGCTTCTCAGTGTTGAGTGGCAAAGTGTTTTCATCCGTTGAGGTGTTTTTCCGTTGAGACTCAAAGTATCTGTAGGGCAACTAACAGATCTTTTGCCGACTGGAGAGAATCTATAGTGAATTATCCATCCTGTGTATGTAACGTACCTAATTCGTGAATCACTTTACATTTCATAAATGACCAATTTTCATTCGGTTGGTCGCTCTTCTGAAGGTGTATATCTACATGCTCGTTCGGAAAAGCGCACAGTTCCTTTCTTACTATCCACTCTTTGTGTGCTACCATCAGTTGTTTTTTGCTCAGGACGTCAACAATAACGTACTTCCTGTTAGCGGGCTGAAAATAAAATAAGTAAATTATTTGTCATTTATTCAACACTAGTGAAACAAAATGCATTTACAGCCAAGTATGCAGCAATGGGATAAGAACTAGATAATTCATACAATTTATGGCCATACATTTACAATCTATGTCGTTGACCGAGATCCAGGTGTGTTCATGGCTAACTACGGAGCACCTAAAAATTCCAATATCAGTAGATGGAAATGGATCTTCAAAGTAATTGCGTGGGTCAGTTAAAGTCCTAAATTTTAGTAGTCCATCCTCCTTTATATCAGTGATTAAACCTGGCTGGCCGTTCACTACTACTACATTATCAGGCTGACATGAAGTGATTTTACTACTGTTAAACATAATTACTTGTTTTGTAGAGACATCAGTAGCGCCTATTGGGGTAAGCTAAGTGTTCACACCCATAACACCATTCATATTCATTCATGAAGTTTAGTAATTCCATTCTGCCACAACCTTATTATCTTAATTTCCGGCGTTTAGCGTTATCCATGTATCTGCTTGCACATCCCAAAGTACATAAAAGTGTTGTAGAAACCGCCAGAATGGAATTACTAAACTTCATGAATGAATATGAATGGTGTTATGGGTGTGAACACTTAGCTTACCCCAATAGGCGCTACTGATGTCTCTACAAAACAAGTAATTATGTTTAACAGTAGTAAAATCACTTCATGTCAGCCTGATAATGTAGTAGTAGTGAACGGCCAGCCAGGTTTAATCACTGATATAAAGGAGGATGGACTACTAAAATTTAGGACTTTAACTGACCCACGCAATTACTTTGAAGATCCATTTCCATCTACTGATATTGGAATTTTTAGGTGCTCCGTAGTTAGCCATGAACACACCTGGATCTCGGTCAACGACATAGATTGTAAATGTATGGCCATAAATTGTATGAATTATCTAGTTCTTATCCCATTGCTGCATACTTGGCTGTAAATGCATTTTGTTTCACTAGTGTTGAATAAATGACAAATAATTTACTTATTTTATTTTCAGCCCGCTAACAGGAAGTACGTTATTGTTGACGTCCTGAGCAAAAAACAACTGATGGTAGCACACAAAGAGTGGATAGTAAGAAAGGAACTGTGCGCTTTTCCGAACGAGCATGTAGATATACACCTTCAGAAGAGCGACCAACCGAATGAAAATTGGTCATTTATGAAATGTAAAGTGATTCACGAATTAGGTACGTTACATACACAGGATGGATAATTCACTATAGATTCTCTCCAGTCGGCAAAAGATCTGTTAGTTGCCCTACAGATACTTTGAGTCTCAACGGAAAAACACCTCAACGGATGAAAACACTTTGCCACTCAACACTGAGAAGCCAAAAAGGTCTGTACAATAATCTTACTAACATTTCCTAGAGGTGTAATGAAGCGTAAAGAAGATTTTCTTTACAATTCAGTCGACATGGATGTGGCTGAGATGCAGTCTAGGAATGTCCCCGTACAATATCCCAAATTCCGTGTTTTCGAAAAATTCATATCGCCAAGTACGTTTAATTAGTATTTAGATATTCACGAATTAGTTCGACACAATTAGAGACATCACCTTCGACATCGGAATGTAAGCATGTTGGCGGCGCTATAGTGGACAAGTAAGTTACCTGCATCATGTAGTGATCTTTTTCAGCAGTGAAAGGTTGTATACACTGGTGCTGAACATGTCGTCAGCTATCAGTGAACTGACAAAAACGATTAACAACATGTCGTCCGCCATTATTGACTTGAATGTTAATGTAAACCAACTGCTATCGAAGTTTCATGAACGCGAAAAACCGCATCAATTCGATTGCGGACTGTCCAGTCAGCAGTTTCCTTTGTCATCTGAAGAGGGACTGCAGATGCTTGATACCGGTTTGTCGCAGAAAGAAACCAGGGACAGATTTGTAAGTCATTAACATAAATTTAATTATTTGTGACGATTACAGATGGCAATGGTCACTAGGTTATCAAGTGACGACCCAAAAGCGTCCATGCGGTTTGTTCTGTCGTATCTGTTGACACCTGAGGTTGCCAGTAAATTCACGTTACTTGGCACCTCTTCAAAACGAGCACTGAAGAAATGCACGTTTTACGGCTGCATACGAAGTAACCTTTATCTATTACTTAAACTTCAGGTGCTTTGACTCATCGCTTTTTGTCATCCTCTGTCAACGAAAAAGACCTTGGTAAGCTCTACGACATCGCGACCCAAGGTTACTCTCACGACATCCGAGACAAGATGATAAAACGTTCTAGGAGAAAAGATAACCAGGTATGTACTGATTTAAAGTGATAACCTCCCTACGGCTCTATAGTTACAGTCAACAATATTAACGAACATGACCGTAAGTTCAGCTTCAAGTATTTGGGTGTGCCAAAGCATATCATTGAGATATGGTTGTGACCTTTTTTTTAATTCAGAATTCACAGGACGACTACCTCAATTCCGAATAGTCCGTGCAATTGTTTTGGTGTTCTACCTCGATGTCAATAAACATTGTTCTTTCAAACAGCTTACTTTTTTACTTACTTGGGAAACTGTTGAGAATGTGTTTGAGTTTCAGTGAACTTTTGATTTAATGGACATTGCTTATGAATAAAACATAACCTGTTCCTTCTTTTTCAGATAATTTTCTATAAAAATGAATTAGCAATTGCATTGGATAAGCATAACAATGGATGCTTAAGCTTGTGCTCTACTGTTGTACAATAATAGGCTTTTCTTTTTAAATACAATTTTTAAAAAATTTACCGCTTTTAAACTGCATTGCAGAAATATTTTTGTCTGTTGTTGAAAATAAAGGCGAATGCAGGAGACCTTTGGTCTTCTGTCGATGGATAGAAAATAGGGTGTAATGTGTGTATTTAGGCTGATATGCGACAAATCAGCGAATATTTAGGCGAAAATGCGACAATTCGGCGGATATTTAGGCAAAAATGCGATAATTCAGCGGATATTTAGGCGATAAGTGGGTAATTTGTCGACAGAAAGGGGAAATTCCGCATTATTTCCCCCGGACAGGCGACATTCTGGCGCGTTTTTTCCTTTATTTTCCCTTTCGCCACCAAAGCATTTACCCCTTTTTTCCCCATTATTTCCCCTTTTTGGGTTTTCTGGGTAGTGATAACTGTTGCCTATTTTCTCTAATGGTTTGAGATAGGTTACTTAACTGCTAAATAGGTATTATCTATTTCACATCAATAGACAGTAGGATGCATAATTTTCACAAAGAAATAGCATGACTAGGTTCATGTCTCATTGTGCTAGCCTATGCTATATAACTTATTCCCAATCAACTATTTGGAAACTAACAATATATTGTAAAAAATGATCAGTGGAAGTATAACGAGCACACTGCAAGCACTTGACCATATAGGTATTTTCTAATTGTAGTTTGAATCTAGTGAAATTACTAATCAATAATATGCTAGGTGAGAGGTGGAAATCGACTAATAAGGCTATAAAATGTCACCAGTGTAGGTATTTGAAACACGTTTTACTCATCCTTAGTCACCTCTAACTCTGGCATACATCACTAACCAGTTAAAAGAAAGTCACCATTAGGTCGCTCACAACCTACTCCTATCACATGAAGTCATTAACTTTTGGTCTGTGTCATGTTAGAAGATAGAAATTTCCTGACAAAACAGTAGGGAGTATACTCACTACAGCTATAGCTGAAGCTAGTAACTGTTCCTGGATGATGTCTCAGTTGGATTCATTTTCAATCCCCCCCCTTAAGTTTTGCTTCATATCAGCTGCTGAAAACTTTAGTAGATCTACTTATTTGTTTCAATTCTTCAGATAATTACTTGAGTTTTTTCATTGCATTAAGTATTACAATCCTCATCCTATTTCAGGGATAAAGCTGGAGCTTATGGTATTCAGGGGTTAGGTTCAAGTTTAATTGAGCGAATCGATGGAGATTATTTCAATGTTGTTGGTTTACCTGTCTGTCGACTTTGCAAGTACTTAAAAGCTGGATGTGAAGAAATAATGTCTAAATTGTCAGACACAGATTTTCTATCCAGTCGAGTAAATGTTCCAGAAAAATAACTTTAATGTCAGTGAATATTCCCTCACTTTAATGATGAAATGCTGTCCTAATTTACTGAAAAATTAAATATTCATATTCTTGTTCACTTGTGTTATCATTATGCAAGTAAAGACTACTTCTTCCACTGTCACCTTGGGTATTTAGCTAGGTATTTCGCAAATAATTTTCTGCACTTTCAGTGTGTGTGTGCGTTAAAATCAGTATCGTCAGTAAAATATGGTGTAAAGTATATGAAGAACCATGGATTTCATCTAAATCCAACTCACTAACCAAGTACTCCCGTCCACGTGCTCTTCTTTGAATGCGTATGACTTCGAGATGCAATTGCTTAAACCGATGTTTATGTACTGACTTTTTAAAATTTGATCCCTTTTTTCATACTCGGTCAGTAGTATTAGATAAAAAAACCTTGCACAAGTGTGCTTAGGTTCAAGTTACTAAGTTCCATATGAGAGCAGAGAGGGGAAAGCAGTAGTAAAAACTAAATATAGAGAAAAGCTTAAAAGAACAAGTGAGATGCAGAAATACGAGGTATAAAATGTAAAAACGTTTTACTCACAATGTAGTGGAAAAATGGACCTGAGCCACTACAAATGATTTCAGCTCCTATTTTCTGATATTTTCAGCTAGTGGTCATAATTTTGGTACAAAGCCCAATTAAGAAGTTTACGCTCACACTGTTCATAACAAGTCAGTCATCCTATGGGTTGATTCTAAGTTTGACATGGCTACCTCATATGCTGACCACTACTTTATGTGGGGCCATTCCCAGTATATATCGGCGTTATTCACTCTGTCGTTAAACCACTGAACTAGGGATCTGATTATAGTCTCGGGTCGGAATCGAAGTAACTTATAGCTATAAAAATCCATTCACTCTGAATATCTTTGACGTTTTACTCGTTAGATACAAATTGATTTATGTATTTAATTCATTTTGTATTTGTTATAGTTCAGACAGTGAAGACAGGTTTTTACATTGTGGTTCTAGATCCAACTGTTCCAAGTCACCAGTCGACGTCTAGTTTATAAAATGCCATTGGACATTAAGCATGTTTGTGATTTCACAAGCAAATGCCGAGACTTATTTGTGTTAGTGCTTTACAAACATATTTGTTTTACTAACTGCAAATACGTGTTTCTTATTGAATCTGTAAGTAAACCTCCAAGCTGGGTTTCGTCCTGTTTGATGTTTCATAGTTGGAAGTGTCTTCAGGATCTAGGGAAGTAATGTCTTTATGAATATTAATCTGCATCGCTTCAAATCAAAGTCTTGTTTATTACCACTGAACTCTTTAATAACCTGGTAAGCTTGTTAGTCAGTGATACGTGGGAGTCGTTGCTTAGTCATTTTTCTTACTAAACCATAGGTTTTCATCATACACGAGAGAATTATTCTCTTAGTTAAACCATGATTACAGCTTAGATTTTATAAAGCCTGATTCTAATTTTTATCATAATGAATGATTGTCGAAAAATTGAAACACATCGATGATATACTCATTTTCGATTCAGTGCTGAGTTAATTGACTGTTTAGAGCTATATAACTTTTTGGCTTCCTGCTTTTTTGGACATTTGTAAATACAAACCTAGTGCTTGTGCTTTGGAAAATGCATGTAAATTTACAAATGTAGTTGAAGGTACTTACGAAAACTACTTATTGATTTTTGGTCTGCTTTGGTAAGCAGTTCGTTTAAGATGATGAGCCCTGCCTCTGTGAAAGCAGCCTATCGTTTTCTCTGAGATTAATGAATTCAATAGTTACATCAACTTTAAGGTTATGATCTGTGAACTAAGGCTTTTTAAAAGATTTTATTAAAAGCAGTAAGGATAATTGATACATATATTTTGTGAAGTCCTAAGGGTATTTTGTCAATCAGATGAACCATGAATTAGTACAAAAATCTTGTGTTCGAGAAATTAATTTGATTTTTGTTCGCTACTTTTTATCTCAAACATCTGATCTGCATTAATTTTGTATTCTGTTAATTTCAGTTCGACTGTTGTTTTTCTATAATTACAGTCATATTGTGATATTTCACTAGACGATATATATATATATATATATATATATATATATATATATATATATATATATATATATATTGCAGAATATCCTATAAGCTTAAGTTTCAGATGGTGTTCACTTGTAAAAATAACTAGTGATTGAATTGGAACCTATCTAAAAAGTTCCCTTAATAAAATATGACTCAAATTACATAAAACTGTCTAGTGTCTTTAAACGGTAGTGTTTTTCTATGTTTAATACTGTACTACTTCAGTCAGTCAGCTACAACGCAGGTCCAGGTATATATATGCATGGGTCCAAGTTACCATACTGCATTAGCAAAGCAAGATGAATACCGAATTCATAGAAGTAGTTAATTCAATGGGGGTAATATATAAAAGAAAGATTGTATCTAAGGATATAATGGACAGAGAAAGAATTAGTTCATAGAAAGAAAGATATGAAGTGACTTTAATCTCTTAGTTTAAGGGAAGACAGGGAGTGTATACACCTACGCCATTGTGATCGATTCTGGGCCATGTCACCAAGAATCTCCAACCATTGGTTACGATAGTCACGCGGAACCCAACCAAGTAGTGTGAATCTACCAACATGACTCAAACTAGAAGTTAGTGTCTTCAAGCATTGGTGCCACGTTTTAGTTTGCCCGCCCCTAACTTCCAACCATCCCCAACAATAGTCAGCATTGCACGTCGTGGTAATCGGTGTTTAGGCATACGTAACACGTGACCCAACCATCTCAGTCGATGAAGATTCATAACCTCATCAACTGATTTACCATCATTCCCCAATACCGTGCGTCTAACCTCACTATTACTTACCTGGTGATTTCAGCAGACACCAGCAATATTTCTAAGGCATCTGTGGTCAAATACTAGTAGCTAACGAGTATCTTCTACTCTTAATGGCCATGTTTCGCTGCCGTAAATTAAAACAGAACGGACTGCCGCGCAGTATATCTTCCTTTTATTGATAGACGGGTATCTCGCCTTCGCCATAGGTGACGTAAGTTAGCAAAAGTCAGGCGAGTTTTGCGAATCCGTGCTGAGATTTCGTCAGACATCAACCCAGACTTTCAAGATAAGTGAAGTTGTCAACGCGTTCGACTACTTCGCTCCCTATCCTTAGTTCAGGTGTTGACGCAGATCAGTCCTGAAGCAGTAGTTTGCATTTAGAGGGAGAGAAGCGCATTCCAAACATTCTGGCATTGTTGCTTAGTGCTACCAAAAGACTGCATTTTATCAGCGTCTTCACCAAACAGGACTATATCATCTGCGTATTCTAAGTCGATAAGTGAACCTTCTGGAAGGAGATCAATACCCGAAAATTCAGTCGACGAGAATCTTATTTCTATCAATAGGTCTGTGATGAAGTAAAAAACAAAAATGGAGAAAGTGGACAGCCTTGACGGACACCACTTGAGGTTGTAAAAGTAGATGACAGTTCGCCATAAGCTCTGACTGGACTAGTAGTGTTCGAGTAAAGAGCCTTCACAAGGTTTATGTACTTCTGGGGTACGCCTTTCAATGACAGACACTACCACAGAATCTCGCGGTCTACCGAGTCAAATGCTGCTTTTAAGTCAAGAAAGACCGCCATGGTCGGACGCCGATAAGTATGCATATGTTCTAGAACCTGACGAATGGTGAATATGTGATCGATGCAGCCACGACCAGGTCTAAAGCCAGCTTGATTCTCTCGTGTTTGCAGTTCACGAGTCTTATTTAGGCGTCCGATAATTATTGAGGCTAGTGTTTTAGAATATATATAAGTTAAAGTAATCCCTCTATGGTCGTCACAGGATGATTTTAACTCTCTCTTATGTAATGGGACGATAAGTGATTGTGACCAGTCAGATGGGATAACGTGCAACTCCCAGATTTTAGCTAAAATATTAGTCAACCTAATTGCTAAAATTAGACCACCATCCTCAAAGACTTCTAGAGCCAATCCAACTGGACCAGCTGCCCTTCCTCGTTTCAGATTAACTATAACCTTTTGAACTTCAGCTAGAGTTGGGGGACCTACTTCAATGCTTCATTCACACTGTCTGGGAATGGACGGTAGTTGTAGAGTCTCTGAAGGCCAGCTGAACTGTTCCCTAAAGTGTTCCGCCCATCATTCTAAATGTGTGAACTGGGAGTAGATGAGTCTCGTTTTTTTCCGAAATAATCTCACTTACACTTGACTTATTAGTTCCAGTTTCTTTTATTAGTCTGTAGAGCTGTCTTGTGTTCCCTATAGCCGCCGCCTTTTCCATCTCTTTTGCTTTCGTTGCCCACCACTGCTCACGGTCATTTCTTAGATTTTTTCTTAACCTAGATCTGATTTGTTTACGCTCTTCACCATGTTCAGAACCTGATGGGGTGAGTTTACGAGAATCCATCAGTGCAATAGACCTTGAAGAAATCCATTGGTTTTTTGTAACTCTGTGGTTTAAATCACTGATAGATTTCACTGCCGTTTGCACAGCTGTTTGTATATCTTTGCAAGCGATATCTGGGTCAGCCTCGTTTTCAGATCTACCTAAGTATGACCGTAGTTGTTGCTGGAATCTACTTTTGGTTTTCTCGTTACTCAGTTCAGTTCTAATGGGTCTTTTTAATGTGGCTTTTTTGCGTCCAGTGAGTTGCAGGCATATGCGTGCCCGTATTAGGGCATGGTCGGAGTCCAAGCAGGTACTCCAGAATGAGCGACAGTCTTCTATCGAACTTCTCTAACGATGACTGATGGCAATATGGTCTATTTGAGTCCATCGTTGGTTTGGTGTAGGTGGTCGCCATGTTAGACGATGTATTTCCTTATGCTTAAAATTTGTGTTTGCTAAAAATAAACGATTGTATGAGCATAGTTGCAACAGGCGATCACCATTATCTGTTCGCTGAGCCGGAATACTAAAATACCCACTTAAATGTCTTTCTGTTTAGTTTAGACTACCTATCTGTGCAATAAAGTCCCCTGCTACGAGTACTATGTCTGAGCGTTTAGCTTTATGAAGAAGTTCGGACAGCTTTCTGTAAAATTCATCTTTCACTTCATCTGAGCTGCAGTCGGTGGGATCGTAGGCAGAAACGACCGAAAGGCAACAACGTGTGTCCCCGTCCTTCGAGTTCTTACGTAGCCGTTTAGCCGAACAGCACATAGACGACTGTTGACGGGGATCCGCTTTAGCAGTGCTTGTTCGGCCCTCATGCTTAGTGCCATGCCCACACCTGTCAGCCATCGGGTCATCAGTGAAACATGGCCGGTAAGAGTAGAGGATATTCGTAGGTTACTAGTGTTCGATCATAGGTGTCTTCGAAGTATTGCTCGTATATCCTGGGACCACCGAGTAAGTAACGCAGCTGTTAGGAAACGGGTACTAGGTAAGGATGGCGAATCAATTGATGAAGTAGTGAAACTTCATTAGTTGAGATGGCTGGGACACGTGTTACGTATGCCCAACCACCGACTACCTCGACGTGCTATATTCAGTGGTATAGGAGTAGGTTGGAAGAAAGCTAGGGGCGGCCAGACCAAAACATGGCACAAATCCATGAAGTCACTGACAAGTGGACTGAGCCATGTTGGTAGGTGTAGACTACCTAGTTGGGATCCGCGAGACGATAGCAACCGATGGTTAGAGACCCTGAATGACATGGCTGAAAATCGTTTGCAATGGCGCAGGTGCATCCACTCTTTGTGTTCTCCCAAATCCTAATCTTCTGAATTCTCCTTGTCTCTATTTTCCTCTTCCCAAATTTATTTCACTGGATTATACTCTTTAAATAACACCTCCGAGCCCTAATCTTCCCGCTTACTGCTTATACTCTTGCTACCTCTACCACTACGGAATTTGAATCGACAACTGCATCTCTGTGCTAAGGTGGTGTGGCAACTAGAACTGATGTACGTACGTACGAAGTTCTACGTTGTTACTGACATCGGATATATGTAGGGTGTGTCTCACTGGCTCTCCGTTTTGCCGAGGTGAGGTCAAGTGAATGATCACACTGGGATCCTGTATGCGCGTTTAGGAGACACAGCATACATCAGTGGTACGAGATTCTAGGGATTTAGCCAAGGAAATCTGCTGACCTATCTGGAATAGGGTGCGTACTTTGAAGGCTCCAATGTGCAGTTTGGAGCGGGGTTTCAGTGTTTTGCGCACTAGAATCGTTGGCTGTGGTGACACTTGAGGGGGAAGCCGAAAGAGGAAGTTTAGTGTTGAAAGTCGATGTAGGAATAATAATAGGAATTGAAGAGGGAGGTTGCTCAAGCAACACAAAAAGGGGAAATAAAGCGGACGAAAGGGTAAATAAAGTGGAAATGTCGCTTTTTCGCCTTTACGTCGTGTATTTGGGGGAAATTTGTCGACAATTCTACGTAACGTACAGTGTTTGAATGAACCGCATCCGGAACAGAAGTTTTCATAGACTTCGACAAATTAAGGCGCCGCTTAGTAAAGAAACAAAAGTATTGTCACAGAAACAATATACGAGATACGGAATCAGGCACTAGGTTGATGCGCATACAGAGTGACTTCGTTTGTTGTTTAGCTGAAGTGTTCCGACATGTTTTGGAGCCATCACAAAAAACTTACGTGATGCAGGTGAGTGATGTGCTCTCGTGACTTAAGGTTTATTGTTACTGATTACCTTCTTAGGCCAATAATATGACTTTTTATGATGTCAGTGAGAATGTTCGTAGCCATATCATTGAGATATGGTTGTGACCTTTTTTTTAATTCAGAATTCACAGGACGACTACCTCAATTCCGAATAGTCCGTGCAATTGTTTTGGTGTTCTACCTCGATGTCAATAAACATTGTTCTTTCAAACAGCTTACTTTTTTACTTACTTGGGAAACTGTTGAGAATGTGTTTGAGTTTCAGTGAACTTTTGATTTAATGGACATTGCTTATGAATAAAACATAACCTGTTCCTTCTTTTTCAGATAATTTTCTATAAAAATGAATTAGCAATTGCATTGGATAAGCATAACAATGGATGCTTAAGCTTGTGCTCTACTGTTGTACAATAATAGGCTTTTCTTTTTAAATACAATTTTTAAAAAATTTACCGCTTTTAAACTGCATTGCAGAAATATTTTTGTCTGTTGTTGAAAATAAAGGCGAATGCAGGAGACCTTTGGTCTTCTGTCGATGGATAGAAAATAGGGTGTAATGTGTGTATTTAGGCGGATATGCGACAAATCAGCGAATATTTAGGCGAAAATGCGACAATTCGGCGGATATTTAGGCAAAAATGCGATAATTCAGCGGATATTTAGGCGATAAGTGGGTAATTTGTCGACAGAAAGGGGAAATTCCGCATTATTTCCCCCGGACAGGCGACATTCTGGCGCGTTTTTTCCTTTATTTTCCCTTTCGCCACCAAAGCATTTACCCCTTTTTTCCCCATTATTTCCCCTTTTTGGGTTGTCGGGGTGATACAGTGGTCTTGAGTGCTATTAGAGGCATGAGGGCGGTTATCACTTCCCGGTTGCCCACACCGTGGAAGGGTTCTTCTGAAGGTATCTGAAAAGGAAATTGGATTAGAGGTGGTTTTAGTGACCTGAGAACGTGACGGCAGTGTTCAAGGGACAACTGCTTGAAGTCGATCACACACAACCTTTTTATGTGTAATTTTTGTGTTAGATCCGTAATTGTTGAGACCTTACCACTGGAGACGGATATCCGTGGGATAAGGCGAGGTGTGCATTTTTAGGGTCGACCTTTTCTAACCCCACCCCTCCTTGTGGGAAGGCAGCATCGCTGTCATTCTGGTTGTGTGAAGGAAAGACCTTACTGCTGTCACACCTCTGCACAGTCAGCAGTACGACTTCGCCTTCGGACCTTGAATTTGTTGCTTTTAGTCTTACCGCTCTTCAACCGACCTTTCTGACGTGGTGGGACTTTGAGGAACAGTCGTTCCAATCAGTATAGCTCGGTTGCTTCATCACGATAGGCAAGCTCGATCACCACACCAAGGTAGCAACAACGGTCGGGACTGTACTACTTAATTATAATCAGTAGTTCAAGGTACAGTCAATTGGATGACCTGTGTACTGTTACCATAAATTGCATTTATTTGGTTTCGCGGAAAAATTTCTCCTTTTTTATATTCTAATTTTACTAATTTATTTCTGTAACTATAACTGTTTATTGTTCTTTTCAGTTATTTATACATTCTGGTGTGATCAAGTTTAACACATTGTCATGAATGACTTGTCTACTTTTCGACTGTATATTCAAACTCTATTTTCTTTTGATTGTCAATAATCTCCTTGAAACATTTATGTCTTCCAACTTCCTGTAATCTTGTTCTTATTTGCTTGTCTGAGGTAGGTTCATTCTCTCCTTACTTCTGACGATTTAATTGTTGTCTGAACGCCTAACTATTCACGGTTGTAAATTATAGTAATTCTGTGTTATTACTGTACTTCTAAATAAATATCACCTTTTGGTCTCGGGATATAATGGATAACGCGGTTGTTGATTAAGGACATTCTTACAGATTTTACAAATCAAGTTGGATGAGTGATCTTCAAATTGAACCATAAGTCACAGACTTTTGGTTGATTTATAAATTACTATCATGTTCTCTTATTCCGAAATTAGTGTGATTTAAACATAGTCCCTATGCTTCTTTTTATCTACACCAGTGCTCGTGTTTGATAAATCATTTCTTTCGTTCCTTATCCTTTACAGTCTCGCTATTCGTTAGTTCCCAGGCTAACAAAACAGGAGAATAGACGATAAATTTAGGGAAATACTGGGAAAAATCCCCAAGAAAATTCGGTATCAATATGAAGACTTTCCCCCACAACCCGAGGTAAATAGTGCTTATTTTCCCCGAATGCCCTGGCACGACCAGGGGTGCGGAAAGCTCTCTGTATACAGCCACTACCAGAAAAGTCCTGCTCACTGCCTTCTCGTGGTGGGAGCGGATGTTCGGCGCTTTAACCTGGGTAGTGAAAATGGAGGGCCCATCCTGAGGAGTTGGAAAACCTTGATTCCAAAATAACGGTACACATGGACTCCAGGATCCTGATGGAACAATTGGCATATGAATCTAATGTTGGTCACCGGCTTCCATGCGACTGCATCTGCTAACGTCGCTCTACTGCCTTGTAGATTAAACCTTTAGGTCAAATGCTCTGAAAGTGGCTCTTTAAGAAAATCGCCTGCTTTGGTTTAGGCCCCCGGGCGGTATCACAGCCCTCATACAAACCAAATGATGATTATTGCCGGAGAAATTACTCTTGCTTACATTTGCATTCAGACAAATTCCACTCACAATCATTTGATAATATTCGTTTTCATTTGTCTCATGGTACGTTCCTTATGTATTTCCCTTTATTCTCATTTTGCGTATTAAGTGTTTCTGAGTTTATACAGCAGTTCACCATGTTAATTCTTCGTTCATCGTCCTTGACTGTTTTTACATGAATGTATATGTGTGCATTTCTTATCTTCCTCATTACATATCTGTAACCTATTATTGTGTGACTATAAATACTGACCGACGCTTGCTCAAAACAATTTGCTCACACGCTTTCTCCACTGCGTTCAAACTTCATTCTCGTAAGTGACTTATCTAGTCCCGTTATTCGCTAATGCGAGTTAAGGTGATAAATATATGTCATAAATAACGGCATGCATATTTCGATAACAAGCAGCAAGCGATCTACTTAGAGTCAGATAAGTGGCGATTAAAGTCTCTTACGACTTGTAAGCAATTAGCTTTTTCAAGCTTCATGTAACAGAATGAAGCCCGTCGGTTTACTCTGGGTGACCACGAGTGACCATGAAGACTGTTGCTTATTGAAATTGGGCTAAGCTTGCATAAGGACCAAGGAGCATTATAATGGGGGCGTACCAGCAAGTTGGGGGCATCAACTGATCTTGGTGACTGCCGGAAGCTCTTCCAACTTATTCGAGTCACTGGCAGCAGGATATTTGGTGTGAGCGGGACAACCCGTAGAGTTGACGGTATCGTTAACATCTTCCAGCGTCTTGGTCGGTGAGCAGAGCTTTCCGAGGAACAGTTAAACTAGTCTGATACCTCAACGACATCGGTCAGACTGCCTTTGAGTATGCAGATGATATTTTTTTACTGTGCGGTGATACCCAAGCCATACAATCCGCACTTAAACAGTTGGCAATTAGTATCCGTAAGTATAATATGTGCTTTGCACCTTAGAAGTGAAAAGTGTTTTCACAAGACTGGTAGGACCATGATCCTGCACTCATCCTGGGTAGTGAGCACGTAGAAGTTATCAAGAAGTTTGTGTATCTGAGTAGCTTCATAAGTGCTGCTAATGGCTTGAATGATGAGATCGATTCACGCATAGTGAAAGCCAGAGTGGTTTTTGCCAATCTGGACCATCTTCTGTATTTTCGTGATGTTGATCTGGTTGCAGGAGGTCAGATCTATAACGCACCGGCGAGAACAGTTTTGCTTCACACTTGTGAAACCTGGCCTCTTCGAGTTGATGATTTTAGACGACTAACCATGTTCGATCATCTCTGTTTCCGAAGGATTGCTGACACCATGTTGGTAATGCAGAGGTTCGGCATTGTGTGTGCGGCAACAACGACGATGACTCCATTACCGTATTTCATGACTCCTTTGTTGAGGTCCTAGAGATGATGTAACACAGCGGCTTGACTAAATCTAAATCTTTTTACAGTAAATGTTAAATATAGGTACTGTATTATCAAATGTTCGCAAGACAATGCAGTCGCATACCTTCTGTCTCAAATTCGAATTCTTGGTTAAGTTTGTCGAAGGTCTAGCTCATTTGGGAAATATAGTGACTGGCTGAACAACTCGCGCGCTTTTCGAACGGGAAGTTTAGTACTAACGTGATTTGCATTTATCAAACTTTTGCTGTGTTCTTACGCAACAAAAGTACCATTTCAGTTCTAAAGAATCTATCCTGAGCTATACGTTCGGTAGATTACTATTTTTTGAGTTTCACCATATTTAATAGTTACCTGTGGTTTTGCCTCAGCTTACTATTCGGTTTGTTTTTTGTTTTTCACGTATAGACTAGTTTCAGTTTATAACACTCGTTTTATCCATTTTTGTCCGTTTTCAGTGTGCTTTTTAGTGTTTTTTAAAGATCTTAGGCTTTTGCAAGCATCTATAACATAGTTTGCCTCAACATAGTCATGAAAAACTCATGCAAACGTCCGGGATGCCGTTTTGCTGTTGCAACTGGCATGCAGTGTGACAACTACAAAGGTTGGTTCCACGAAGCATGCACAGATCTGACATCAACTGCTTACAACAGACTCAGCAAGTCAGACCAAAAATGGGTATGTGTCACAAGCAGCACGGATGCTGTAGTCTTGCTGAGTAACATCATTGTCCTACCGACAGGTCTTCGGAACAAGTTGTCAGTTAACTTGGACAACGATATTAAAAAAACCGGTAGACAAACAAAAGCGTGCGACGGATACAAAAACAGGGATGTCGATAGGTATAACATCGATGGCGCATCCATCAACACTAATGATGACGTGACGAGGCTCAGCACCATCATTACGTCGAAGGTATTAGACTCCCTAAGCAAACTCGGGTCCCCCAGCTCAGGGTCCCTGAACACAACAGTGGTTCCCAAAAACCCTGTAGGTGATTCGACCCACGTTAAGAGAGCCCAAAGGAACCAGGCATCACCGCCTAAGCCGAGCAACCCAAGTGTTGATGTATGGAAATTAACTGGTGATTTGGTCACACAGTCTTGGAGGTGCACCAAGTTCACAACCTCGAGTTTAACAATCTTGTGGAATTCATATAGTGCTCTGTAAGATTGTCTAGTACTTCGAGGTGTCTTAAAGGTGATTTATTAATGGCTTATAGTATTCTTAACACTTCTGGACATCCTTTCAAACACCTACTCAAGCTTAGTTCGAATAATAACCTAAGGGGTAACACCCAGAAACTGGAAACTCAACATAGCAAGACGGGATGTAGACACAACTTCTACTCCTTAAGGATTGTCAAAAGCTGGAATTCGCTGCCGGCCGAGCTAGTCCAAGCGACTTCTCAGGAGTCCTTCAAGAGGCAACTTGACCTATTCTTAAGGACCAAGGACAGTATCACACTATGATTTACCAATTTCTTTTCCTCTTTTATTGTAAGCATATTTAGGTTCCTGCCTGGAGGATTTGGTGATCCCCTGCTACTAGACACGGAAGTCTGTTAAGCGAAAGCTTCTTCTATTCCGTCCATAACCATTTGAACCATATTTCAAGTTCACTGTATGAGTGTCACAGCGGGAAAAGATTTTTTGACTCTATGTTTCACGCATAATTTCAAGATAGTTAAAATATCGATTTATTTCATGACCATGATCAGAGGAAAATTCTATAAGCCCTACGAACCTTATATAGCCTGACAAACCAATCTGACTTCCGTTCAATAAACCAGAGCTATTACCTACTGGCCATCTTCACATCATATCATTAAAATCACCCGATGAGAACACAGTTCCACAAACTACTTCCTGTTCTGAATAAGTCGACGTTAGATTTTATATTACAGCTCCAGACACAGGCTTCTAGGTATTAGTCCGTGCACAACGACATACCGAAATTCTCAACCGCTTAATTGTTGTAAAAATGACTCTAACTCAGACTAGCAACTTATATAAAAAATTAATTTTCAAACCAATAAATGTTTCCTTATGACATAAGGGGATTTTAAAAATGGTTCTAAAGTTGTCTTGAAGCACACTCTGTCGTATCATTGGATGTAGATAAACCTATTACACTAGGGTCACCTCAGATTTCTTTCAGTAGTAGACATACCACTCTATTCGAATAAAGTAATTCAAAAAACACTTACAACTTGTCTTTGGATAATAAACCCTGTTTTTTATGTAATGGATTGACAGTCATCTAGTACTACCTGTGAAAGTACTTACCACTTAGTACAGATGTTATTAACTGATGCATACATTATTCATTTACTTCTGGTTGGTGGTGATAGTATCGGATAGATTTTCTCCAAAATGAATCTGTTGTTTTTTATATGGATGACCTTCAAAGTCTAAAGCATTGCGCTCACTGGTACACTGTCCATCAGTTACTTGGATGGTTCATTACAAAGAGAAGGGAATCAGTGTGTGACTGTTTCTACCATGGTTAGTGAATACAACCCACCTGTGTCAACAAATGAATTTTTCACTTTCATCATTTCGAACAGTATATAAAGGATTTTGGCTGCTCATTATGCATTAACATGTGCACCTGACAACGTTTTATAAGTGCAGCTAGTCAAACTGAAATAAAGACATTTGGAGAACAGTCACTCATTCCTGATATCGTTTATGAAGTCATATCAGTCTGTTGTTCGTAACAGTTAACATTAGCCATGTCAATTGGAATGCACCCTTCATAAGTGAATATTATTTTATGGTGGACGGAAGCAACAACGTTTATTGACACCTGAACTATTGGTGAGACTAATAGCATAGGATAAGAACAGAGAAATAGAGGCCATGATGAACAAAAGAAGCTATTTTTAGGATATTATTTCACTTAATCCAAAAGCTGAAATATGCTACTGTTTAGTATCATCCGTGATTTATTCTATGAACCACAAGCTTTTGCTTAATGCCTTACCCTGTTCTATTCCAAAGTTACTGTAATCTAGAAGTCCCTTTTTGTAATTAACATCACTATTCTACAGTTCAATTTGGACATAGGTATGGATTTGTAATTGTTTATAAATTATGATCATGATAAACATCTATTGATTAATATATCTTCTCACACTAATCCGAACCAGTACAATAACGAGTATTGTTCCAGTTGACTCGTCTTCTCTTTCTCTCTTATCAACCAATCAGATTATAAAGTAGTTTTCATCTCTCCGGTGTTGGTCCGTCTGTCTTGATTTGAACTCACACGTTTCTAGCCTCTAGATTGAACTGTTTGGTCTATTATGTCAGCGCCTTAATCTAGACCGAGGAAATTTTTCTCCGGTATATTATTGGGCGAACGGACAAAGGACGTTGCAGTATCCATTCGAACTACTATACACTTGAACCTAGAACGAACACTATTTTGAGTAATGTTTCCCTCAGCAATGTCCAACAGTACTCAAAACAAGCTAAAACATTCTGTTTCGTAGACAATGCATAACGCCAAGTATTTCGCCATACTAACGGTATTATACGGGGACAAAAACATGACATTGGTTTGTTTTTCATTAGTTTGTGATACATAAAGTCATTTTAAAAAGTACTCACATTAGTTGTACCTGGTGGTTGTGAAAGAGCAATTTCGTAATGTTGTATATCATGATTGGCAGCAAAATCCGACCTGAGGCCTGCTTGCCGAGCTTCCGGATATTAAAGGAAACCTCGCTAGTCGACTTGGGCGGTCGACGGGGTTCGACTAATCCATCACTCTGTTACACACTGGATTACTCGAGCACCTAACCACATCCCGCTACCTCATATGTATACTCATGTACATAAGTTGCAGAAGTCCCCGGACTTACATAGTCCATTTCTGTAGGTATTTGCAAAAGGTGCCCATTTGGTGTCATACAATAGAAAAGTTAGCGTAAAAGTTGTGTAAGAGACAGTGTACTGTACACAATAACGTTTCAACGAGTGAGGTGGACATCTTTTGCACTAAGTAGTTAAATATGCATATATGTATTTTGTGGGATGCACGGACTAAATCCTGTGTGCTGCTGGTATGCATGCAACGTAGATTTGCTCACAGAGTAGGTACATTAGCATGTGTACAAAGGGGTATGCAGATGAATGTTCGCATGCTACTTAGTATGCACACAGACCATACCATTCAGGGTAAGCAAAAACATCAAAACATCATTTGCTTATTCTGCTTGGTATGAAAACTACACTCAGTGATCTGCGGAACAGCGGTTCCCGACTAAATCACATTCACGCGATGGGTCTGTGAGCTCCAAAAACGCGGAATCCGTTCAGGACGTTCGGACCAGTAGCTGGCAGTACTCGGGATGCCTTCGTTTCGCAACGAAAGAAAAACAGGAATGAGGGGCAGAGAAGACCTGTAGCTGCGATCTTGCCAGTAAATTACGTTTACAACTAAGAAATTATCAATTTTGATTAGTCCATATGATCTTCAGCAAGATTGTGTTACACCATGAAGTGTCTACAGGAAGCTGTCTGCTGATATCAATTTTGACAGTCGCATGCTTGAAGGATTATACTGCTGTACTTGTCTCGGATACACTCATATCCTGATTCTAGGAGACTTCAAACTTTCTAAAGTCAACCTTCGCCGAACATATGCACACAGGAGGTGAAAACTTTACTGAAGCTCGGTCCATCAACTCCATTGAAGATCGGTATTATTCAGAAATTTCAAATCGGCAACTCGTTGGAGAAACAGTCAGATGCCGTCGCGCTAGTCTCGTGTTTACGAACGAAGAACTCCTAATTGACAACCTGTCGATCCAATCTCCCCGCGGACAATTGACCGCGCTGTCAATGTCTTCAGTTTTATCAACGAAACAGAGGTAAGACATTTTACGAACAACTAGCGGCGGATTTTCGAACAATTAAAAGTGTCAGCTTTACTCGACAATCTACAGCAGGTGCACGGAGTTCACCATCAACGTGATATGGATACTCATTGTGATTTCTTACCTCACACGAGCTTATGTGCTGCAAAGCAGTCTATTTCTAAAGAGGTCCCTAAAATCTACAATCAACATACAGTCACCAGAAATCGTACTCTTCGGTTGTTAAACCACAAAGGTCACTACAGGGCGGAATACAAACGAACTGGTGACGACAGCGTATACGGGAAAGTCAAAAAAGCGAAGAAACAGTGAACGAAGGTAATAGGAGGACTCAGATTTCAATATCAAAAAAACTTACCGATAAACTTATCTCCAATCTGAAAATCTCTTTCCGTAATACGGCCTTTTCTCAACAGGCCAAAACCAAAATTTTTCAATTCTCCTTTCCTTGATTTATATAAATGATCTTCTACATAAGATATCGTCTGATTTATTGTTTTTCGCTGATGCCTTGAACTCTGGAGAGTATACAACGAAAAGGATAAAATAACACTTCGGGGGGATCTCACTCCAACTCGAAGTTGGGCAGATGACAACAAAATCGCCTTTAACACTCAGAAGTGTAAAGTAGTTCATTTGAGACATTTAACAGACTACGTATACAATTTGTGTAACTCACTTGTAGAGGTATCCCAAGTTCAAAACTGTCTTACGCTAACTGCGACAAAAATGCCTTTCGAGAAAACCTCTCACTGATAACATTGAAGCGCATTTGCTACCAGTTCGACGGGAGAACTTTCCACATGATCTTCAACAGTTTTATTCGTCCCCATTTAGAGTATGGAAACATAGTATTTCCCCCCTCACTCTAAAAGGATAAAGACGCTCTAGAACGTATCCAATGGCGAGCCACGAACTTATTTGGGAGACGCGAATTCAAGCCTTATGAATAGTGTTTTCAATCACTGAACCGTTACTATTAGAGTACAGGCGTTTTAGAAGTGACCTGGTAGAATTCGGTTATTATAGGTTCATGAATATCAACATTATGAACTAAATCAGAAATCAGTGGCATCATTAGAAAAGTTGAAAAATTACTAGTGCATATTTTTTGTCCAACTCTGAAGTAGAAAAATATGAAACAGATGGATGAAAGTGAACAGAAGTTTGAGCTAAATTGTAGTCTGACATATATCCCTCCTGATTATGGTTAAAGTGATCCATATTTCAAGAAATAATACAACTGAATAAACAAGGAGTCTTAGGATTGCAGGCGACTTTCTAGCTGTCGCGAAAGTCCATTGCGGTCGTTTGTTTAACAGTATCAAAATAAAATGCAAGTTGACTAAGCGGCAGGTGCGTATCAGTCCCGTTTAATTAGTAATTGGTAAGTCCTCATGTTGTATATATTTACTACATAATATGAAGTCTCTATGGATGTATTGTTTATCTGTGACATCAAATTTGTACATCTCTTTAACCATTAGTCTTATTATATTTTTATGCATAGTTTTCTTCGTAAAGTTTGAGTAATTTCCCCAAACTTTTCTATAGCGGCTTCCCCACAATAGGGAGATTAGGATATAAAGTAAGGTGAAAGCAAATGAAATTAGAAATATTACTTGCCATCTCGTATTTGTTTCTGTTTCTTTTCCATTTCATGTACATTGCTTTCTCCTTTTCTGACGACTTGGATCTCCTGTTTAACTCCTCGGGTTTGCTCTCTTCCTGAATAAAAATAAGATCATGAGTGCTCTTTGCAATCCAGTTAATGAAAGAATATCATATAAAAGTTTTAATAAATATTCAGGGTTAAATACATGCCATTGGCTGAATTAGGTACGATGTTTACCTCCGATGTCTTTTACCGATTGATCTATTAAGATACTCAGTATACAAATAATGACGACACCTCTATTAGATAGACCAACCTAATTCATCCTCTTTTGACTGCTTTTAGCAACCATATAAACATGTTTGGGCTGGGTATTTTTCAATGTAGGGTATCTGAAAGTTGATTTTGATATTCGCTTTTTTTCAGACACGAACCCGGCTGTAAGAGAGGAAAGACGGAGAACTATAGAAAAAGCTTATTTGGTTAAGCGAAATAACGTGTGCCAATATATATTCGGCCGGCTTTTTTGCCAACATTTGTCACTTGTGACGCCTTCCAATTGAACGATGAGTGTATCGCATAACAGTCGTTCAAGTTTTGGTTCATAGTTGTGAAATGTGACTCTCAAAGACAAACGGTATTCGTAGGCTTATGTTGTCGAAGTATTACTCATATGTATTGAGAGCATCGAGTTAACAACTTTAAGTCTAGACGCAAGGTAATAGAAATAACAAGTGGGTTGGCAAGACTACATCTTCACCAACTATGGAGATTAAAACACCCATTACATATCCATGACTAACACATACCTCAATGCGTGGTCTCTTGGTTCAGGGGCGGGTTAGAAGAAAACTAGGTTAGCCAAACCAATAGGTAGCATCAGTCCACGAAGTCATTTGCTGCTGGTCTAAACTGTGTAGGTAGATTTGCACTGTCGACTATCGTAATTGATGGTTGGAGAAATCAGATGACATAGCTTAGAATTAGTTACTTTGGTGCAGACCAACTCACTTTTTCCTTAAAATCCAGACTTAAAGTTATGTTTTATTTCAAGTCTTTTTTTAATCATATTGCCTGTGTCTAATCCTTCTTACTGCCACTGAATGTTATTGTTTTTACTATGGGATATTTCTTGACGATTTCATGTCTGATAATTGGATATGACGTTGTGAACCAATTTATATATAAACCAGATTATGCCCGACGTGGAACTATATGGGTGAGTAAATCAAGATATAGAAATGTACATGAGAATGGATATGGCCTGCCACCAAAGCATCAATCTGGACAAAAATAGATTTTCCCGGAGCTTAGTATTATCGCAAATCTATTGAAATTTACGCAATTAATCAGTTAAATCCTGCGGAATCCATTTATCGCTTTCAGTCCACAATATGGCTTTAAATCTTGTCTATATTTTCAGCTAGGTTGATCAGTAATAGTAAAGTAACCTAGTACGTCGACCACGTAGCTTACTTTAAGGTCTCGTCTTCCACGTTTGGCTGTTGGTTGACAAATTACTAGCACGGGTTCAGGAAGTTCTCATGCCTGTCACCGGCCTGAATCACCTGTGAAATAAAAGAAACATCTACCGGCCAAATAGGGGTTAAAGGTACTGCTCAACAGTCCGCTTAGTTGTAAAACATGATCTTCAGATATAAAAAACATGCTTTTACTTTTGCTCTATATATGTATTCTGTTCAGAAAATTTCGTAATCTTTCAACTTTCTTCCTATTCTTCAGCTTCTGTAGCTTATGATGTAAAATAAAATGATCACATAGTAAATTGCAGAATATTTTCAAAGATATCCTCAAACTTCGTATATCAGTCGACCTGATAATAATTATTGCAAAGATCCCAAAGTGTATAACTTTCGGAAGGCAATACAAAGTCGTCGTAGTAGATTTTTCAACATAGAATAAAGCAAACAATCAACAGACACACGATGAGAAGAATAAGTTGACAAATAAATTAATTAATCACATGAGCAAATATATAAAAGCATGCGAATAAATCATCAAGCGTTTTAAAAAATCAATATTTAAACGAGTTAGAGGAGTATATGCATGGGTTGTTTCATGTAATCAGTCATACGTTTTTATATAAGCATGGAAGTATGTGTTTGGAGAAGTAGCCAGACTATTTGTTAAGTAAGCTAAACATGCTGACGAATCTAAAAATATCTAGGCTCGAGTGGAGGTGTTTATTTATTTATTTATTTATTTCAACACATAGATAATGGTACAAAGAGGCACCAAATACATATGCGCCACACAAATCTCATCCGATATGTGTGAGGGCTGTGATACTGCCCGGGTGCCCAAACCGAAGCAAGTGGTTTTCTGAGGGGGCCACACCCCGAGCCTTCAACCCAAAGGTCTGATCCACAAGGCAGTGGAGCATCGTAAGGAGATGCAGTCCCATGGAAGCCGGTGGCCAACAATTGGTTCATTCGCCATTTGTTCCCGCAGGATACTGGAGCCCATGTGCACCATTGGTTTGGAATCCGGTTAAAGCGCCGGACATTCGCTTTTCGTCCTCTCATTTTCGTAAATAACACCCCCGCCACGAGAAGGCAGTGAGTAGGACTTCCCTGGCAGAGGCTATATACGCGTGGCCGTGTGAGAGTATTTCGAGAGGGAGAGCGGACTCTCCCCACTCTCGGCCGTACCAGGGCATTTGGGGGCGAGTGTGCTATAAATTTCAGTACCTGTGTATTGACAAGGGGCTTGGAAATAATCCCTCGAGTCAGACTTGTGGCCTGACTACACATAGCGACTAAAGCATTTGGTTTTGGAACATTGCATCCTAGACCTTAGTCCCACTATATTTTTTAAAGTTCAGGATTTCACTTAGTATCATCATTTTTAAGAATATCATTAGTTTATCTCTTGGTGAATAAACCTCTTCTTGATTGCTGACCTGTACTATCTTAAAGTTACCCACATAAGTAAGCTGTTTTGCCAGTAGTATATAACAGTAATCTACGTATTTGTTTTCATGGTAGATATATTACGAGGAGTTTCACTCTATTATAATGTCAGAGGATAGTGATTTTAAAATTTTGGATTACTTGCATATGCAACTGAAGCCTGGATGGACCAAAACGGGAATAACTGAATTTCTGAATGAAGCAGAAAAGCGCGAAGTTTTATACACAAGAGCCCGTAGAGATGATATGGAGAAAGCAATCGCTCAATTTAGAAGTTCTGCTTTGAATTTCATCGCCAGACTACCGACTGAGATACGAAGTAAACCTTACTTTGATTGTATCAACCAGTATAATGGGGCTAGAGGAGCAAATGTAAGTTGTACTCAAAGTAGTACTATGTGGAAGTTTTGATTTCAGTAATGGTACGGTATCCCGTAGTATGTTTTTTATAGTCTGCTTTACGGTCTGCTAGGGTTTTAAGATCGGTTTATGATTGAGCTATTAAAAATCAGCTCTCGCTGTTGCACTAATGTATTTCCTGCTGTAGAATTTGTCCCAAAATTAAAAAAAATCTGCTTAATAAACCCACTACTTCATAAATCTCTAAAATAAGTTTTTTCTGCACTGAGAAATGATACTGTTGATCATCGTGGATATGTAGAGGCTGAACCTATTTGTAACTAATCACTATTTCACTTTACCAAGTAACCTCTAGGCATTAAGCTTTTAATGATTCCGTAATATATCCAAGTCCCGCTGAACATACTTTCTTATTTTTTGTGGTGTTACTAGTTGTTGCACTGAGAGAGTATTTTCAAACAAAGCACTCAAACATGTATTTTGTTACAAAGTAGAATTAATAAGCGAAGTTTTTTTTTCAGGAAAGACCGTTAATGATCGAATGCATGTACTTCTAGCTACCTTTACCCATTTTTTAACTTTCTGTTTCTGCAACTGACAGTAACATTCGAATAATTTTGGTTTTGAAGGCATCCATGTTCAAATACTTAACATATTTAGTGTTCATTTTAAACCCTCATGTCTCGGCCATTAAACTACGAAAACAACTGATTATTTTAAACACGGTATGTCATTAGTGTCATAAATAATCCGTGCTTTTTAAACACTAAACGAGTTATCTATATTGCAGCTTTTTGTGTAACAACGCATTCGAAGGTCAACTTGACTTATGGGATTTTTAAGACCCAGGAGGTAATAGCTATATGACTACTCCCTGTTTTTCTTAGTCAACAATTTTAGATAAAAGACTTGCAGATAAACCAATATCTGTGTAATGTTTACAAGATCTGCATCATTGTCTAAGTTGTGTTTAAGTAGTATCTAACTTCATAGATTGGAATTTCGGGAAGTAGTTATCCCTATAATATTCAAATACATAAACTAAGGTTACAGTATTTTGGTTTTTTGTAATCTTTTATCTGAGATTAACACAAACAGCTTTTGTAAATGTCATGCAAAACAACTTTATTAGAATTAATATCTTTTAAATATCCATATCGACATAATATACTTTCGTTTACATTTATGTTATTGCATTAGTTACTTGACCAGTTGGTGTCTGAGGTAAAAAAGCGTAGTCGAATAGAATGGGAGGATTCTGTAAAGAATCGTACTGGAAAAAGACCATGTAGAGGACATACTACAAGTAATTGTCGAAGTGACAAGACATCTCAAGCATCCACTAATCCACAGTTGTCACAATGGCCGTCTATGCCATTTATTTCGGAAGATGGAGAGTTAACAAATATTAATGATGTCGGTCAAGTTCCAACTCTAAATTCTTCTCAGGTACTTCTCGTTACTGTAGTTATTTATTGTCGATTGTTTAATTATTTTTATGTTATCTAGTTCATATTGTGTAAACACAGTTCTAAAAATACAACTACTTAGCTTCTTTCCTATACCTAAGCATTTCCGCAGTGATGTCCTTGGCAACATTTTAACGATAATTAGAGTTGAGACTGTTTGTGGAATTCAAGATAGATGTTTAGTCCAGCTTGTGATTATTGTATAATCATCTTACTCAGTAATTTGCCAAACGAGTAAATGACAGTTTGAAGCTTGTACCTAATGCACACCAAATCAAAGTATTTTTTGTGAATTATCATTCCTAAATCTGATAGTAAATTATAATTATCGTACAGTCCTTAAAAGAACGACACTCTATTTCGTATGGCGTTGACGATCTTTTCAGGTGCACCATAGTGTCGAGGAAAATTCCATAAGGCTCTCCTATCCACACTGTCAAATGTCTTCTCATAGTCAAGGAACTCGATGTGTAGTGACAAATTCCATTCAATTGATTGTTTAACAATGATCCATAGTGTCGCAGTTCGGTCTAAGCACGACCGACCTTATGGAGTCCAGCTTGTTGATGCCGGAGTTGGGCGTCTACCGAATCCTTCATTTAGTCCGAAAACACTCCGTTGAACACTTTTCCTGGCACTGACAGTAGCGTGATTCCTCCGCAATTCTCAGACCTACCCGGATCTCCTTTCTTTGGCATCTATATGAGATATCTTTCTTTCCAGTCTGTCGGCACTTGTTCTTCCTCCCAAATATTTCTGAATAGAATGTAGAACATCCTTGAAGTTACCTGTATGTTTGAATTTGGTGTTTCAGCTGGTATGTTGTCTTCTCCTGATGCTTTTCCACTCTTGATTTGTTTGACATCCATGCTGATTTCTTCAGTCGTTGGTGGAGTGACAACTGTTCATTGGGTTCAATATGGCTGGCCTATTCAAGAGTTCCTCGAAGTATCCTACCCATCTGTTGCTCTGTTCTGAATCTCAGTGATTGGCTTGCGTTCTTTGTCTTTGACCAGTTTCTCTGGTTTACTATATTTTCCTATCAATTTCTTTGTCGTGTCATATAGTTATTTCATATTTCTTTCTGTTGCATCTTTTTTCCACTGTCGTGGCCAGGTCTTCCACATATTTCTGCTTGTCGGACCTGATGCTCTTCTTCACTCTGTTGTTTTTTTCTGTATCTTCGGCGTATTCCTTGACGTTCTCTGTTCGACTGTTGCTGATTAGTGTCTTCTTGCTCTCCCTTTCTTGAATCTTGTCCAAGCATCATCCGTATGATGATGATGCTTGTTGCAGCCCAGCACATCTTGACACGTTGAAGTGCCACCTATAACCATTTTGTTAAATGCACATAAATTTGCAAATCTCTCACCATTTTCATGCCTTTTTCCCAATTCATGTCGTTCTATGATATCTTCATATCCGATGTTATCCGCTCCCACCATGGCGTTTAGGTCTCCTATCAGGATGGTTGTGTCATTTTCTGGACATGTCTCTACGGCGGACTTCAATTTCATAAAACTGATCTTTATCGTCTTCATTGCTATAATTGGTGGGTGTATAGTACTGCATTACATAAGACTCCTATCGTATAAGTGCTCTTAGTGTTTTTTTTTTGGAAAACATCAGAGCAACTCCTTTCGTGTATGAGGCATTTTATTCTTCATGAGCAATGTAAAACAGCATCTGTCCCCAATCTAATCCTTTTTGTCTAGTTTAGGTCTAATAGGTTTCACTTATCCCAAGCACCGCCAAGATTTATCTCTTTATTTCCACAGCTATTTGGTCGGTCCTTCTGGTTTCCCACACTGTCCGGACCATTCCATGTACCTATATTAATTGTTGCTCTGATTGTCAGAAGGGAGATTGTCCTCGTGATTTTTGAAAAATTTCGACTTTCGCCATGAGGCATAATAATTTTTGTGAATGAAAATCCTTCAACTTCAAGGGCGAGATTTAAGTGATTTTTTTCTAATTAGCGTTCCTCTAGCGAGGTTTTTTCTACGGGATGGGTTGGTGACCTAATGCCCGATTCTAAAAGAGCTACATACGGAGTTTGAGTTTATATGTGTGAATCCCTTACCCTATTCATCACATGTCTTTAGCTTAACTGCCTGGTTATGAATAGTTAGTTACACTTTTTCAAATGAAGTTGGGACGCTTGCTTTCTCTGCCTCGCTTCTTATTTTAGTATGTCTGAGTAAACGAGTGACTGAAGTCAATTCATCTTGCTTAATCCGTATGTGGCTTCCTATTACTGCCGTCGGTCAAACAGGTTTAGCCTATGTGTAGTATATGGAGTCAGACGGAAGGTTTATATCTATCCGTTCGTCCAAAACGTAGACTGCGGAACGCTAAAGTGGTGAACCACTAGAAAGTAAGCGTCAGGGGTTGTGAAGGAACCTGGATACATCACGGAAACTCAGTGTTTATTAACGCTACCTTCCGAAACTTTTCATACAAAAACCGTAAAGCCAATCAGACCAGGAGACATGAATAAAGGGATGCGAAGATGCATTTGAATAATGGTTGATTCTCCGAGGTGTGTGTATTCCAATATGACTAGTTCCAAGAGATGCGCAGCACATCATACCCAAACGTTATCTGGAGTGTATGCTTGACCGAGCGCCTTCAGCCAACAGTGTGCCCAGTAAAACTAATCGGGTCAACACAGACACCGAAGACTTATAAAACTAATTATTTTGTAGACCTTTTTACTGCTACTCCACGCTCTCTAGTGAGGGCCCTGATACGTTACCAGTCAGAAGCTTATATTTAATGAGCTTGTTGTTAGTAAACACTCGATAGCTTGCTATGTCCAGAAGCGTTTGGTCGTTTGTCCCCACTCTAGGAAGTCATGGGGTCAATGATGAAAATGTACAGAAATAAGTGACTTGATTCTCTAAATTCGTCTTCGTTTCTTCATCTTTTTCAGTCGTCCTGGGTGATAAAGTAATGGTAATGTAAGTGCCCAATACGCATACCTTCAGAAACAACAACCTGCAAATTCACCCCCTTATGGTATACCTTACGTCAGCTAATAGAATCTAATATTACAATAAATGCCTACATGGGATATCGTAGTCAGTGCAAATCCACACCATGTTATTATTACTGACCTAACGATGCTATAGTTTCACGTTCTAGAGGGACAGTTGATTTGAGAAATTTTGCATCTTTTCATTATAAATAATATTTTATTTGTTATCAGTCCAGTGTTATTTATTCTTGTTTTTACTTCTGACTAGATGAAATCTGGTAGTAGAAAACGGTTACCAATTGCTTCGACACCAAAAGTTACTGAACTTGAAGGATTCATCCCTCCATCTACTACTTATCGAGTAACTCGATCACATGCGATCAATAACCAAAGTTCACGTACATATAAAATGAATACAACTCGTGTAACTAACACTAATAAAAATCATTATACAACAACTGATGATACTTTAACCACTATGGATAAAACTTTACGACCTAATTCTACACAAAAATTATCTAAAGAAATGAGAGTAAGATTATTTTCATAACAGTTTATAGTCAATATTTATATTATAGTTTTAATTATCCACTCAGAAACAATAAACATATTTATTTTCCTAACTGTAGACCTATTGGATACGGACAGATAAATGGTAATAGGATAGTCCCCGAATGCCCTGGTACGGTCGAGAGTGAGAAGAATCCGCTCTCCCTTTCGAAATGCTCTCACATGGCCACGCGTATATAGCCTCTGACAGGGAAGTCCTACTCATTGACTTCTCGCACCATTACTGTTGTTTACGAAATTCAGAGGACGAAAAGCGAATGTCCGGCGCTTTAACTGGGTTGGAGGACATGGAGAGTCCACCTAGGGGAGTTGGAAAACCCTGATTTTAAACCAATAATGCAAATGGGCTCCAGTATCCTGAAGGAACAAATGGCGTATGAACCAATCGTTGGTCACCTACTACCATGGGACTGCATCTCCTTACGATGCTCCACTGTCTTGTGGGTCAGACCTTCAGGTCGAAGGCTCCGGATGTGGCCTCCTAAGAAAACCACCTGCTTCGGTTTGGGCACCCGGGCAGTATCACAGCCCTCACAAATATCAAATAAGATCTGTGTGGCTCATATGTATTTGGTTCCTCCTTGTACCAATATCTATGTGTTAAAATAAATAAAAGTCAGACAATTCCATTCATTTAAAGATTAAAAACAATGTATAAATTCTAGTAATTTCAGTTGTGAGAGTGAAACATTAGGGATTTAAATGTATCAAACTTATTAGTCAAAGATACAAAACTAATATTAGTAAACTACTTTTTTCCTTAGATATAAACTAAAACTGTAAAATTACGCTCCTCTGTCAGTTATAGACTTCGACTTTATATAACTATTTATCAAGACAAGATAATGTGAATACCTTATCTACTGCAATAAAACAGTTAATAAACGTTTTCGATAGACAAATACGAAGATATTTAGTCACACTTTTCATATGTAAAATTATTAATAGTAGTGGGTATTAGTACGGGGTTCGTAACAGTTTATCACAATAAAGTGATATGTCCGATAGAATACCTAATGCTCCTATTAATATCTTCAGATTTTGACCAAATTAGTCGCGACAATCTATGTCCCCTTAAGATCATCCAAACAACGATCTAGTTAACGTTAGATTAGTTTCTTCTCATGTAATCAAGTGTGTAAACTTACGTTTAGTTTCTAAACTTCAGTCTTTATATGATTCCAGTGAAATAAGAGAGAGCTTAATTAAATTCACATATTTTGAATAAGCATAATATGCCCAATATAGCTCGATTGATTCATCACGATAGCCAAGCCCATAGCTCAGGATCGATCACAACGGCGTAGGTGTATACACTCCCTGTCTTCCCTTAAACTACGATATTAAAATCACTTCATATCTTTCTCTCTACGAATTAATTCTTCCTTCCTGTACTATATCCTTATATGGAATCTTTCCCCTATATATTACCACCAGTGAATTAACTAATTCTATGAATTCGGTGTTCATTTTGCTGTGCTAATGAGTTATGGTAACTTGGACCGATGCATATGTGCCTGGTCCTGGATTACTATTTGTGAAGAACGTCAAGTAGTTATTTTCTGTTAAAAGCATAGTATGTATATATAATGCTAAACGCAACTACTTTTTTATAGTAGAAGTGAATAACTCTTCTGTCAATATTTGTAAATTGCTTTTTTATCCCGGTTAATAGGATAAATTATTATTGAAGATTGATCGTAACAATATACAGCTATCATTACAGGAAGCACAGCATCTACGTAATCTTATTGTAATACTTCAAGATGCATTGAACCGTTATATTCAATTAAAAAGGAAATGAAAAAGCAAGTCAATGCTTGACGCAAACTTGTCTGTTTTATAACTTTTTGCAATCAATAACTTGTCTAGATTTCATAATTGTAAAGAAAATATAATAATTTAGTTGTGTTAATCTTATTATTCTTTGTTTACTGATGTATATATGATAAAGTCTAACTACGATACTCAACTAATATTTTGTTCAGATATTTACTAAATTAAAGGTTTATTACAAAATTGTCTGGGATATGAACCACTAATTGGCGCGATATCGTGTCGTATTTAGTTGATCGACAGAGGATTCTAATCCGATGCTACAATCTCAATGATACTGTAAATTCACGAACCTCCTGCTTACAAACATCTGTTTTTTACAACGACTTACAAGGTTGCCATTGAGGTGTAATAAGCCCATGATAAACACTAAATACGATAGTAACTCTTTTGAATGGCTACCTCTAATATTAGCTTTATTAGCAACGTGTTAATAAACTCCATAATGACATTATTTTCACCTTAAAGTTGCTTGTAGCCTAGAAACTACTTTTCTATCGTACAAGCCGTACTTGCTTTGGGATATTATGAAGCACGATTAAAAAATACACAGTTGGGATTTACCAACTTTAAATTTCTACGCAGAAACATGGCGACATCGTACCATTTCCTTTTATATACCTTTTGTATTGGATGTGATTATCGAAGATATAGTAGGATATTACCGCTGTTTCGTTATAATCATAAAGTTTTTAGTAGGGCATACAAATCAGCTTCAGAGGTAAATGGCTTTATTTTTTACAGACACTTCAAACATGGGTTGAATGTTGTTAAACACATACCTAGACGACATATAGGTGAATATACAACTGGAATGGCTGAGACATATATTATGCATGTCTAAGTCAACGTACCACTTTGTTTGGCATGGGAGTGAGTTGAGAAACAACTAAGGACGATCAAACTCAGATGTGGCATCAATCCATGAAGTTACTGGTTGTTGAATCGGACAGTGTATGTGGGTACAGACTACATAGCTTAAGGTCCGCTTGATCAATTACTGAAAACAAGTGACATGATCTATAACCAGTTATATTGGTGCTGATGCATTCACTCTTTATCTCCTTTCAAGTATCTAGTTTTAGTATTCCTTCATTAATACCTATTTATTTTGTCATCTATGACAAATAGTCATAGCTCAAATCAATCGCAAAGTGCATCCGATTTCAGTTTTTTAATTACTGTGCTCCGCAGCTGTTGCTTATTTTTCCAGTTGTATCAAGATGTGGTGAATTCAATTATACCGAGTTCTAAATTGTTTAGTTTGTCGTAAAATTGTCAGATTATGGTTTGACTTTTTTCATTTCAGTCTTGCTTTAGACAATATTGTATTTAGGATGGTGAAAAGCTAAGCTATGCGCTGTTCATATTCCGATTTTGGTTGGCAACTTAACTCCTTTAGTCTTCATCCTTATTATATCTAAGTACTGATCCCCTAAAAGGCTACCATGAACTCAAGCGTCATCAAACACCATCGTTAACAATGAGTCGACAGTTTTCGTATTTGTATTCAAATCTCAACTCTAGGTTATTCCATTTAAACACGAACAGATTACCAGTTTATTTTAATGTTTGGATTTAGTACCCATCAAACTTTCCTTTTTCCCACTCAACATTAAATGGTTAAAATTTGACCTTATTGCAGTGCTGTAATTGTTTTTCTCACCGCTAATGGGTAAGAATTCGTTACACAGAATCAGGTTTACAACTACAATGGCTAAACAGTTGTCCTATAGTAGATACTGAGAGATTGAAATGACTAGCAACCATCCGATAATGGGTGCTAGAGTCGTAATAGTACATGGGATTTTAACTAATCTATGTAATCTGCAGAAACACTCAACTGTGTATGCAAGCGAAGTAGTAGGACGAAGTTACTCATCCGTCAATTTAATAACCAATGATGAGTATAAAGGAATTCTGTCTTGTAGTCAAACATAAGTTGTTTTTAATAACTCCATGTACTAAAATGAAATTTTGGCTACACACATGTTTTAGACTTAAAATATGTGACAAGATGCTGATCGATCGTTGAGGTAAAACGTACATAAAAACACTAATTTACCTGTATAGGTATTCCTGTAGTTAGAAATAAGTGAAATCACTTAAACACTTAACAACCTCTGGTGGGATTGCAGAGGACACTTGCAGCTGAGTAGAATGATTTTGGTGACTTGTAAGAACCTGAATAAAACTTGTGGTTACGCTTCGACAACTAAATTAAAAGTATTCAATAATAAATTTATTTAAAAAAGCACGAATCAAATACACTAAAAGTAGATATTTACAATAACTGCATGTACAAGAGTCATACTATCTCGTGTAATATCATCGGTATTAAAGGGTGACCAATTTTTAGTGTCACAAGTCGATAATGTAATTGTAACAAAATTTATGTACAGTGACAATTTTCGATGAGCTTAGCGGGATGGTCTTGGTGGACTAGGGGGCTCCGCCTTAATGGAAACTTTGCGCGGTGGGGAAGGACTTGGGTTGCGTAAGCGTCTCGGAGAGTTCCTTTGACTAATATCTTCCCTTTTTGTTTCTGAATGGGGTTCTCTGTTTTCCCTAAGCCTTGGCTCTCGATTCTCTCTATGTCTTGACTCTCCATTTTCTCTAGATCTTGACTCTGGATTATGACGTTTCTCCCGACCATTCCGCTTCTGAATAGCTTTAAGGCGTTGTTTCTCTGCCTCGTCTTGTTCCTGTTGAATTTTCTTCAGTTGTTTCATCACTTCTGGACCACATCCATGCTCTTTAACAAATTCCGAAACAGAGTCAGTAGGTCGTTTGTACTCTGGCTTTTTATCCGTATGTCCAACATCAAGAACTCCGTCCTTTGGTACTCGATATTTTTCGACATGGTCTACTCGAATTATACGACCTCCTAATTTTATTCCATTCAAATTATCAGTAGCTAGAACAGTACTTCTTTGATCTTCATAACACACAAATGCAAATCCCTTTGACACACCTGTCTTTTTATCCCGAACTAAATTGATATTAACAATCTCACCATACTGAGAAAAAACACAAATAACATCACCTTCAGTGAGATCGTAATGTAAACCACCCACATAGATCCAAGCCGAATCTTTGTATTGTCTATGCCAACTGCTAACTGTCCCTGTGTGACCGAGCGATAACTCCTTTTCATTCATTAAATTCTGATTCTTGGCATTCGTAATTGGATTCATTGTGGAACCGTTCTATCTAGAATAATATTGTAAGAAATAAATAGGTAGACAAAGAGAGGGTTATTTTACAATCAGTGTCAGTCATCAAAAACGTAGAACTTCGTACATACGTACACCAGTTCGAATTGCCATACCATATTAGTAAAGAGGTTTTTTTATATTTTAATACAGATATTGGTACAAGGAGGCACCAAATACATATGCGCCACACAAATCTCATTTGATATGCGTGAGGGTTGTAATACTGCCCGGGTGCCCAAACGTAAGAAGGCAGTACAGAGATACAATTGTCCATTCAAATCCCGTAGTGGTAGAGGTAGTAAGAGTATAAGCAGTAATCGGAAAGATTAGGGCTTGGAGATGTTATTCAAGGAGTATAATCCAATGAAATAAAATTGGGAAGAGAAAAATAGAGACAAGGAGAATTCAGAAGATTAGGATTTGAGAGGACACAAAGAGTGGATACACCTGCGCCATTGCAAACGATTTTCAGCCATTTCATTCAGGGTTTCTAACCATCGGTTGCTATCGTCTCGCGGATCCCAACTAGGTAGTCTACACCTACCAACATGGCTCAGTCCACTTGTCAGTGACTTCATGGACTTGTGCCATGTTTTGGTCTGGCCACCGCTAGATTTCTTCCAATCTACTCCTATACAACAAAACATCGCACATCGAGGCAATCGGTGGTTGGGCATACGTAACACATGTCCCAGCCATCTCAACTGGTGAAGTTTCACTACTTCATCAATTGATTTGCCATCCTTACCTAGTACCCGTTTCCTAACAACTGCATTGCTTACTCAGTGGTCCCAGGATATACGAGCAATGCTTCGAAGACACCTATGATCGAACACTAGTAACCTACGAATATCCTCTACTCTTACCGGCCGTTTCATTGCCATAAAGTAGGACGAGACGAACTGTTTCACAGTAAACCCGTCCTTTGGTTGATAGACGGATATCTCACCTACGCCTACCATTCTAGTGTATTAAATAATAATAAAAAGTTGTTGTCAGGCCAGATGTTGTGTTGGTAAAGTTGGTTTGGCAGAGATAACTAGATTTACAGTAATGTTAATTTAAAACTGACTTAGTACTGTAAATTTTGACGCTGGACTTAGAATACTACACAAAGTTTGACCTTACTGTGTACCCTAAAACTAAATTTAAACGGAACTAATGCAGTGATCAAATTGGAACAAACATCACTTCCAAACAAATTCACTGACAACACAAAGAGTTAGATATTCCGAAATATTTCCTTATGGATTATTTAATCTTGTGTTTATAATTAACAGGATATATTATTCAAGTGCAGATTGATGACCTAGACTTTTATGCTACCTGATTACCTAAACCAAAGATAAAAATGTTTGAACGTGTGAACCGGTTGTGCCAGGTACTTTAGGAACTAAGCATTAACTTTACTTCAAGTTCTAGAAAGCTTATTTGCCCTCAAATTCTGGTGTTGGTGATACAAAGTGTGCGGCAGTAACCCCATATTTTATGAAATTCGACAAAATAAGTTCTTACCAACCAAATGCAAAATATTCACAAGTCATATGTAACTGGTCCTTTAAATTTTTCGTTTTATCTACACTGCAGGGATTTAGTTATGTTTCACAACTGCTTTACAGTATGATGTGTACTTTGAAGCTGACCACTGAAAATTCTACTTGACCGAATAAATGCAGCTCACGCAGGCTGTACGATAATAGAGATCCAGAAACACGATACCCAAAGGAAAGCTTACCACAATGAGGATCTGATGTGTATATGTTTGCAACTCTCATTCATCGTCAGAATCTTACACGCTATAAATATTTGGAACAAATAGTGCCAAGAGAATTGGCTAATTCGAGGAGCACTGATCATTCAATATAATGCATGTAAACTGAGAAAAGGACCGGAGAGTATGACTTGAAACAAATCTGGGAGCTAAAAGGCTGTAGTGAAACTATGCTACAACAAAAACCGCCCCCAAATGCCCCGGTACGGTCGAGAGTGAGAAGAATCCGCTCTCCCTTTCGAAATGCTCTCACATGGCCACGTGTATATAGCCTCTGACAGGGAAGTCCTACTCATTGACTTCTCGCACCATTACTGTTGTTTACGAAATTCAGAGGACGAAAAGCGAATGTCCGGCGCTTTAACTGGGTTGGAGGACATGGAGAGTCCACCTAGGGGAGTTGGAAAACCCTGATTTTAAACCAATAATGCAAATGGGCTTTAGTATCCTGAAGGAACAAATGGCGTATGAACCAATCGTTGGTCACCTACTACCATGGGACTGCATCTCCTTACGATGCTCCACTGTCTTGTGGGTCAGACCTTCAGGTCGAAGGCTCCGGATGTGGCCTCCTAAGAAAACCACCTGCTTCGGTTTGGGCACCCGGGCAGTATCACAGCCCTCACAAATATCAAATAAGATCTGTGTGGCTCATATGTATTTGGTTCCTCCTTGTACCAATATCTATGTGCTGAAATAAATATACAAAAACCCCAGGGTACTCTAAGAATGGTTACGCGTAAACAGTTGACGAATAAATCAAAATCATATGATCATGACACTAATGAAACTCAAACATACAGTCTCTTAGTTTGTTTCCAGGGTCGATGACCGACTTTCTGTATCTTAAAGCATTCAGATCAATACAAGGACTCATGAATTTTGCAGGAATTAGTGTTTATGTTATTAAAAGTTCTTAGCAGATGTAAAAGGAAACATGGCTGTTCTATATAAATAGAGTACGATAAAGATAGGAGGTACAGTACAGTAATATGAATATCCGTGGCAAGACAACCAACGAATCCAAAACTGACGTTTTCAAAGTAAATCCAATCTCCCTATCGTAGACAACATTTGATCAGTTTTTCGAACACTATAGGAGACTCGATACGCAAAAATTCGGAATTCCTGATGGTCTGCAATTTTCAACAAAAAGATTCACAAACTGAGAGACTGGATTATCGTCGTACTGCTACACGAATGTGGGATGTTAACAACGTTAGTATTGAAATGTAGCAAACTTTGGACAATGATACTTCCAAGTAACAGTTAATACTTTTGTTCTATTATATACACATACACGGAAGCCCGTTAAGCGAAGACTTCATTCTGTTTACAACTATTTGAACAACAGTTCATGTGATTTAGGGAAGTTGAAAAATTTGTTATTTATTTTTGGAAAAATATGAAAAATCTGTGTTAGTTTTTGGGAAAAGTAAACATTTTGGGGAAGGAAAAAGTGGTAATTTCGGCACACACTATTTACCTCAGGGTAGGGAAAAAGGTGCATCGCTGCCTATATTCGTACTGAATTTTTCTAAGGAATTTCTTCAAAGTTCGCCTTTAGTTCCCCGTTTTTGTTAGGACATTTAAATACTAAGTGAAAAAATAAGCTGCCATACATTAATTCACAAATTAATGATGCTTGAACTGACTGATCTTTGCAAATAATACTGAAAACTATCCGACAGTACTCAATCTTCCTATTTTGGGGAAGCCGTAATAGACAACTTTGGAGAAATGGCAAAAAAACCCAAAATTTCCATAGGTCCGGGTAAATTCCCTAAAATGTTTGGGGATATTTTGGATTTTCCTTCAACGTTTCTCCACAATCTCATAACACTTTAGGTTTTTTCCCCAAACTTTGGGGAAAACCCCAAAATAGGAAGATTGGGTAAGATAAATATTCACTTAACAAGTGAAAGAACCAAGAAAATTAGACAGAAACAAGAACATTAACAGACAAGAAAGCATGTTTGAAAACAATTAGAAGTTTATAGTAGCTATGGGAAAACTCTGACCAACTTGATTATCGAGACCACGAATTAAAGTAACTGACAAATTCTTTTGGCCCGCTGCGTTGGTGCAAGTGTAATGAACACTAAATATAATATATTACTAAACGTATAATAAACCTTGTCAAATGCAGTCGTTCGTATTACTAAGCAGTCCATAACAAATTTTACTATCTAAGGGAACTGGTCTATAGTGAATCAAAATGGTTTAAATGGTTGTGGACGGAATAGAAGCTTTCGTTTAACTGGCTTCTGTGTCTGGTAGCAGTGGATCACCAATACCTCCAGGTAGGAACCAAGGTATATTACAGATACTAGAGAAAAAATATATAAATTGGTAAATCATAGTAAGATATTATCCTTAGTTTTTAAGAATATGTCAAGTTTAGTCGTAATGGGCTCCTGGGAAGTTGCTTGGATTAGCTCAACCGGCAACGAACTCCATCATTTGACAGCCCTTAAAAAGTAGAAGTTGTGTCTACAGTCCGCTCTGCTATGTTGTGTCTCCAGTTTTCTGGCGTTACCCCTTAGTTTTGTGTTGAAGCTAAAATTAAATAGGTGTTTAAGGGATGCCTAGAAGTGTTAAGGATACTGTAAGCCATTAGAAGGTCACCTCTAAGACACTTATGCTTTAATGTTTAAAGGCTTATTGATTGGAGGCGCTCTTCATAAGGTTTGAATTTGAGTTCCCGAACTGATTTCGTGGCTCCCCGTTGAATACGCTTCAGAGTATCTTTATCCTTTCGGAGTGAGTGAGGAAATACTATATTCCCGTACTCTAAATAAGGACGAATAAAATCGCTGAAGATTATGTGGAACGTTCTTTTGTCAAACTGACCAAAAATGTCATTAGTGTAAGACTTGCTCGGAAGGCATTTTTGTTACAGTTAACGTAAGACTTCAAATCGTAGGGACCGGCACTCCTAAATCTGATTCAACCTGGGATACTTTTAGAGAGAAGTTTCTTAAGTTTAACTGTAGTTTGCAACATGTCTCAGATGGACTACTTTGCACTTTGAAGTTTTAAAGGCAACTCCGTTGTCGTCTGCCCAACTTTGAAGTGGAGTCAGAGCCTCCTGAAATGCCAGAATGTCCTCTTGATTGCGTATCTCCCTCCAAAGTTCCACATCATCAGCAAAAATTAATATGTCAGACAATACCTGTTGTGGAAGATCGTTTGTGCAAATCAAGAAAAAAAAGGCCCTAATACTGAACCTTGGAGGACCACACTAGGGTATTCCATAGCCCGAGAGAAGGTGAAGTTAACCCTGACCTTAGTGTCGATTTTTTAGATATGAAGTGATTCTATCAATTACATGTTATTTGATATCTCACCGTTTGAGTTCAGTGATAAGACATATATGGTCGACCCTATCAAAACTTACGGGTAGTCATGGTAAATGATGTCAACCTTCCCCTTGCGATCAAGGGTAGTTGTCCATTTGTCCACCGTTGTCAACAGTTTGATCATACAAGAGTGACATTTTCTGAAGCTGTGCTGTTAGGGTGAAAAGAAGATCACGGATAGTATCAGGAATTCCATAATTTTTGGGGATATTAGGAGAAATGCTTATGGTTCACTACGCCGACATCCCCTGAAAATTTGTGTGGTGTGAGCCAGCTTCCAAATTTTTGGTAATGTGCCTCGGCTTAGCGAGTGTGAAAACATCAAGCTAAGCGGTGTTGCTAGAATTGAAGCTGCTTCCCTCAGTATAGCAGAATGAACCATACCTGGGCCAAAAGAACTGTCTTTTCTTAGGCGCTGCAGTTTCGGGAACACCAAGTCAGCTCTCAGGGTCACTACGGAAAGTCCTGTGCAGTTTCAGATGAAGCTGTCATCAGTATAGTTGATGTGGGTCAGCTAAAATGTCCGGGAGCATTGTTCAGCCAAAAGGTTGGCGTCGTCGCCATCGGTATTGGTCGGGTCGTTTGAACCGAGCCTTTAGGAATCTCTGGTTTTGGCTTGTCGAAGGAAGGCTGCATAAAGGAACAAACGTTTTGGATAGGAGACAAAGTTGTCGATAAGCTTTATCTGTTACTGAAGCCTGTCTTCTCTTATTGCCTTTGTGCATATGTCCCTCATATGTTTGTATTGTCTGTGCGCACCGTTGTTATCAGTTCGTTTATATTCTGCCCAAAAGTGCCTCTTGCGCCTTAGCAAAGGAAGAGTGCGATTCTTGATTACTGCGTGTTTCTTGTAGCTTTTTCGCACCGTTTCAGGAACAAACTACTTTGTAGCAAATAAGAGCGTGTGCAGTAAGAAACTCGAATGAGCATCCATATCAAGTTGAAGGTGAACATCACAATCCACTTGTTGTAGATAGTCCCGTAAAGCTGACATTCAACCGTTTGAAATTCAAGCGCCTGTTGTTGTTGGGATATCTTGGCTCAGTTTTGCTGAAAAAATTGAAGGCTATGACGGTGTGATCGCTTTCACCAGGAGAGACAGGCTTGAGAGGCTGTCAACTAGGAATTCTTCCTTTGTAAATGCACAGTACAAGCGCGTCGTCGTCTAACTCTTTCTCCAACGAGTTTCCAACTTAACATTTTCGAATAATGCCAGATCATCATTGAAGTTGAAGAACCGAGTTTCAGTCGAGTTTTCATCACAAATATATATATATATATATATATATATATATATATATATATTCCGCGGAATTGACTTTAGGAAGATTGAAGTCCCCTGGAATCAGGATATGAGTAAATCCGAGATGCGTAGAGCCGGGGTAATCCTTCTAGCATACGACGTCAGCAGTTGGCTTTCCCTAGATGACCTCAACTAGGCCCTTCGATGTGGTAGACAATCTTACCGAGCACCATGCAGATTTATCATTTTTGATAAACTCGTAGTTGTGAACTTGGTGTACCTTCAGGCATGATCTTATGTATAAGGTTACTCCACCTTTAGTTCCATTTTTTCTGTCGTTGTGAAACAAGGATATCCCAGGTATTGACAGGCCCTGGTCTGTGAACTGACATATCCAAGTTTCAGATAGTCCTATCAGATGAGCATTATTAGCATTACTAAGTTCACTTAGCTTATCCATTTTGTTTAGTAAACTCGTGACATTCATGTATAAGCAGTTTATGTTTTTAATTTGAAACGCGTGAGCTTCTCATTCCTGTTTGTCCGTATGAGTCTTACGTGAATGTACAGGTAGCCTACCTATACAAGGTTTTCGAGTTGATAGCCCCTGTCGGTTACACGTTTTTTATATGATCAGTGCACTGCACAAGTGGAAGGATCAGCTTCGACTTACCTTTGAGCTTGATCCTGGCATCATGTGACCTATCCGGATGCATATGAATTCCAGTTGGCAACCAACGTCTGTTGGCACGAAATGCTTCCAGAGATGCAGCCGCCATATGGGAGGATGGGGATGTTATCTTCATCAGCCGGCGTCTAGAATCTCCGTTCTTCTTGGCTAGTCTCGTCACTTGTTGAGTCAGTATGTTTTTGAGCTTCAAGGATTGCTTGATGGACTTCCGTCCCCTAATATCAAAGTTTGTTTGACCAGTGTTCGTGTTTTCCATTACACCTTGCGCAATGATATTTCTTGCGCGGAAAAACGTCTCACAAGATTCCTTAGGGATGTTCCAGATGGGATTGCGCTCAGAATACTGTATGTCAGGCAGTATTCTTACACTCCCATCTGATTTCAGCAAGTGACTAGCTAGTAGGATACCTTCTACGTCAGTAGCATTCTTGAGTGTTACTTTAAGTAACCTCGGGTGGTGTTGATGCATAGAGTCCTTTCCCCGAGTGAGCCGTGTGACCGTCAAAGGCTCTATTCTAGGAAGTCCAAGCTTCTTGTTTAACTCTCCCCATAGCATCCTGTTATTTTGTCCTGCAATCGGAGGGGAAGGTTAGGATTGTCTTCAAGGTTCATGACTATGAAAGGGTCATCATGAACCGTTATTGTTTTCCAGAGTTTTCTGGTGCGTTCAAGTTGATCACATTGTTTCCTATTCCTAGGCTCTGTGATGGCCGGACGGACATTCTTGGGGGTAGACTGTGCGGCTAAGTCACTAGTTGATTACCGTACAACGCTTGGGATGTTCCGCTTAGACGGTGACGCCTGGTCCTTTTTAACTTTGTTTACGTGGGTCCAATCACCTACAGAGTTTATGGGAACCACCGTTTCATCCAGGGATATTGTGCTGAGAAACGCGAGTTTCCTGAAGGAGTCCATGACCGTCAAGGTTATGATGGTGCTGAGTTTTAGCATATCATCACTAGTTCTATGGCATACACCTTCAATAGTAGAGCTGTCGATCTTATGGATTAGGTAGTCACATCATGACAAATCCATAATTTCAGGATTAGGTCTATTATTTCATCAATATCAATGACAAACTAGACCATAATTCTACAAGTTCACGACCTTTTACTGTAAAAATTACAAAACTTTAATGAAAGACATCGTATTTGCAGGCAATATAATCCAAAATGAATTTACGCTATTCAGCTTTCAATCCCTAAATTTCTAATCTTTACCTGGAGATCATTCAATATTTATCTGCAGGATCGACCAAGAAATAAGAAACGGAAACCTGTTGAAATACGTTTTGTCGAGAATTCTATATTGCACCAAAATATAATATTGGGCAAAGCTAACAACAGTAAAAACCATAAAATGAAGAACCATACCCCGATATTAACATAAAGTGTGCCAGCAAAACTTATCATCATAAATTTTGACATTAGGAGTATACAAACCATCGAATGGGAGTTCTGATGCCGATGGCATCCCATCAATCCTTTATAAAATGTCAGGTCAGGATATACAGACGCTATTACTCAAAATGTACACATTATCTTAAGAGACAGGTACATATCCCGAAATCTGGATGGTAACGTATATTCTTCCCAAACACAAATCAGGACCAAAAAACCTGGTCGAAAACTGCAAACCTATAAATATCACACCAGTTATATCACGCATAATGAAAAAGTGACGTCAAATCAAATATATGATTACCTACTTGGGGGAAATCTAACAGACCCGTTACAACACAGCTTCGTTAGTACAATGTCCTGCACTACATGTATAATAGATTTCTTTAACGAGGTTACTCGCTTACGTGAGCAAAAGAAACTAGTCGTTACGCTATATTTCGATATTAAAAAAGCCTTTAATAAAGTACCTCATAACATCCTACAGTCAGTTGGAATTATAAACCTCCTACTGCTATGGACTAAGTCTTTTCTCACAAACAGATGTCAAATAACCAAGATTAACTCTACAACATCTACACATCGACCAATAACTTAGGTGTCTGACCCATCACAATGAGGCTGAACCGTACAAATGGGCGATAAAATATACAAAAATAGAGGAACAGTACCACTAAATGTAAGAACAATAATGTGATATACAATGTCCCAATAGGGAACAGACTCACAGTTTATTGTTCGGTGTACCGGATCACATCGTGCTCACAACTAATCATGCCACATGATTCGGAGTTTTATAACGTCTTTATATGTGATATCTTTATAATCGAGGTATACCAACCCATTCAAATCAGGTATCAGAAGTGAATGGGTTCTAATATGCATTTGGAAATCTATCGATATGTCGAGAAGTGTTTGGTGTGATCTGTGTATCAGTGACAAGGGACGCATAGCACAGTGTGCTTACTCGTGATATAGTGCAGTTTCGTGGTCAAGCGTCTTCAGCCAGATGTGTCCAGTAAAACTAACGGAGTCAGAATCAAATACCGAAGACCTACAGAACTATTTATTGTGGGGATTTATTTACCACTAGATAGTGGCTTGAAATGGTTTTTTCTGATGACCGATTGTTAAAAATGAATATGTTATGTCTACTGGCTTCAGAAAACTTGCTTTCCTGAAAGAGATAAGCACTCACTCACACTTACACAAAAATACAAATAACTTCTGGAATCATTGTAACTAGAGAAGTTGAGTAAATCAATTACAAGGCAACGAGCACTAATAAATAACTAGAACCGTAAAAAATAACAAAAGAAGTGAAATTGAAGGAGACAGTCCTTTTACCTATGCTCGTGCAAAAGTAGTTTTTTTTGGATATTGGCAATCTGAATCGCGTCTGAATTTGATAGTCTGCGTTACACGTACGTAGGTGTTCACTGTCGTATGTTTTTGCTACATAACACAAGTTCCGAATTTACTCCCATTCTGCCTGAATTGTAAACTTTTTCAAATAAATTTGGCTAATTACATGTTCAGGGTAATTAGAATTGAGGGTTAAACCTAATACCTGAAAAAGCCAAATTTCTATAAAACACTGGTTATAAAGTTTGTAATGTGGGAGGAAAAGAGGAGTGTGATCACTATGCATTATTTTATTCACGTTCCTTTTTAATTTTGAGGTACAACTGTAGGTTATACTCCGAAGCACCACTTTTAAAGAAGTCGTGCTAATCCATGTTCATTATTAGATGTAGACGAACGAACCGAAAGTCAGCTTCGTAAGCAGTCCATTTCACAAATTTAATCTCACAGTCACTATGGCAATGTCAATTCAAATTTTGGGCTTGAATTTGACTTAGGTTTAGGCTTATTTTTACAAACTGATATTGGCTCTAATGGAAATATTTCATAGTCAGTCAGTCAGTCAGCTACAACGTAGGACCAGGCACATATATGCATCGGCCCAGGTTGCCATATTTCATTAACACAACAAGATGAACACTGGATTCATAAGAGTGGTTAGGTTAAAGGTAGATATATATAGGAGAAAGATTCCATACAAGGATACAGTACCGGAATGAAGAATTAGTTCGTAGAAAGAAAGATGCAAAGAAATTTTAATCTCTTAGTTTAAGCGAAGACAGGAAGTGTATGCACCGACACCATTGTGATCGATTCTGAGCCATGTCGCCAAGAGTCTCTAACCATCGGTTACGAAAGTCACGCGGACCCCAACCAAGTAGTCTGAATCTACCAACATGGCTCAGACTAGGGGTTAGTGTCTTCAAGCACTGATGCCACGTTTTAGTTTGCCCGCCCCTAACTTCCAACCATCCCCAACAATAGTCAGCATTGCACGTCGTGGTAATCGGTGTTCATGCATACGTAACACGTGACCCAACCATCTCAGTCGATGAAGATTCATAACCTCATCAACTGATTTACCATCATTCCCCAATACCGTGCGTCTAACCTAACTATTACTTACCTGGTGATTTCAGCAGACACCAGCAATATTTCTAAGGCATCTGTGGTCAAATACTAGTAGCTAACGAGTATCTTCTACTCTTAATGGCCATGTTTCGCTGCCGTAAATTAAAACAGAACGGACTGCCGCGCAGTATATCTTCCTTTTATTGATAGACGGGTATCTCGCCTTCGCCATAGGTGACGTAAGTTAGCAAAAGTCAGGCGAGTTTTGCGAATCCGTGCTGAGATTTCGTCAGACATCAACCCAGACTTTCAAGATAAGTGAAGTTGTCAACGCGTTCGACTACTTCGCTCCCTATCCTTAGTTCAGGTGTTGACGCAGACCAGTCCTGAAGCAGTAGTTTGCATTTAGAGGGAGAGAAGCGCATTCCAAACATTCTGGCATTGTTGCTTAGTGCTACCAAAAGACTGCATTTTATCAGCGTCTTCACCAAACAGGACTATATCATCTGCGTATTCTAAGTCGATAAGTGAACCTTCTGGAAGGAGATCAATACCCGAAAATTCAGTCGACGAGAATCTTATTTCTATCAATAGGTCTGTGATGAAGTAAAAAACAAAAATGGAGAAAGTGGACAGCCTTGACGGACACCACTTGAGGTTGTAAAAGTAGATGACAGTTCGCCATAAGCTCTGACTGGACTAGTAGTGTTCGAGTAAAGAGCCTTCACAAGGTTTATGTACTTCTGGGGTACGCCTTTCAATGACAGACACTACCACAGAATCTCGCGGTCTACCGAGTCAAATGCTGCTTTTAAGTCAAGAAAGACCGCCATGGTCGGACGCCGATAAGTATGCATATGTTCTAGAACCTGACGAATGGTGAATATGTGATCGATGCAGCCACGACCAGGTCTAAAGCCAGCTTGATTCTCTCGTGTTTGCAGTTCACGAGTCTTATTTAGGCGTCCGATAATTATTGAGGCTAGTGTTTTAGAATATATATAAGTTAAAGTAATCCCTCTATGGTCGTCACAGGATGATTTTAACTCTCTCTTATGTAATGGGACGATAAGTGATTGTGACCAGTCAGATGGGATAACGTGCAACTCCCAGATTTTAGCTAAAATATTAGTCAACCTAATTGCTAAAATTAGACCACCATCCTCAAAGACTTCTAGAGCCAATCCAACTGGACCAGCTGCCCTTCCTCGTTTCAGATTAACTATAACCTTTTGAACTTCAGCTAGAGTTGGGGGACCTACTTCAATGCTTCATTCACACTGTCTGGGAATGGACGGTAGTTGTAGAGTCTCTGAAGGCCAGCTGAACTGTTCCCTAAAGTGTTCCGCCCATCATTCTAAATGTGTGAACTGGGAGTAGATGAGTCTCGTTTTTTTCCGAAATAATCTCACTTACACTTGACTTATTAGTTCCAGTTTCTTTTATTAGTCTGTAGAGCTGTCTTGTGTTCCCTATAGCCGCCGCCTTTTCCATCTCTTTTGCTTTCGTTGCCCACCACTGCTCACGGTCATTTCTTAGATTTTTTCTTAACCTAGATCTGATTTGTTTACGCTCTTCACCATGTTCAGAACCTGATGGGGTGAGTTTACGAGAATCCATCAGTGCAATAGACCTTGAAGAAATCCATTGGTTTTTTGTAACTCTGTGGTTTAAATCACTGATAGATTTCACTGCCGTTTGCACAGCTGTTTGTATATCTTTGCAAGCGATATCTGGGTCAGCCTCGTTTTCAGATCTACCTAAGTATGACCGTAGTTGTTGCTGGAATCTACTTTTGGTTTTCTCGTTACTCAGTTCAGTTCTAATGGGTCTTTTTAATGTGGCTTTTTTGCGTCCAGTGAGTTGCAGGCATATGCGTGCCCGTATTAGGGCATGGTCGGAGTCCAAGCAGGTACTCCAGAATGAGCGACAGTCTTCTATCGAACTTCTCTAACGATGACTGATGGCAATATGGTCTATTTGAGTCCATCGTTGGTTTGGTGTAGGTGGTCGCCATGTTAGACGATGTATTTCCTTATGCTTAAAATTTGTGTTTGCTAAAAATAAACGATTGTATGAGCATAGTTGCAACAGGCGATCACCATTATCTGTTCGCTGAGCCGGAATACTAAAATACCCACTTAAATGTCTTTCTGTTTAGTTTAGACTACCTATCTGTGCAATAAAGTCCCCTGCTACGAGTACTATGTCTGAGCGTTTAGCTTTCTGAAGAAGTTCGGACAGCTTTCTGTAAAATTCATCTTTCACTTCATCTGAGCTGCAGTCGGTGGGATCGTAGGCAGAAACGACCGAAAGGCAACGACGTGTGTCCCCGTCCTTCGAGTTCTTACGTAGCCGTTTAGCCGAACAGCACATAGACGACTGTTGACGGGGATCCACTCTAACGGTGCTTGTTCGGCCCTCATGCTTAGTGCTATGCCTACACCTGCCAGTCCACAAGAACTGGCCATCGGGTTACCAGATACACGAAGAGTGTATCTCGTCGACTCTCCGTTTTGCCGAGGTGAGGTCAAGTGAATGATCACACTGGGATCCTGTATGCGTGTTTCGGAGACACAGCATACATCAATGGTACGATATTCTAGGGTTTTAGCCAAGGAAGCCTGCTGACCGATTTGACATAGGGTGCGTACATTGAAGGCTCCAATGTGTAATGTGGAGCGAGGTTTCAGTAGACTTGGGACAGTGTTTTGAGTACTAGAATCGTTGGCTATGGTGACACTTGAGGGGGAAGCCGAACAAAGAAGTTTAGAGTTTTAAGTTGATGTAGGAGGAATAATAAAAATTGAAGAGGGAGGTTGATTATGAATCCAGTAATCTTGAGTGCTGTTAGAGGCATGAGGGCGGTTATCACTTCCCGGTTGCCCACACCGTGGAAGGGTTCTTCTGGAGGTACCTGAAGAGGAAATCGGATTAAAGGTGGTCTTAGTGACCTGAGAGCGTGACGGCAGTGTTCAAGGGACAACTGCTTGAAGTCGATCACACACGACCTTTTTATGGGCAATTTTTGTGTTAGCTCCGTACTTGTTGAGACCTTACCGCCGGAGACGGATATCCGTGGGGTAAGGCGAGGTGTGCATTTTTAGGGTCGACCTTTTCTAACCCCACCCCTCCTTGTGGGAAGGCAGCATCGCTGTCATTCTGGTTGTGTGAAGGAAAGACCTTACTGCTGTCACACCTCTGCACAGTCAGCAGTACGACTTCGCCTTCGGACCTTGAATTTGTTGCTTTTAGTCTTACCGCTCTTCAACCGACCTTTCTGACGTGGTGGGACTTTGAGGAACAGTTGTTCCAGTCAGTATAGCTCGGTTGCTTCATCACGATAGGCAAGCCCGACCACCACGTCAAGGTAGCAACAACGGTCGGGAATATTTCATAGTATTTATCTTGATCTTAATCTATTTGTTAATTACTGCCATATATAGTTAATCACTTTGAGACATCAGGGTGGGTCACTATGTGGATATTTTCGTTGTTAGGTGTCGAAAATGAACTTTGTTCCTTCGAGAGATTTGATTGTCACTTGATCATTCTGTCAAGTGAAGTCGCGATACCTGTGTTTTAATGGATTTGTTAAAGACTAGATCTTTCTTTGCCAACTTCTATGCTCATTATCAACTCATCTATTCCCTTTTGTTTTGCTTAATGTAGTAGTATTAACATATTCTTAAGAGGCAATGTGCACGCAGACAATTGAAGATATGAGTCTGTTGATAAAGAGCAGAACTAAGTATGTGCAGCCTTCCTGCATATTTTGTGAGTATGCCAACAATTCGAGAATTTTTGACGTAACCGGTGTTTGTAGCCAAAACACAGGATAATTTTATGAGGCTGAAGTAATTTGCCCGACTACTCTTTGGATTTTAGATAATTGAGACTAGTGTGAGGAATCCTACTGACGTATCATATATGACATGTTCATTATTACCACTGACTTCCATAATCATGGTCAGAGTATTTCTTAATCCGTTGTCACAAGAATATCACATGAATGCATACCTTATTGATAACTTTCGGCATCTTTCAAAATGGTTCTGAGATGACAAATCTAAATTTTACCTGTTCAGAATGAAGCTAATATAAACAACTTATTTATTACACCAAGATCCAAGACATTATGTGTCATGGTTAAGACTAAGTATTAAGAGTAAAAATTAGGAATAATGTAGAATGTTTTGTAAACACGGTTTGATGCTTGTGTAGATCATTCTACGACTTTAGGTATCAAAAACTTAAGAGTTATCTTTGAAATTTCTTGAATCATTGTCCCAATGTTTTATTGTTGACATAGTTATCAATTTTAATCGTTTTAGTAGCCGTATTTTGGTAAATTTTGTTTAATTTTTAATATTTACGCTATCTGTCGTCCCATTTTAAGTCCATTTAAATTTTATCGGGTCACTATTTCCGTAGGGTTGGGTTTTATAAAAACGATATACCGGTGATTTTACTGTCCAGTGTTGTTTCATTTTGACTGACATTTATGTGCGTTAGACTGAGGTTATCAAAATATCAACGTTACTAACCTAAACAAATGTATGTCATTTTGATCGCCTTATACAAACTAATTATTTCATTACGAGCTGGTTGAAGAAAGTGTTTTACTGCTTATGTATCACCAGTTTTCTTATCTGAAGAGGATAAAATGGAGACAAGACCGTCGTGTTATTGAATCACTCATTTATGAGCAATTTTTCAACACAGTATCGGAAATTTCAGAACGACGAATTAAGAATCTGTAGTTCTAAAAAGTTGATTTGAGGCTAATGAATTCTCCGTAGATTTTTCACTAAAGTCTCATCAAACTTTCGTTCCATAAATGCCATTTGGGATAAAAAAATATTTGCAAATAGATACTAGAAGATCGTTCAGAAGTGTCTTGAAACTATCGGATATAGCCTAAAATCAAAAATGTCAGTGACCTCACTGTATTTTTTGTTTGCGTGATGTTTAGTCAGTTTTACAAGTGAAAATGCAATATAGGCCTTTGCAGTGCATCTAACAATTTGTCTGTTGTAGTATACTAAGTTTCTGTACTGCTGTTTACTTATTGTTGGATATTCGCTGAGGTTCCATATGAACACTTTTATCCACCGTGCTTCTCTAGCTCACGAAGTGTCTCGAATCGAATTTTACTCTTTCAACTTGATGTCGAACCTATGTAGTTTGTACAACTAATCGGTTTAAATTAGTTTCTTGATTTTCTTAGTGTTCACTAAAAAGTAAACAATGTTATCTTAAATGATATCACGGATTTGCAAAATACTTTGGAAATACTACATAGATACTTTTCTCATTTGTTAAATATCATCGCTTCAATTATAAATAATGAGAGTAGTTTTATTTTTATTTATGTTTCTATTTTTTGCACATTGACTAGGCGGTACTTTATGCTAATCAATTCTAAACACCAGAACCTACATGTTTCGTATATACCGCTTTTAGTAACCCAGAAATAGTAAACGTATTGTTTGTTTTCGGCTTTCAGCTTCACTATGTGCAGCCTGTTTATGAAAAAAATTCGAAGAAATTACAGGAGTAAAGCTGGTGATTCAGATGATGAGCAAAGTCAGGAGTCTGAAAGCTTATATGACGAAGCCGTTAAAGAAATAACGTCTCAAAGTAAACCTGATGTCCCATCAGTCAAAAAGAACAAGAGCGTTTTAAGTTTCGAGGATGATCTTGACCCAGGTAAAGAAAACGATTTCTTGATTTTATGGTCATCATATTGTAGATGATGGTGACACATTCAAAGTTAAAAAATCTTCAATGAGTCGTAAGATTACTAAACAAACGAAAGAAAGTAAAAAGAAGAAAAACCATGAAAATGACGGCTTAAAGATAGTCGGTGACTTTCATAAGAATTTAGTTTCATATGTCGAAAGCTCTCCTGATCCCGAAGAAAATCTTGAGGTAGGATTTTGTATAAAGGCCTGGGTCAAATCCAATTAATTTATCTCAGAATTTAAGAAAAGAATTATTGAATTTAGCTGAAGATGAAACAACTTCTGAAGTAGTTCCATCTGTGAAATCCGAACCCAGCAATGTGACTTCAATGATAAAGCGTACGTCTCATGCATTATTTAATTTCCACACAGAGGGTGTAATCCCTGATGCGGCAACAATACATTTGGCTCGTAAACAACGTGAGAAAGCTAAAAGTCTCATTGAATCATCTGATCATTCACCTACCTATTATTCATCTAGTAAAAATGATGGTAAACGTTTAGTGAGGTAAATTATTTTTGTTTTGATCACTGGAAAATTGAGAGTAATTTGTACAAACTACACGCTACAGTTTTTATTTAAAGGTTTATTTATTTATTTATTTGAACACATTAATACTAGCACAAGAGGGCACCAGTTAAATATGCGCCACACAAACTTCATTTGATATGTGTGAGGGCTATGATACTGCCCGGGTGCCCAAACCGAAGCAAGTAGTTTTCTTAGGGGGCCACACCCGGAGCCTTCGACCTACAGGTCTGGTCCACAAGACATTGGAACATCGTAAGGAGACGCAGTCCCATGGTAGCAGGTGACCAACGATGAGTTCATACTCCATTTGTTCATTCAGGATATTGGAGCCCATTTGCACCATTGGTTTGGAATCAGGGTTTTCCAACTCTCCTAGGTGAACTCTCAATGTCCGCCAAGCCGGTGAAAGCGCTGGACATTCGCTTTTCATCCTCTGAATTTCGTAAACAACAGTAATGGTGCGAAAAGTCAGTGAGTAGGACTTCCCTGTCAGAGGCTAAATACGCGTGGCCATGTGAGAGCATTTTGAGAGAGAGAGAGAGAGCGGATTCTCCCCCACTCTCGGCCGTACCAGGGCATTGGAGGGCAAACAATAAAGGTTATCATTGTCAGCTGACTATCGAAAAGGGACTTGGTCAAGGGGTTGTAACCAATTGGACCAATAATAAAGAGTTAAATACCTGAACTACTCAGTTACATTTTATGAAATATCGCCGTTTTTAAGGAAATTCTTTTGGCTGAAAAACATTCATACACTTTAGCAATTAAATTATTGGATAACTGAAGGGTTATCTTTTGATTCCTTTAAATATGACATCGAACGGATAGATGTGATTTTAAAAAATCTTACAAACAGTCCATATATTCTATTTGAAATTCTCGTTATTACTGGAGTTGAATGATTAAGAAATATTACTTTGTAACTTTTATTGCATGTCTTGTGTAGTCAGTTTATTTTAGTTTATCTTAAAAATATAACTTTTCAGACTTCATATGTTTATTTGTACTGTATGTATGCTCGTTTATGAACAAACAAAACATCTCTCTTACACTTGGCTTATCACAATTCATCTCGTAACATCTGATTTTGGATAATATTGTGGTGTGGATTACTTATATTGAGATTAGATGGTGGTTGGAGGTAGTCGACAGGAAACCCTGGACCCGGGTTTCGTGCTACTTTGCACTCGTCAGCATGGTGTACCTGTAATCTTGAGAGAACTGGTGCTCCCTGGCGGATTCGACCTCGTGTCAACCAGCTTCACAGTCAGAAACGTTACCACTGAGCTATCCGAGCCGCGACTAACCTCCTGTAGGACTGAGATGTAATCACAATTGACTGATCACTTATATCCACATAAGTAGTATATAACAGTGGTCAGGCATAGAATATATTTCAGCAGAAGATCGATAAGGAAAGAACGGGAACGGAACACAATTAGTATGAAAATGCATGGACAATGATATCTGAGACAATGGACTGATATTTGTAAAGGAACAGTCAAATTCGGGACGATGGATTGATATTTTGCAAATTAACGGTTTACTATATGATTCTCAGATTTTATTGAGATGCTCTGTAATTTCGTGTCAAATACATTCGATTGTCCCCACTGGTGTTCTGTTCACTACAATATTAGGAGGACATAGTAATTTCTAGTTGATGGTAAAATTGGTTAGTATTTCAAGTCCTTTTGTTCTTTTACAAATGTCTTTTGACTATTTAGGGCTATTTAGGGCAATAATTCCAGTCACAGTTTTATTTTTTCTCACCGCATTTACTGCTTTCTTTCGTATTTAGAGAAGACGATGACGATGATGAGTTGAATGACGATGAAGATGCCAATGATATGACAAATGTCTCATTTTCAAACTCTGCCAGTGAAATAAGACCAGTTTTTGTTGTCAGTAAAGACCGTGAGACTTGTAGTAAACGCGCAGTTATAGGTGCTCGCTTGAATCGTCGTGAAGAAGAATTAAAATGCATTCGGGAAGATTTCATGGCAGCTGAACATGGTAGTGATCGAGACAGTGATCAAGAGATTGAATGGGAAAGACAACAACTTCAAAAGGCTATTATTAATCAAGTTCGTTTCCGTCTATTTTTCATCATAGTTATTTTGCATATCTGAAACAAATAAATAAGTGGAAAGCTTTTCCTTATTCCCCTTTGTTCTATCGTTGCTTTTGCACGGTTTTGTTACTTTTTAAAAAACCCTTTTTCGTTACTCATGAGTAGGCAAATTTGATAGACGAAAACAAATTCTGATTGATGACTATTCATTATGAAAATACCTGGATAAAATGAAGAAAAAAACAGTAGTCTTTTTACAATTTCAAAATTTCAGTGTAATTCTACTGTAGATATAATGCTTTCTCACTGTATAGTCTAAGTGACAATTCAATTTAAAGTACCTGAATCAACCTGACTTGGGTTTTTATGTTCGTGTTAGTATAATTTATGTATACAGTTAAGCACTATTCAATATAATTTTTTTTATACTAAGGAGAGTTTGCATTCCAAATACCCTAGTTATGTGAGCTTTAGATATATTTGAGTAATCGTGTATGACGACTATGTTCCGCTATCTTTTTAGTTAGCTGGCATTTAATTTATAATGAGAGTGGCTTGGTTCTTTGTTACTGCTATTGTTGGTATCATCATCTATATTCTTCTGTTCTCTCTTTTGTTAATTTCTTTTGTTTTTTTCTACGCTGATAACGAGAAAGTCTTCATCATTTCAGCTGTATCTTCATGTGTTCTATACTTCTTGGAATTTCCTACTTGTAATTATGTAAAACTGCTAATGGTAACGACGGTAATCACAAGTTGTTTGTGATTTCCATTCGTACAATTCTATACATATTGTTCACCTTAAGTGTCTATGTTTGACCAATAAACGTAATTACAAACAGTCAAATTTATTCATACAGTACCAAGAGTAGGGAATTAGGATTTCAATTATGAATCAAGGTTAGGATAAAGAAAACAATGTAGCCACGTGGATGAGTACTTAGTCAGTTCTCTCATCACAAATCTCAAGAATGTTTAATTCACTTCGAAAAGGTTCATAAAGTGGGGTGTAACCCTCCTAAGAAAACCACCTGCTTCGTTCTGGGCATCCGGGCAGTATCACAGCCCACACACAAATCAAGTGACTTGTGTGGCACATATGTATTAGGTGCCCCTTTGTACCAATATTTATGTGTTCAAATAAATAAATATGTGTGTATTAGTTGTTTGAGTCTTCCCATTGATGTTTCGGACTGTTCAGTCTCCTTTAGCATATGTGCATCCCGTACCTCCCACTGTTACTCACCATCCATCCCGTGCATTCTATTTGTTTTCTACTATTCTTTTATTAAAAGATAATCACTTTTTTATGGTCACTTTTCAGATCGTTCAAGTTTTCTTTTATTCGTTAGCCTCACTACGTGTACCAATTTAAAACTTTTTCGTAACTAACAATTATCATGTTTTACTTCACTGTTAACTATGTACAAATGATCTCTCACCGCTTAGTAAATAGATACTATCTTAAGTATTATTGTTGCTTTAGTATAATATGTCTCTGCTTATTACTTCTTGATCAAATTAATAAAATGAGTTCTTAGTTGTGTCATTCCCTTTTTTGTCCTTTAGAATCCTGCTGTTTTAGAAGCTATTCAACCAATTCTTGGTACTGAAGATTCTAATAATACTACAATATCTGCAGATAGTACTATACTTGGTGGATTAAATGTTACAGATATAACATTGCCAAAATTAAAAGATAATTTACAAGAGAAGTAAGCTTAATAAATTACAATAAACAGTATGATGATGTAATTCTTTCAGTGAAAATTCTTACAAATTTCTATATTTTAGTTTCATAATTCGAATTTTTATTCCTGATTTTTGAAATTTTGTCTTTCAAGTTGGTTTATCTTTAGAAAAAATATTAACATCCCCAGTGTTCTTTCCATCAACTAATTCTTTTTTCTTGTACTATATTCTTATGTGCAATCTTTCTTTTATATATTACCATCATTGAATTTTACTACTTCTATGAATTCAATGTTCATCTTGTTGTGGTAATAAGGTATGGCAACTTGGACCGATGCATAAATGTGGTTGATCCTACATTGTAGCTGACTGGCTGACTTATAGGGTCAATGGTAGAAAATATTTTCTACCAGGCGAATCACCTCATAGTTTTGCCTTTCAATGGTATAGTTAAGACAAAAGTTCACTTTTCGTTTTCTTAAACACCTCATTCAGTCAGCTACAATGTAGGACAAGGCAAATATGTACATCGGTCCAAATTGCCATACCTCATTAGCACAACAAGATGAACTCCGGATTCAAAGAAGTAGTTAATTCAATGGTGGTAATATATAAAAGAAAGGTTCCATATAAGGATATAGTACAGGAAGAAAAAATTAGTTCGTAGAAAGAAAGATATGAAGCGAGTTTAATCTCATAGTTTAAAGGAAGACAAAGAGTGTATACACCTACAGCATTGTAATAGACTCTGAGCCATATCACCAAGAGTCTCCAAGCATTGGTTACGAAAGTCACGCGGACCCCAACCACGTAGTCTTCATCTACCAACATAGCTCAGACCAGAAGTTAGGGACTTCAAGGACTGATGCCACGTTTTGGTTTGGCCGCCCCTAACTTTCTTCCAACCATTTCCAACACCGGTTAGCATTGCGCGTCATGGTAATCGGTGTCCATGTACACTCAACACGTGGCCAAACCATCTCAGTCGATGAACATTCACAATCTCATCAACTGATTTACCATCATTCCCCAATATCCTGTATATATCCTCATTATTACTTGTCCGGTGATCCCAGCAAATCCCAGCGATATTTCTAAGGCATCTGTGGTCAATTACTAGTAGCTTACGAATATCTTCAACTCTTCAAGACCACGTTTCGCTGCCGTAAAGTAAATCAGAACAAACTGCTGCGCAGTATTCTCGTCTTTTTATTGATAAACGGACATCTCACCTTCGCCATAGAAAACTTCAATATTTAGGATTTGTATATTTATGTTTCCTTTCAAATGCTTTGGTTCAGGAAGTTAAGTAGTTTTACAATCCTTTAAACAGAACATAAGTAATGACTTGTAGTTGGATAAATAAACTTGTTCTTGGTAAATAAATTACTGAAATCCCATGAAATGATAGCATGGGGATTAACTCATACAACTGTTAATCATCGAACTACACATTAAAATCTTAAATCTACCTTCATTTTAATCATCTCTCAGCCTGATTTTCTCTAGTTTGTTCTTCATGAGCCTTGGTAAGGCGTTGAAGTATTATTGAGGCTAATATTTTAGACACTATATTAGTCAAACTGATTCCTCTGTGGTTGTCACAAGAGGACTTTTATCCTTTCTTATAGACTGGTACAATCAGTGATTGAAACCAGTCAGATGGGATTGCATCCAGTTCCCAAATTCTACCTAAGACCTCAGTCAATCTCACTGCTAATACTGAACCACCGTCCTTAAGAATCTCAGGAGTAAACCTGTCAGGGCCTGCTGCTCTCCTTCGTTTCAGATTTCCTATAGCTTTTTCAACTTCGTAAAGAGTCGGAGGATCTACATTAACTTGCTATTCAGGTTGACTAGAGATCGTGGGAAACCGAAGTGTGGTTGAAGGCCAGTTAAACTTATCCCTAAAGTGTTCTACCCATCGATTCAATCTCCTGGATTGAGAATGTATAATATGTCCATCTTTCTCTGAGATTGTTTCGCTAACAGAGACCCTGAATGACATGGCTCAAAATCTTTTGCAATGGCGCAGGTACAACTCTTTGTGTTTTCCCAAATCTTAATCTCCTGAATCCTCCTTGTCTCTTTTTTCTCTTTCCAAACGTATTTCACTGGATTATACTGTTTAAATAACATCGTCAAACCCTAATCTTTCCGATTACTGCTTATACTCTTACCGCCTCTATCACTACGGGATTTGAATCGACAACTTTATCTCTGTGCTAATGTGGTGTGGCAACTCGAATTGATGTACGTACGTATGAAGTTCTACGTTGTTACTGACTGACTGACTGACCGAATCATCTCTCATACAAAGTGGATTGCTCAAGGCCAAGTTCATAAAACTTTACTTAACGATAAATAAGTTACATTAATTTATATTTCCATTGATTAGGTGTACAGTTACATTGAAAGTCCTTAATACCGAAGTAGACATTCTTGCTTTAAAAAATTGTGTTGATACATTTTAATAAAATCATTTATCCGTGGTATTTCGCGTAAATCAAACATTATTTATTAATTTGTACACGTAAACATTAGAACATATTAGTACCAAATACATATAGGCACAGAACAATAATGAGGCCAGTAGCTGTTATGATCGATTTGTGTAAGGGCTGCGATACTGCCTCAATGTTCAAACCGAAGCATGTGGCTTCCCTAAAGGGCCACTCCCCGAGCCTTTGACCTAAAGGTCTGGTCCATAAGGCAGTGGAGCAACGTTAGTAAATACAGTCCCATGGTAGGCGGTGACCAATAGTAGGTTCATACGTCTTTTGCTTCCGTAAGATCCTGGAGCTCATGTGCACCACTGGTTTGGAATCAGGGTTTTCTAACTCCCCTAGGTGGATCCTCCATATCCACCAACTCGGTGAAAGCGCCGGACATTCACTTTTCTTCCTCTCGATTTCGTAAAAAAACATCATTGATAAGAGAAGGTAATGAATAGGACTTTCCTGACAGTGGCTGTATACACGTGACCATCTGAGAGCATTTCAAGAGTGAGATTGGACCCTCCACACCGTCGACCGTACCAGTGCATTTGGGGGCCATAACTAATGACAATTTATAAGTGAAAGATACTTAGTCTCCCAGGTTTAATTTTTAACTATTGAAAATAAACAAATTGGTAATATAAATCATGCAATCCATTGGTGATTGAGTAACGCTCTCGAAATCAGATTTAACGGTCTAAAATTCAATTAATTTTAGAATCGTTGCTGTGAATTTCTGTAGATCTTCAAAACAGTACAAAATAAGTTATCTATGATTCTGTTCAGTTTTCCATACTTCAATTAATTTGTTATTGTCTGACAAATAAGTAACTACATTTATTTACAAATTATTATAGAAATAATTCAGTAGATTATTATTTCGAATAATTAGGTAGTGATTATGTTTTATCCAACTACTTAATAACGTATCTGAAACCTCACTGAAACATTCTGTTTTCCATTGGAAGTTGTTCAGCTACACAACAACATAAATACGGATAGGTATCTACAGTAAGATTGAGTCACTGCACTCAAATCAATTGCTAATTGTTCATCGATATAATAAGTGCCTTATTAGTTTAAAAAGAGCAAGAACAAGGATTGGTGCAGAATAATATGAATTCTGCACCAATCCTTGTTCTTGCTCTTTTTAAAATAATAAAGGGAACTATGTGTATGCCTTATTAGTAATTGCATTTTATTGATCTTATGCTAGAAAAATAAATATTAATTGATTAACTTATTTTTATCATAGAACCATTAAAGGGGTTGGCAGTTTTTAGTAATAATGTATCCTACTATTTAACTGTTTATTATTATTATTATTAGATACAATAAGTTGAATGAATCACTAACGAAGCATAAAACTTCATTAGAAGAGGCGAAACGTGATTTAGAACGTGGCAAGATAATAATTGCAGATGCTCGTGAAAAACTTCCTAACTTAGCAAAACAATTCATGTTCTATCAAGAAATGAAAGATTATATTGATGATTTAATATCTTGTTTTAATGAAAAGGTAGGTTAGTATTGTTATTTACTCATCCATACTGAAATATGTCAAATAGTATTGGAATGATGTATAGATCAAGTTATTTTGTATTGTAAAACATTATTAATGTTTATTATCGATAGTGATTAGGAGTTGAGTTTGAGTGTACATATCTCTTTCCTTTCAAATATTGGCGTTCCATTTGATGAGAACCCTCAGAATTATATGATATGCTTACTATCTATTTGTTAATCTAGTTGGAAAGGAACTAGGTTGGAGTCCCGGAGTAAGCATCAACTGCTTTTGGTGGAGTTTTGTTCTCTGAGCTACAAATCTTCTCCACCATCTCAAGCATCAACTGCGTAATCCAGGTGCATCCAGCTGACGAGTCTTAAACAAGATAAAATACACTTTCTGGATCTCATCACTAGCTACCTTCCATCCTGCGTGTCTATTGGTTGCTCAAATGGACATCTTAGTATTCACTTATTAAATACGCTTTCTGAAATGCAGATTAAAATCTTACTTAAGCAAATAGGCTGACTACTTCAATTGAATGACGTTTTTTTAAAAATTATATTACAGTCATGTAAAATCTGAACGTTATCAGATCTTTATATTGATCCATTTAATTAAGCTAACTTGTACAATCAAACAATCGAGTAAGTAGTTCTGAGTTCTTAAACTCGGAGCATTTTCCAGTTCAATAGATTTTCGTTTCTTCATGTTTCTCATTATGCGAATGTATAATGTAAAAAGTTCACTCGTCTTACATTTGTATCAAGTTCTATGTTATTTTGAAATCACGGGACTATCACAGTATAATCATTTAGTTAGCAGTTGTACGTCAAAAAGCTTATTTATAACGATCCTGTAGAATATTTAAAAAAAATAATTTGCATCATGAATTGACCTTATTTAGACAACCGTTGAATAGCGGGATGCACTGAACAGAGTGGTAGTAGTAGTAGTGGTGGTAGTAGTAGTAGTAGCGTAACGGAAAGAGAACGATGAAAATCCCTCCGCAGTTTTTTTTTATTGGACAGTACTGTCATTTATTTGTTTCTTCTCCTTGTTGTGTACCGAAAAATGGTACACCTCATGATAACGGATGCACACTACAGGATCCGCAAATACCTTGTTGTGTATTTTAACCTTTGTTTAGATCTCGTTTGACCACACCTTTTGTTCTTCAGTCTTCCTCGTCTGAGCTTTTATTATGTAATTTTGATTAAAGACTTATCTTTTGTTGCCTAATTTTCTATTGCATGTTGTCGGACTATTGACAGTAAGGTCGTGTTTGACTAAGCTCAAGGTCATGGCATGTTTTAGTGTGTGGCTGTTAACCTTTTGACTGTCTGCTTGGGAGGATTGCTAGAATCCATGCAGATAGATATTTGATCCCATCTTGTTGGAAGTATTTTTTATTGATTCTCAGCGCGCTAATTTGCGTTAGAGAAACTTCTGACTGTATAGCACAGGTTGTACCGTTTGAGAACTGTAACGACCTAACTGCCAGTATTCGGTTCAAACGCATGACTGACGAACCAAAATTTATTCGAATAGGCCAGACTACGTTCTTCTGTATAGCGTACGAAGCGTTTTTGAGATACTCGTTTTAAATTACATCAAAACACAAACTGTGTTCAATTTAAACGAGTATCTCAAAAACGCTTAGTACGCTATACAGAAGAACGTAGTCTGGCCTATTCGAATAAATTTTGGTTCGTCAGTTTTGCGTTCAATCCGACTACTGGCAGTTCGGTCGTTACAAGTAGTTCCGCATCCACTACTTTACCGAAGCTTCAATCCAAGTTCAGATCTGTAGACAAGCGCCTAGTCTTTAGACCAGTGAGTTGGGAAATCAATTCGCGATATTGGACAACTATCTTCCATTGGTATTTGTGAGTAACTACTTCTTATGATTTGGTTGAACCCCAAAGGTCATAGATTCTTATTAAAACTCCGAGAGCTACCATTCCAAATGAGTTATTAATGTGTATATATTTACACTTTTAAAAAATATCCTGATCTATACAAATTTTTTGGTAAACATCTTATGACATTATTTCAACAGATGTCAAAAATAGAATATCTAGAGAAACGTTCTATTATAATATTTCGTGAACGTTATGACAAATTAGTTGAACGTCGACGTATAGATATGAAAGATATGGCGGATACAGTATCTCAACGTAAGTTACATTGGCCTTTGTAATATGTATTTATGTACCTTATAATTTATATTATATTACTTGAAAATTTAAAGATACACATATAGTTTATTGTTTATTTTCCTCACTTATTTACTGAAGACACATAAATCTTAGCACAATAAAACATTGAATATTATGCCACACTAACAGAGTTATAATATTATGAAGAAATGCAGTCGAAAAAAAGACCTTACAATGAATAAATAAATGAACATGAATGGTTTTTAAAATGAGTTATAGTTCAATTGAAAGCACAGTTGGAAAAGATTCAGCAAGTTCATTTCAATTTATAAAGAGTGTGACAGAAAATTATGGCAGGATCGCCACTGACTTTTCTGAACTGGTCCTATACAAGTATTTTTCATACTAAGGCGCCATGTCATACTCGACCGTTGTTGCTACCTTGACGTGGTGATCGGGCTTGCCTATCGTGATAAAGCAACCGAGCTATACTGGCTGGAACAACCGTTCCTCAAACTCCTACCATGTCAGACAGGTCGGTTGAAGAGTGGTAAGACAAAGCAACAAATCCAAGTTCCAAAGGCGAAGTCGTACTGCTGACTGTACAGAGGTGTGACAGCAGTAAGGCGTTTCCTTCAGACAACCAGAATGACAGCGATGCTGCCTTCTCACAAGGAGGGGTGGGGTTATAAAAGGTCGACCCTAAAAATGCACACCTCGCCTTATCCCATGTACTGAACCGACCGCTTCTCCGCTTTTTTCAACCAGTCTCAACACTAGGTAATAGTGCGTAGTTTGAAAGCCCCCAAGATTACATTCGTAATAATATAAACAAGCCATCCAAGTCAGTGTTTCGATACGTTTTCATAAGTATCAATTAACTGGTTGGATTTCCAAGATTTGCTTTCACAACTTAGATTAAACTGTTAGCTGGTCAATATAAGTAACTCAATTTATCTTTTTCTGGCCTATATCAAAGAGAAGATTAATTTAAAGAGTTCATTAAAAACAGAAGCATTGTGCAGCTAGTCTTTACAACCTTTTTGGATTCTTTAAAGACATCTATTAATCAGAATATATCTTTATTAATCTAAACTATTATAGCAAGTTATTCTGTGAATCCATGATGGGATTAAAATCATAGCTTACTGAATACTAATTATATCATTTAGTTTATAGGAGACAACTTGAACGTATCTTAAATCATGAATTGTAGTCGAGGGTACCGTTATGAATAAATGTTTTTCCCAGTTTATGATTTCTCATCAATGTGCGCAACCACGACCCCAATGGAGATCAAACCCATGGTTGTCAGGTCTCGTGATGTACGTATCTCGTAGTTCACTTTTCTAAATCCATTCAATCTCCATTTCACAATTATCATTATTCAATATCTTTTATAATACCTATGTTACTTCTGATATAGTTGATCTCCACTTTCACGATAACTTTGCGGAATATAATTATGTTCCCAATAGTAGTAACTAACTTCGGCAAAGATTGTTAGTGTCAATGAGAAGCTATCATTTGTGGATTCAATCCACCCAGATGACGACTGAAAATCAAATAGTCAATAGTAAATTTATATGTGCAACACTAAAGACAGATTATTAGAATAACAATTATTATACTTAAATACATTTACATGACCCATAAATCGACTAAGTAAAATATCTTTAGTGTCTGTAATAATGCAAGTCATCTTTGTATGTGGGATTTTGGCGGGTAGAATCGTAAGTTTGAAGTTGTCAATTAATAATAGTTTAAATGATTTAATCAATCCTAACAAACCAACATATCAAATGTATTCGTTTCTGATTGAGATTATGAACCGATTGATGTTAGTACACCTTTGGAAACTTGGAAGCACTGGACGGCCGTTTCGTGCTATTGTGGGACTCCTCAGCATCCTACGAGCGGGATATGCTCCACAACCCCTATACATGTATTCGTTTCGTCTAATCCATTTCTACATTTTTTTAGATTTTCTAAATTATTGAGATATTTCTATCTTAAATCATCTTCAACTCATAAATACTTGTCTTCATTTCTTAGATATTTGTTTCCCTGTTCAATGAATTCAAGAATAAATAGTTCTTTTATTTTATTCCCAATATATGCTTCGTGTCATTTCTCATTTAAAATTAATTTTTACTTTCTCTGTGTTATTTCTCATTTAGCAACTATATCATCTACATGTACATCTAGAACACCTGAAGAAGTAAAACTTTTTGAAGCCAGACGTAAAAGATGTGCTGAACGAGAATCCCGACGGTAAGAATATTTAATAAGCGTTAAAAGTATGTTTGATAAGTTGTATTTTATCCCTATTGTAAATATGATGTCGTTTATGGTTACTAAAATAGAGTTGTTCGTTTTATAGTTACATAAATGATGTGAACCCATTGTAACCCAAATGCTTTGATACGGCCACATTTATATAGTAACTGCCAATGAAGTTCCACTCACTGCCTTCTCGCGGCGGATTTGTTGTTTGCAAAATCGAAAGGACAAGAATAGAATATTTGATGCTTAAAGCTGGTTGGTGGGTACGTCAAATCCACCTATAGGAGTTAGGAAACCCTGACTGCAAATCAGTGGTGTACATAGGCTCCAGGATCATAAGGGAACAAATAGGATATGAACCTATTGTTGGTCAGCGGCTGTCATAAGACCTCATCTCCTGACGTTGCTCCGCTGCCTTGTGGATTAGACCTTTAAATCAAAAGCTCGAGGACTGGCTTCCTGAGTCTACCATCTGTTTCGGTCTGGGCACCCAGGGAATGTCTCTTCTCGCATACAATTTGAATGATAACTACTTTGTGTGTGGCATTTATATTTTGGGGCCCCTATAAACCAACGTTAATGTGTTTTAATAATAATGACAATGTATGACAAAATTCTTACCATTCTTCATGCACTAAAATAGTCAACACCAGAAAAATCTTCCCCTTAATCAAAGATTTTATTTTAGGGACAAAAGGTAATGATATTGTACATCTAGTCTGTAAATGTAACCGGTAATTAATTTTGAGAAATAGAACAGTTAAAGTAACCAATGGGAGAGAGAAGATTGAGAAGTAAGAATTCAACTTAAACAATTATTCTTTGTTTGCATTCAATGTACATTTACGTACATTTTTTCTGTCTATTAAATAGAATACGACGTCAACGTGCTAGAGAATTACAAAATCCTCATGTCATACAAGTTCACGTTGATGGAACTAGTACGGATGATGAAGAACCACAGGCTACAATTGTTAAACGTTCAGCTGATATAGGTTTGCATTTTATTTTATGTGCATTTTTTTTCTGTTTGTTAAACATTATTATTTACAATCAGATAAATGGTTCGAATTTAATCCTTCGGTCAAAAGTTTCAAAGATTTAAATCTACTCTTCTTGATAGCTTCCATCAGTATATGAACAGAGAATGCTTCCAGGTTTTCCATGGTGGTCTAGCTTCAATTGGCTCATGATTTCAATCAGTGAAATTTCTAAAATCTCCACAAACCCCTTCTGACAAAATGAATAGTTAAAAATCTTTTAACAAATTATAGAATACAACTTAAACTACTTAAGAGCAGCTGTGTCTTGCTAATAACATACTGTGATTTAGATGTTGAAGTAGTTGTGATGGACCAGAAAATCTACATCGAAAAAATAACAGTCCTACTGTCAGATAATAATATGTTCTATGAAAATATCGACGAAAAAAACAGAACGATCCTGGGTTCGAATCGTGAATACACACTGTTGAGGAATCACACAATAGGACGAAACGTCCGTCCAGTGCTTCCAAGTTTTCCATGGTGGTCTAATTTCAATTGACTCATGATCTCAATTATTAACAGAACTGAAATAATCAAAAAGCAGCAAATCTCAGTACATAAGAAAATAAAAAAAGCGTCATCTAAGTCACAAAGATATTTACAAGTGTATTAAACTTCGAAGATCAATAATACTATGAATGAAGTGTATATTTACAATTGTACAGTTTTGAAAATGATTTCTCCGTGAATATAATTCATCATTGAACCTATAAAGAAATTAAATTCACTTGTATCTTCCCATTGTTATTTAGGACTGCAATTGGTCAGTTTCATGTTGGCATATGTGCATATGTGCCTCGATACTGCCTTAAGTCACAAGCTTTTTAAGCAAAGGTAGATAGTGGCTAGTAGTGGCATCCAGGACGCGCGTTTCGTCCTATAGGACGAAGGCGAACGGCACTGGGTTGGAGTCCCAGAGTAAACATCAACTGTGAGATGCAGATATATCCAGCTGACGAGTCCTAAATAGGACGATACGCGCGTCCTGGATTCCATTGTTAGCCACTATGTATCTTTGCTATAAATAAATTGTTTAAAACATTTTTCCATTCTTTCATGTTTATGGTACTTCATCATTCTACATTGACATATCAAACATAATTTTGATCAAAATATTTCTGATATAAAGTATGTAGCGCAACTTTGTTCCTTCTCAATAATTCATACTAATGCATAAACCAATTTGGCTTTTTGAACTCAGTAGTTTGTTAGATGATACACTTGTCATGGATTCCAGTACTAGTTACTGTTCAACTCTGTTTATAAAAGGTTGTATACTGTCTGTTGAAAATTAATTAAAAGTACTTCACTATATCTATATATTGTACTTGTTAATTATCCTAACAAGATTATTATTTAAATAATCTTAATTTTGTTTTGTGTATGTGTTCAAAATAATTCCACCCTGTCGTTGTCAGACGCTTTACTAGTAGATGCAAATGCTTTATTTGAAGATGTTGTTGAAGAATTTTGTGAATTACCATTAATCCTTGAAAGATTTATAGAATGGCGTAATAAATATCCTGAATCATATCAACAAGCTTATATATCATTGTGTTTACCACAATTATTTAGTCCTATAATACGAATTCAATTAATCGGTTGGAATCCTTTAAGTGTAAGTTATTTTTCTTCCTTTTATTTGTCTTTTATCTTTAAAAATGTTTTGATTGTTTAAACCTCCTCCCAAATCACTTACATGCTGGTGAGCGGCCTATGCTCCTTCACGAGGAGTAACAGGCGTAAGTAATTACCAAATCACTTACATATATAAGTTATTTGTTGGAGGCCGTTTAGAATTACTGGGGGGAGGAGTCTTTAAAAATGGGGAGAAGATCTAAATTGCTTTGTTGGATTGGCGTTCAATAGAAACATTTCATAAATTTTTAGTACATTTATAGCTCAGTAAGCAATGATGGATAGTGGTTAGCAGTGGAATCCAGGACGCACGTTTCGTCCTATTTGGAACTCGTCAGCTGGATGTACCTGCAGCTCAGAGTTGATGTTCACTATGGAACTCGAACCCAGTACCATTCGCTTCATACACCATCGCGTTATCCACTCAGCTACTGAGTCGTGATAGCAACCTGCTTGTGAAGTGGGGTGAATTTAAATTTACTTGGTATTGTTTGGCTTATATCTTCCCATTGAGGTTTAAGACTGCAATTTATAGCTCACGTAGATGATTTTGATGGAGTTTTGTTCTTCAGGTAGAAGTTTGTGCTGATGATGTCGTTCGGAATAATGATGAAAGCTCCACTATCAAATTATTCAGCTCAATGTACAAAACTACATCAGAATCCTAGGAGAACCACGGATTTTATGTTTTACCCTGATTTGATATTTATCGATTTCGTCACTAATTTTAGAATGCTTCCAAATGATATTGTAAATATCTATAGCCTTAAAATAGATTCTGTCTTATATGTGTAAATGAAGTTCATCGTATATCAGTTTCTCTTTTGAAGCTAATAATAAATATATGTAGTGTGATTTGAACAATTCCCTGATCGTACACTGCATTATTAATATGCCTAATAGCTGAGTAAAATCATACACTTACTGTTGTCCTGTACCGTTCATAATGTAAGTCGTCACTTACAATATTTTTATAAAATTGAATGATACTTCTACTATGATGTGTGCTACTTATACTGACAGATATAAGTATTACGTAGCAGCACTCGGAAATGGAATATCTACTAGCAGAATATTGAAATGAAGAGAACAGGAAGGAAATCGGGGAGCAATAAAAATAACAACAGAATTGGATGAATAATGGAGCATGTAAAGGACAACACAAAGCTGTGCAAATGATGTATTTAATGTATGATTTTCATATTTTACTAAGCCACTGTCATTTTGCATTAAACAATAAATTGATTTTCCTTACTTGAGTTTTCGTTCACTACACTACTACTTTGTTGCTCCACATTAAATTAAACAACTTCAATTTTAAACGTCCTATCTATTGGCGAAAGCTAATTGGCTTACATCATTAATATAAGCCTAATAGTGTTACATCAAAAAGTACAAGTATTTATAAACAGTTGTCTACGCAAGATACTCAATGTCCGTTGGCCGGATACCATCAACAACGGCCTAGATCTGCTAAACGGCTCCGTAAGAACTCGGAAGAATAGGGACACACGTCGTTGCCTTTTTGTCGTTTCTGCCTACGCTCCCACTGACTGCAGCTCAGATGAAGTGAAGGATGAATTTTACAGAAAGCTCTCTGAACTTCTTCAGAAAGCTAAACACTCAGACATAGTACTCGTAGGGGGTGACTTTAATGCTCAGATAGGTAGCTTAAACCAAACAGAAAGGCATTTAGGTGGATATTTTAGCATTCCGGCACAGCGAACAGATAATGGTGACCGTCTGCTGCAACTGTGCTCAGACAATCGCTTATTTTTAGCAAACACAAATTTTAAGCATAAGGAGAGACATCGTCTAACATGGCGACCCCCTACACCAAACCAACGATGGACTCAAATAGACCATATTGCCATCAGTCATCGTTGGAGAGGGTCGGTAGAAGATTGTCGCTCATTCTGGAGTACCTGCTTGGACTCCGACCACGCCCTAATACGGGCACGCATCTGCTTGCGCCTCACCGGACGCAAAAAAGCCACATTAAAAAGACCCATTAGAACTGAATTGAGTAACGAGAAAACCAGAAATAGGTTCCAAGAACAACTGAGTTCACACTTAGGTAGTTCTGAAGACGAGGCTGACCCAGATGTTGCTTGGAAAGACATACAAGCAGCTGTAGAAGCAGCAGTGACATCTATTAGCGACTTAAACCACAGAGTTACAAAGAACCAGTGGATTTCTTCAAAGTCTATCACACTGATGGATTCTCGCAAATTCGTCCCATCAGGTTCCGAACATGATAAAGAGCGACAACAAATCAGATCTAGGTTAAGAAAAAGTCTAAGAAACGACCGTGAGCAGTGGTGGGCAACGAAAGCAAAAGAGATGGAAAAGGCGGCGGCTATAGGGAACACAAGACAGCTTTACAGACTAATAAAAGAAACTGGAATTAATAAGTCAAGTGTAAGTGAGATTATATCGGAAAAAGACGACACACTCATCTGCTCCCAGTCCAGGCGTTTAGAACGATGGGCTGAACATTTCAAAGAACAGTTCAGCTGGCCTTCAGCTACTCTACAACTACCCTCCATTCCCAGACAGCGTGAATGGAACATTGAAGTAGGTCCCCCAACTCTAGCAGAAGTTCAAAAGGCTATAGATAATCTGAAACGAGGAAGGGCTGCTGGTCCAGATGGACTGGCTCCAGAAGTCTTCAAGGATGGTGGTCCAGTTTTAGCGGTTGAGTTGACTAATATTTTAGCTAAGATCTGGGAGTTAGACGTTATTCCATCTGACTGGTCACAATCGCTTATCGTCCCAATATATAAGAAAGGGTCAAAATCATCCTGTGACAACCACAGAGGGATTAGTTTAACTAATATAATATCTAAAATACTAGCCTCAATAATAATCAGACGCCTAACTAAAACTCGTGAACTGCAAACACGAGAGAATCAAGCTGGCTTCAGACCTGGTCGTGGCTGCATCGACCACATATTCACCATTCGTCAGGTTCTAGAACACAGGCATACTTATCGGCGTCCGACGATGGTGGTCTTTCTTGACTTAGAAGCAGCATTTGACTCGGTAGACCGCGAGATTCTGTGGTAGTGTCTGTCATTGAAAGGCGTACCCCAGAAGTACATAAACCTTGTAAAGGCTCTTTACTCGAACACTACTAGTCGAATGGCGAACTGTCATCTAGTTTTGCAACCTCAAGTGGTGTCCGTCAAGGCTGTCCACTTTCCCCATTTTTGTTCAACTTCATCATAGATCTACTGATGGAAATAACTTTCTCGTCGACTGAGTTCTCGGGTATTGATCTCCATCCAGTAGGTCCACTTATCGACTTAGAATACGCAGATGACATAGTCCTGTTTGGTGAAGACGCTGACAAAATGCAGAGTCTTCTGGTAGCACTGAGCAACAATGCCAGGATGTTTGGAATGCGCTTCTCTCCCTCAAAATGCAAATTGTTGCTTCAGGACTGGTCTGCGTTAACACCTGAACTAAGGATAGGGAGTGAAGTAGTCGAACGCGTTGACAACTTCACTTATCTTGGAAGTCTGATCAGCCCCAATGGGTTGGTATCGGACGAAATCTCAGCACGGATTCGAAAAGCTCCCCTGGCTTTTGCCAACTTACGTCACCTATGGCGAAGGCGAGATACCCATCTATCAATAAAAGGAAGAGTATACTGCGCGGCAGTCCGTTCTGTTTTAATTTACGGCAGCGAAACATGGCCATTAAGAGTAGAAAACACTCGTAAGCTACTAGTATTTGACCACAGATGCCTTAGAAATATTGTCGGCGTCTGTTGGGAAAACCGGGTAAGTAATAGTGAGGTTAGACGCACGGTATTGGGGAATGATGGTAAATCAGTTGATGAGGTTATGAATCTTCATCGACTGAGATGGTTGGGCCACGTGTTACGTATGCCTGAACACCGATTACCACGACGTGCAATGCTATCAGGAATTGGAAATGGTTGGAAGAAAGTTAGGGGCGGCCAAACCAAAACGTGGCATCAGTGCTTGAAGTCACTAACTTCTAGTCTGAGCCATGTTGGTAGATGCAGACTACTTGGTTGGGGTCCGCGTGACCATCGTAACCAATGGTTGGAGACTCTTGGTGACATGGCTCAGAATCGATCACAATGGCGTCGGTGTATACACTCCCTGTCTTCCCTTAAACTAAGAGATTAAACTCGCTTCATATCCTTCTTTCTACGAACCAATTCTTTCTGCTTGTACTATATCTCTATATGCAATCTTTCTCTTATATATTACCACCTTTTACCTAACCACTGTTATGAATCTTGTGTTCATCTTGTTGTGTTGATGCGGTATGGCAACATGGACCGATGCACATATGTGCCTGGTCCTACGTTGTAGCTGACTGACTGACTGACTGAGGGAGAAAATAAACAAGCTTCCAACTGAAGAGGAAATTAGGACAAGACGTTGGAAGTGGATAGGATGTATATTACGGAATTCATCAAACTGCATCATCATGCAAGCTCTGACTTGGAATCCTGAAAGGGAACAAAAAAGAGGAAGGCCAAAAAACACTACGTCAGGAATTGGAAGCATACATGTAAAGGATAAATAGCAACTGAAAACAACTCAGAAGGATTACTCAGGACAGAGTTGAATGGAGAATGCTAGTAAGTGGCCTGTGCTCCTTCACAAGGGGCAACAGGTATAAGTAAGTAAGAAGAGTTTAAATTATCCCATTGATAATATTCTTGAATAATATATACATCTTATCAGTTGAACAAGTTAGTAGTTACTGGGATTTAGCATCTTGGCGTAATAACTCATTGGGTATTCTGAACAAAAAATACACTAAATCCGAGTCCCAGTGTTTACATCAACACTGAGATGTAGGTATGTCCAGCTGACAAATCTCAAATAGGACGAAACACGCCTCTTGAATTCTAATGCTAGCTACGATCCATCTATTTGTGGAAATTTTGAATGTCATTATTGCCTTAATGCATGTAAACTGTGCTTTTTTTTTAATCTCAGAATCATGCTAATCCGATTGAAGAAATGAAATGGTTTCAAGATTTGTTAGACTTTTGTAGTCTTCCATCAGTTGACAATAATAAAAATACAAAGTCAACTATTTTAAATAGTAATAAAACTGATCAAAGCAATAATAATAATAATGAAAATAAAAATGCCAGTAATAATAATAATAACTTGGATAAAACTGCTGGTAATCTTGATGATGATCTTCGTATAATACCAAAGTCAATTGAAAAGATTGTTTTACAACGACTAAATGGTAAATTGTTATTTTACTTATTATATATGTTTTTATAATTTGAATTGAATGTAAAGCAACGGGCTGAGTGGCTAAAGCGTTCGATTACCAGCCATTCGATTACAGATCCGAATGCTGTTTCATTTCGGTTTAATCAAATGGCAAGCCCCCAAATGCCCTGGTACGGCCGAGAGTGGGGAGAGTCCGCTCTCCCTCTCGAAATGCTCTTACATGACCACGCATATATAGCCTCTGCCAGGGAAGTCCTACTCACTGCCTTCTCGTGGCGGGGGTGTCGTTTACGAAAATGAGAGGACGAAATGCGAATGTCCGGCACTTTAACCGGACTCCAAACCAATGGTGCACATGGGCTCCAGTATCCTAAAGGAACAAATGGCGTATGAACCAATTTTTGGTCACCGGCTACCATGGGACTGCATCTCCTCACGATGCTCCACTGCCTTTTGGGTTAGACTTTCAGGTCGAAGGCTCGGGGTGTGGCCCCCTAAGATAACCACCTGCTTCGGTTTGGGCACCCGGTCAGTATCACAGCCCTCACACATATCAAATGAGATTTGTGTGACGCATATGTATTTGGTGCCTCCTTGTACCAATATCTGTGTTAAAATAAATAAATCAATCAAATGGCAAATGAATTTCAGAAAACAAAATATTCAGAATAAATTGTCCTGCAGAGATACCAACGTTTAATCATCAACTTGATCATCTTTAATAAATTGATTTCATGTTGATTTTGTTTTCTTTTTAGACAGCATTATCAATACTGGCTTAGGAAATGGCAAGGTACTAATGCCTCTAACTAACTAACTGACTAACAGTTTCTTCCGTCGATTTCAAATATGACTAATTGATTAATGGCGTTTACCTGTCGTTGTTGTCTGCGCATTTATTTTTGTTTGCTTCGTTTCTGATCCGATTCTTGATCTTATGATGGTTTTTCATTTTCATAATTGACTGAACAATTGAATTTATTTGTCAAATTCTTTATCACTTGCTAAGTACCTTGATTGTTAAATTTTTAAGATCTTTCTGGTCTTCATATTGCTTATTTTGAACATCCTCCAAAGTTACAAGTTTCCTCTTCTTGAATTTTTGCTCATCAGTTATCACCAATCTAGAACCCTGCACAGATATACATCGATCCAAGTTGCCATACCTATCACATTAGCACAACGTGAGAGGAGACTGGTAAGATGCATAGCAGATATTTATCACTGATAGTAAACAAATGACTAGACATTAATAATATGGTTCGAAAAGAAGAAATTAATTAGATAAGTAAAATGTATAGAGTTATGTTAGATCTAGGAGATTTCACAGAAGAATGAGTCTACGTCACTGCTATATATTCTGGATCATGTCAACTAAATTCTCCAAGTATTCATCACGATTATGATATATTAGTCAGTGAGTAATCGATTCAAATCATTTTGATCCACACAAGTGGACCGAGCCATGGTGGTAGGTGTAGACTACCTGGTCCGGGACCGCAAGATGATAGCAACCGATGGTTAGATACCTTGAATAACATGGCTCAAAATCGTTTGCAATGGTGCAGGTGCATCCACTCTTTGTGTCCTCCCAAATTATAATCTTCTGAATTCTTCGTGTCCCCTTCTTTTTCCTCTTTCTAAATTTATTTCACTGGATTATACTCTTTAAATAACATCTTCAAACCCTAGTGTTTCCGATTACTGCTTAGACTTTTACCGCCTCTACCACTACGGGATTTGAATCGACAATTGTATCTATGTGCTAATGTGGTATGGCAACTCGAACTGATGTACGTACGTACGAAGTTCTACGTTGTTACTGACTGACTGATCCACACAAAACTGTGTGATCAAGCTTGTTTTTTTTTCAAAATTTTATTTCACATGACGGTTTGAATAAAAACGTCACCTACATGTTATCCATATGAGTATTTAACAGGTGCTCACAACAATCCATAATATACTGTCTTAGAAAGTTTACTGCTACTTCAGTCATCCGACAGTATGTATTACAGTCATCAAAACAGCTTTACTCAATGATAATACTACAGTGTTGTTGAAGACAATTAGTTACTTTCGTTAGCATTAAAATTCAGTGCCAATTCCTAGATCTAAGAATATTTCCACTGCCTATTAGTTTCACTGGAATAACTCCACCGAAGTCAAACTATCTTTGCTTGTGAATATACATATATATATCGAGCACTAACAGTGCATAATTAAATGTATTGATTCTGGTACAATGCTTTTTGTTAATCGTTTTTCTTTCATAGAACTAGTCTGCGCTTCATGGGATCCTTTATCAGAGAAACAATCTTTACAACTTGTCAATTTAATGCATAATTTATGCTCGACTTATCCAACGATTTGTATTGGTAGTCGTCCAACAGAAAAACTATTCACTTCCATTGTTAAACGTATTGAAAATACAATACAGGAAGATATTTTCATACCACTCTATTCAAAAACGTAAGCATTATTATTATTATTACTGTTATTATTATTATTATTATTATTATTATTATTATTATTATTATTATTATTATTATTATTATTATTATTATTATTAATGACGTTGTAGTGAACACGAACACCAATGTGGACAATCGAATATATTCGACACAAAATTACAGAACTTGTTAATAAAATCTAACAACCATATAGTAAATGCTCAATTTGCAAAATGACCACCATTTGTTCCAATATGGCCCAGACTTCATTGTTCTTGCATTTTCATACAAACTCCATTTCATTTCCATTCTTTACTGTCCGATTCTCTTGTCTTTCTGCTACCAGACTTTCTGTCCACAACTAACATCATATACTACTTATGTCAATATAAGTAGCGCACACCACAACGTTTTTTAGAGAGTTAACTTGATATCGTGATGATATTTGAAGCGAACGGTACTGAGTTCAAATCTTGGAGTGTGAATATCAACACTCGAATGCAGGCACATCTAGATGACGAATCCCAAACAGCAGGAAACACCTGTTCTGGATTCTACGGCTAGCCACCATCTATCCCTGCTTATACCGCTTGTCACGTAATAACAATATAGAAAAAATCCGCACAGGATCTCCATATGCCTAAAAGACTGAAGAACTGCGATTTTAAATATTAATGGGAAGACTATTCACAAACCAATACATATAAGCAGAAGTATTTATCGGGTTTTTTGCGTTGATATCATCCGGTAATGGTAGTGGTAGTGTAGTGAACGAGAACTCAGGTGGAGACAACAAAATTACAGAGTTCCTTCATGAATTTTGCAAACCATACATTAAATATTTCATTTACAAAGCTTCCATCAATTGTCTTAATGTTCACCGTCTCTTCATTGCTATTACAATTACTCTATCCCCATTCTCTTCGGTTCGATCTTCCCAACCTTTTCCTTCCAAGTGTTCCACTTCTGATTGGTGTTATATACTACTTATGCTTGTCGACATAGGTAGCATACACCACAGTAGTATCGTTAGTAGTAGTAATTATTGTAATGTAATGTACATCATAGGAATGTAAGTAGTATAACAATTATGCCTATTATCGTTGAAATTTTTCTATCATTCAAGTATTAAGTATTAATTAAATCAACATTCTGGAAATCTCCTACTCTCTCCATTTATTTCTCTTCGAATAGTTATTGTCTTTTTGTTGTTGTTTTGATAAATAATTTGAAGACGTGATATTATTACAAACGAATTTCTTTTTCGATTATGCAAATTGCTAAATATCAGTAAACAAATAATTAAATAAACGAAATACAATGATAACAAGTGTATTGTAGGAGAATGTATTAGAAAAAGGTTGTCATTTAATTATGTTCAGAAGGGGTTTATGGAGATTTTTAGAAGTTTCACAGATTGAAATCATGAGCCAACTGAAGCTAGACCACCATGGAAAACTTAGAAGCACTAAACGGCCGTCTCATCCCAGTATGCGACTCCTCAACAGTGCGCACCCACGATCCCGCACTCCGCGAGCTTCGGACCCGGGACCTATCGGTCTCGCGCCAAGCGCTTAACCAACTAGACCATTGGTGTTAATATCTAATTTCAACCAATCCACGAAATTGCGCCACCGTATGCCATCGTCTTCAGTGAGCTGATATCTCACAACAGACCTGGTTGGATGCCAGCTCAGTATTCTAGTCGGTTAAGCGTTTGGTGCGAGACCAATAAGTCCTGGGTTCGAATCTCGCGGGATGCGGGATCGTGGATGCGCACTGCTGAGGAGTCCCATATTGGGACGAAACGGCCGTCCAGTGCTTCCAAGTTTTCCATGGTAATCTAGCTTCAATTAACTCATGATTTCAATCTGTGAAATTTAATTATGTTTTTTTTTCTTGTGTTCTATATGATTATGTATATGGGTAGAAGTTTTGTAAAGTGAATGTGTATAGTACTTAATAAGTAATTTACAATATTACGTGATATTCTTACATCAATCATTGATTCCAAGTTATATTTTTGACTACTAGTATAGGGGTTGTGGAAATTATTAAGTTCTTGATTGAGATCATGAACCGATTGATGCTAGACCACCTTTGGGAACCTGGAAACACTGGAAGGCCGTTTCGTCCTATTGTGGGACTCCTCAACAGTGCACATCCACGATCCCACTCTCGGGATTCGAACTCAGAGCATTCAGTCTCGAGCGCGAACGCTTAACCTACTAGATCACTGAGCCGGCATCCAATGGTGATAGTGTCTAACATCAACCAATCCACGAAATTGTGCGACCATCTTCCATTGTACTGAAGTAGATGCCTGTCTCTACCCGACATGGATTAATTTAATCAGTCAATCTGGCAGTTAGTTATTATGTAGAATCTATACTTATGTACATCGCTTCAAGTTACAACCCATCTTCGTTCTTGCTCTCTTTAAAATAATCCATTAGCACAGAGAGATGATATTTTCGATTAAAGTTCCTAGTTTCATTTACAACAAATGATTTCTATCAGTATGAAAATGAATTGTTTCAGTAATGAAATAATTATTTTCAAGAATATCACTTTTAATATCTTTACAGTTGTATAGTTTGATTGTTTAAAGCACTCATCTTTCATTCAATAGATGCATATTTAAACACCATCCCACCTACTTCGAGGTATGTTATTTGACAAACAACTTGCATATATGGGTCTTTATGAGCAGATGAAGTATATGCACATCATATCAGTCGGTGGAAATGACTTCTCATCTACGCAAATTTATGTTTGATATCTTTAATTAACTCATTCATCAGGTACTTGGGTATGAGCTACACTTGAAATGTAACGGCTGTTGATACTATTCAGGTGACCGAAATGCGTAGGTAGAACGGAATTTAAACCCTAATCATTAAATTACCTCTTCATAATGCAGTGTTGGGTAACTGCAATCAACTGTTTAGAATGCCTTCCATAGTTCGTTGTCACATCTCATGTTGCTCAAAGTTACTTGTTTTTTTTCTTTGCGTTGCCTTTTATTACAGTCTAATGCAACATCGTCAAGGTCCAGCTTTCATATTCTTCGAACGTCAATTTAACATGGGATTAAAGGTGATACACTCTTTTTTATTGTCTAATTTCATAATCAATAGCTTTATATTAAAATATTTTCTGTTGGAAAATTGTACAGGAACTTTTAAAATAGTTAATCATCACTATGATATGATATCAACGTTCCCATCCATTTAGATTTTTACATCAAGACCTAACTTTAGTTATGTAGTCATTGGAAAGCGAAAAACTGAGCTTCCGTTTCTTACTACTATGGAGCACTCCAACCATCCAGATCCTAGGTTTCGGTACCTAATCTCTGTGCAAAAATTTATCGTGGAAAACATTCGCTACAACCAGGTTAGTCATCTACCATCGTGCTCAACTAATAAAGGTTAGTACTGACAGTGATGTAGGTTCCATCGTTCACAAAGGGGCACATCAGTTCTCTTAAATAGTAAAAAACACACTTTACTGATCAGAGACAGCTAGAGCAAAATATTCGGACTTGTGTGGCCATATTGATCAATACTGAACGACTAAACGATATGATATTGGATGCTGGTATTGGTGTAGCATACATTATATTGAAATTAATTATCCTTAATGTATTACCATCCTATTGACGGGATCAAGTTTAGACTTGCTTCTAAATTTGGTTTCTTTTTCTTCTACGTAGAATATTAATTAACACTGACAACGGTCTGACGTTCTGATAAACAGCTAGCTTGACACAGATGTGCGCTGGCCCATTCCGACACAACCGTTTAGCACGACAAGATAAAAATTACGAAAGAACATTAAAGTAATATATTGGCAATGATAAAAAAAAGAGACTGAACGGTAGAAATCTGATTTAAAATGTCAATGGAAAGGTATGTCTGAAAGAGTATCGAGATTCAAGATCAAAGGGGAAAATAAACAATGAATGCATATACGTCACTGAAAGTGATTCTGATCTATGTCACTCAAATGTTTTTTGACTTCTGTTGGTGGCGGTTATCACGCGAATCCCAACTAGATAGTTCACATTTACATCTACATGACTCAGTTCAATGTTCAATAATTACATGAATGAATACCACGTTTTAGTTTGACTTCCCCTAACAGTAAATTCATCAAACAAATTAATTTTAGAAAGTCATACATTTAGATTGCTGATCATTTTGTACGTGAGATTTGGTTTACTTACTTAGTTACTTTTGTGTACAAACACGTATTACCCCTCGTCGAGGAGCATAGGCGACCGCCCACAAGGATTTTCCATTGAACTTTCATTCACATTCTCCTTTTTATAATTCATTTAAAGTAACATTTTCATTTGAATTAAAGTGTTACATTTCATTTTATTCTTTTTTTTCCAGCTATTAAAAAATATTCTACTATGGTCAAATCTATTCAGTATAGATACATTAAAACATATTACTCTTACGTGTTTAATAAATCGTTATCTTTTAGTTGGATTAGCTTGTTTATTATCAGTTGTTACACTTAAATCAAATGATGATAAATCTAATCTCATAATGAATTCATCATTTCCAACTGGATTATCATCAATTGATCAATCGGGTTCATTAGCTTTTCGTGATGCTGTACAAAAATTAAAAATGATAGTTGATTTATTACCTCATGAATGGTTGAAATTATCAATTCCTTCAGTAAAACAAGATGATGATGATAATAATAATAAGGATAATGATCGTGATCATGAGGATGATGATGATGATGATGAATCTTCAAGAAAAGTATCATTAACTGGAGTTTCAGATCCACTTAATCAAATTAAAAGATTTTTAACACAATTATTAGAAAATATACCACCTACTCGAATGTATTCAGATATTACTGTTGGTCAAGCAGATATTCAAATCATTGAACGGTATGTATGAAATCCCTGAGTTTTTTTAAATTCTTAATATGAAATTAGTAGTTGTTACTTTACTTGCTTACTGTCAATGGAGCATAGGCCGCCGTTTTTTTGGAGAGTTAGTTTTCTACGGGATGAGGTCGCTAACCCTCATGCGTAACCCTTCTCCTTTATCCGGGTTTAGGACAGTCAGTGACCCAAGAGGTGGGCTCCAAGCGGATTTATTAAATTAGTAATGATAATGCTAAATTAAAATTTAAAATAATGTTTTGTTTGTATCATATATATGCTATTAATCTCATGCTTACATCATTTACTTTCTTATACACACTTATCTACTTAATTATTATGAGTAGTGAGTTGAAAGTTTACGGTGATAAACGGTTGATTTGTACAACTAAATTATATGTTTATATATTTAAAATATCAAGTTTACTACATGTATAAAATTTAATGAGTATTATACAGGTGTTATTGATGTTGTTAGGATATACAACTCGAATACACGAACATGTCCTAGTGTAGTTCTACAAGATTTAGAAGAAAGCAGTTACAAGTTTCATTCTTAAACATATAATCGACGCTCTAATATGTATGGCAACTTGGACCGATGCATATATATGCCTGGTCCTACGTTGTAGCTGACTGACTGAGTCGACTCCTAATCACTTCATTGACCTACAAGTTGATTTTATGGCTGTTTATACGATTTGTCTAAGCCTATTTAGATTTCTTCGTACATAAGTCCTTAAAACTGCATAAGCTTTTAACATCGATGAGTTAAGGCCAAAACTGTGTGTACAACATAAGTACGTCTTATCCCTATAGTTACCATGACCGTAAACATTATTATTATTATAGTTCATATTTGAAAATATTCTTCTTTCTCTTTAATCATGTTTTATATCTTTATGATTTTATTCATAACTGTTTCTGATATGACTTCATTTCACTAAACCTCTCTATTACCTTTAATTCTCGTAACAAAAATGTTAATTTATTAATTTAAATAGACTTTCTATTTGCACACACGTAATCTTTTATTGTTATTATTCACACTACGTAATCTAGTACTATAATTTTGAGATTATGGAGGTTTCAGTGGAGTTTTATTCTCTGAGATGGCTTGTTTAATTGTGGAGCCTTCATCTTTCTACTGAACAACATCAACACATGCTTCAGGTAGAAGTGAAGTATTCAAATTTCTCTACATATGACTCACAGCTTGTCCGGTACACCTTGATCTTGATTGGTTATTGTTGACCTTTGACCTGTCATTGTTTACTTCTTTATCTTGATTGTATGCCCCATTGATTTGATTCTTGGTTCTATATATGTCTATGGTTTTTCTGATTGGTTTTGTTATATCTGGATGCGAAGAAATCTGGGTAGATTTGAACGAATCATATAAACAATCTTAAATTCATTTCTTGGATTGTTTATATGATTCGTTCAAATCTACCCAGATTTCTTCGCATCCAACTTTTAAAAATAGCCGAAGCTCTTACCATCCAGGAACTTTGTTATATCTTGTGACCTGAGTGCCCTGTTAATGGATATTGTAATAATACCACCAATCAGAGAGCAGTGAACTGTCGATCGGACCAAGGACGCGTAAACACGTACGATCAGCCTAGAGTCTTGATTGGTCCTGCTTCCCGCCTAACCCAGCTAATTAAGTCCAGAACATCAATCTCAGCCTCTGCAATATGAATCATTCATTTCAAACATACTCGGCCTATGTACCAACAGATCACATCGTACCAAAAAAATATGAAACAACGTTTGTCCAAGATTTAACCAAATGTGGCTGTGAATGTGAGAGGTAGTGATTAACCAACTAGGCATAACTCAAAAATGGTAAATCGTATAATAACAGTTCATAGGTTAAAAAATGCTCCCGATAAGAGGGACATGAATATGTACAGTTTAGTTATTCAACAATTATACAATGAAAATGTACGTATGGTATTGATCCATAAATGGATCACAAAAGTTACCATTCATTATGCTTATCGGGACATAACAGGTTGATAGATTGGATCGATTTCAATGTACTTATTGATTGCTGATTGACCTGAGTGCCAACCTTCTAAAAATTCTCTGGTGTTTTTAGAATAGCCTCTATCCAAGATCTCAACATTTTCCCAGTCGAATGTGTGTTCACAGTTGTTCACGTGCATTGATATAAATGTGGATACGTCACGCCGTTTGACCACTAATTAATGTTCGTGCAGGTGAAAAAGAAGGGAACGTCCATTTTATCTGATGTAGTATTTTCCGCAGTTGGAACAATTTATTTTGTAGATGATATTCAGTTTTTCTTCTTTTCTTGTCTCGTCATTTGGTTTACGTAGGTATGATTGCAGTCATTCTGTAAGTTTGACTTCTACACCTATTCCAAAAGGTTTTAATAATCTCTTAATATCTGATGTATATTTTATATATGGTAGAATGACCAGTTTATTGGTTTCTGTACCTGGTTTTGTTTCTGCTGATGCGTTTGGTCGATATTTTCTAATGAAGTTGGTTAAGTATCCGTTCTTTTGAAAGATAGTCTTTAGGTAGTTTTCTTCATTTTTCCACACTTTAAGTGTGTTGCATTTTGCTCTTGCCTTCTTGAATAGGGTTTGTGCTCAGTTGATTTTAGTTCTTCGGTTGTTGCTACTGTAATTGAGGATTTGATCTGTATGGGTTGGCTTCCCATATAATTGAGTTTCCAGTTTTTCTGTGTCGTTTCTTGCGATTAGTACATCCATGATGAAGGCTCGACTAGCTTTTGCCAACTTGCATCATTTATGGCGTAGGCGAGATATCCGTCTATCAACCAAAGGACGTGTTTACTGCGCAGCAGTTCGTTCCGTCCTACTTTATGGCAGTGAAACATGGCCGGTAAGAGTAGAGGATATTCGTCCGTTATTAGTATATGATCATAGGTGTCTTCGAAAAATTGCTCGTATATCCTGGGACCATCGAGTAAGTAACGCAGTTGTTAGGAAACGGGTACTAGGTGAGGATGGCAAATGAATTGATGAAGTAGTGAAACATGGCACAAATCCATGAAGTCACTAACAAGTGGACTGCGCCATGTTTGTAGGTGTAGCCTACCTGGTTGGGGACCGCGAGATGATAGCAATCGATGTTTGGAGACCCTGAATGACATGGCTCAAAATTGTTTGCAATGGCTCAAGTGCATCCACTTTTTGTGTTCTCTCAATGCCTAATCTTCTGAATTCTTCATGTGCCGTATTTTCTTTCCAAATTTACTTCACTGGATTATACTCTTTAAATAACATCTTAAAGCCCTAATCTTTCCGATTACTACTTATACTCTTACTACTTTTACCACTACGGAATTTCAGTCGACAACTGCATCTCCGTGCTAATGTGGTATGGCATCTCGAACTGATGTATGTACGTACGAAGTTCTACGTTGTTACTGACTGACTGACATCTATGATGAAAGGAATATAAATACATAATTATCTGGTTAATTAGTAATTACACAACAATACAATCGTGTTCACAGTTGAAATCACAAATGAATCTAAGCTAGACAATTGTTAAAAACTTGGAAGCACTGGACGGTCGTTTTGTCCTAGTATGGGACTAGTTAGTACCTGTCCACCATAATTAATAATAATAATAATATTGATCCTTATTGTTGTTATTACAGGGAATGCATGGGAACTTTGTTACAACTAAGAGATTTATTGAAGAATTGATCCTATATCCATGATGAGAAACTTACATTACATTCAAGTATATTTATTTATGTGTATCTGCATATGTGTACATAATTTGTTTTAATAATTTCATAAATGAGTTTTAAAAACAAAAATTTAAAGGTAATTCTATCCACAAAATACATGTGAACTCGTAAAATGAAAAGTATTGAAGATTCCCTTTTGTTGCGTCGTTTTTATCTTTTCCTGAATATATATTTATATATACACGTTGGGTTGTGTATAGTGTTATCCTCTCTCTGATGTACCATCAATCAGCATCTAACGTGTTCGAATTATCTGTCCAGACTTGTTATTATTTTTATTCGATTTTATATCCTCCATTTTATTATGATTAAATAATTACATTGGTGAATTAATAATAATGAAGTTTTTATATGTTGATTTTATTACGAATGAAATAAAGCACTACGTAATAGGACTTGTTACTTGTTTACAGTTCGTGTTATTTTACTATTGTTTTATGTGACGATGATATATAGTTTACTATAATGATCATTAATATATATATATATATATATATATATATATATATATATATATATATATATATATATATATATATATATATATATATATATATATATATATATATATATATATACATATATATAGCCCCCAAATTCCCTGGTACGGCCGAGAGTGGGGAGAGTCTGCTCTCCGTTTCGAAATACTCTCACATGGCCACGCGTATATAGCCTCTGTCAGAGAAGTCCTACTCACTGACTTCTCGCACCATTACTGTTGCTTACGAAAAGCGAATGTCCGGCTCTTTAACCGGGTTGGTGGACATGGGGAGTCCACCTAGGGGAGTTGGAAAACCCTGATTCCAAACCAATGGTGCACATGGGATTCAGTATCCTGAAGGAACAAATGGCGTATGAACCAATCGTTGGTCACCTTCTACTATGGGATTGCATCTCCTTACGATGCTCCACTGCCTTGTGGATTAGACCTGTAGGTCGAAGGCTCGGGGATTGGCCCTTTAGGGAAGCCACATGCTTCGGTTTGAACACTGAGGCAGTATCGCAGCCCTTACACATATCAAATGAAATTTGTGTGACGCATATGTATTTGGTGCCTCTTTGTATCAATATCTATGTGTTAAAATAAATAAATATACTGAATGATATAGATCAATTTACAGATAGTTTTGGATAAAATAGTGGTGTGTATATTGGCATCTGTCATTTACTACTGGTTTCCCTCACTATAGAAGGATATTTTTTGTTGAGTTGCCTTAAAAAGAAAGTTGATTAGGGGGTGAACTTAGTGATCTAGTTGCATAACTATAGAACTTAGACGACAATAATCTCACGGCGTGTAGTTATTGATGTGTTTACTCCATAGTCTAAATGGCTTATGAGCAGCAACGGAATTGAAAGTCAGTCTTTTCTGATCTATCTTTCATTGTGCATGACATTACTGCAGAGATTGATTATCTGAGGGAAACATCTTATTGCTATCACACCTCCATATAGTCAGAAACGTGACTTCATCCTTTGATCTTAAGTTACTACTTTTAGTCAATTGTATCCAAGTTTTGTTATTTCAATAAACTTACATCAATACTGATGATTTGAAAAGAAAGAGATATTGTTCTACGAGGTAGGAATTTTTATTATGCAGATTATATCCAATATGTTAAATTCCTTTTCATAATCAAAGAAGTTAATGTATGATGACGAGTTCCGTCCAATGGATTGTTCAACAATGATCTTTAGGGTCGCGATGATATTTGAGTATAAATTCGTGAGAATTCGAAAGATAAATGTTTCAGAGTAATTACGTTATATTTGAAAAGGCTTTGCATACTTATTATTGTTTGCTAAAGTATGCTGGATTTTGAGTTGTATCATCATACTCTGAGTAGAACTTAACACATGCATCGTTTCAAGTTGCTATACCACATTTGCACAACGAGATAAAATTATTTGAACATAAATCTTAGAGTAGTGGAAGTGGTAACTGTATCAGTAGTAGTAGTAGGAATGATTATATATAGAACAAGGAATTCGGTTTATGAGGATTTCGGAACTTAGGTTTTAGAGGGAAACAAGGAGTGAATATGTTTTCAGTATTCCATACGCCTTTGACCTATGTCACTGAAAGTCTAACCATGCGTTATAATAATCACGCGGCCTCCAAAAATGTAGTCCAGACCTACTTAAATGTCTTAGCGCAATTGTAATGACTCCGAAAATGGGTCTCATGTTTTGATTTCGACACCAGATAACATCGACATAAACAGTAGTTAGGCATACGTAACACATATCCCAACAATCAGTGTGTCGAAAAATATTTTTTTTAAAACATTGTCCAAAAATTCTTCGATACATTGGTATAACGACAATGATTTTTGCTTTAAACTAATTGGACAACGAGATATGTCGATATACTAGCACTCAGTATTGTCTATTAGCATCTTAATAACTCCATAATGGTTCAACACCAAAGAAATATCATCGTTTTGGTAGTTTCGTTCTCCGAAGTCTATTCTGTTCTTGTATATGTCGAATGATATTCAATTGACTAACCAACTATTAGTCACGTTAAATAACATGCTCTTCATTTGACCAGTTCATTCTATCAAATATTCAATAATTTTATGATATAAGATCTAATTATAAGTACTTAGCTATCCAAATAGTAGTAAATCTGTCATGTTTTGAGCTTGTCATAGTATGTACAGTAATAACAATAATTAATATACAGTCTAATTATAATAAATTCAGATTTCGAGATGGTGAAGATTTATAGCTCAGGTGGATGATTTCCATGGAGTTTCGTTCTTTGAGCTGGATGGTTTGGTCGTGGAGCTTTCATCGTTCTTCTAAACGACATCAGCACAAACTCCAGATAGAAATTAAGTATTCAAGTTTCGCCACATATGGCTAATAACTTTCCCTGTAGACGTCAAAGTAAATAATAACAGGTTTAAGATCAACAAGAACCAATGATATCGAGGTCTATGAAAGAAACTGAGCCATATGTGGAGAAATTCGAATACTTCACTTCTATCTTAAGCTTGTGCTAATGATGTCGTTCAGCTCCACGACCAAACCATCCAGCCCTGAGAACAAAACTCCATCGAAATTATATTTCCATACATCCTACTTGTTACGACCTTGATCATCTGTCTATCCACTTTTGATGCTGAGGATAATTTATGTAATCTAGATTAAAACCTTGAATTGATATGTTGACTGGCTTAACCTTGAGGCTTTTATGCGTGAGTTCGAAGTGAGACCAACTCTTGGGGTGGAGACGGAAACTATTCTGTCACCTGATTGGCTGACAAGCACGCGAGTGAGACAAGAAAAATCAACTGGAACACAAAGATTTACTTCCAATAACGACTGTTTCCCGATTTCAGATTAGTGTAAAAAGACACATGAATAAATAGATAACTGAGCGGACCACAACGCACAAACAATTAGGAAAATATAATTACTTCCAATAGTTGAAATCACGAGTCAATTAAAAGTAGACCACCATGGAAAACCTGGAACACTGGACGGCCGTTTCGTCCTACTGTGGGATTCCTCAACAGTGCTGACCCACGTCCCCGCATCACGAGATTCGAGCCAAGGACCTATCAGTCTCGCTCACGAACGCTTAACCATTAGTGACCAATGGAGTTCAATCAGGTTTGTTGTGAGATAGTAACTCATTAATAACAATGGTGTATGTGTCACTCAACTTTGTGAATTGGTTGAAGTTAGACATTAACACTGATACGTCCTTTGTCCAAATCCCGCCGAGTGGGATCGTGGATGCACACTGTTGAGGAGTCCCATACTAGGACGAAACGGCCGTTATATGCTTCCAGATTTTCCATGGTAGTCTAGCTTCAATTGGCTCATGTTCTAAACCATTAAAATTACTATTATATCTACAAAAACTTCTTCTGATATTGAATACAATTATGTCCAAAACTGGAGATTAGCGTAGAAAAATAGGGTACAAAAGATTATATTTAAACTACAATAGCTGTTAGAACAGAAAAGGCTATGACAATGAATCATACATCAAACGAAAGTTTGTAATCTGTAGAATAGACTAAGGGAAACAATAAATAATAGCATTTTACGAGTTTTAAATTAAATTAAATAATGTTATCAATAATAGCTTCAAGAATTTGTCATGGTGTTATGTCCTTTGGTCTGTCTACCCACTTTTGGTGCTAAGGATACTTATCTGATCCAGATTAAGACCTTGTTGCAATAGCCTGAGCGACCTAAACTTGAGGTTAGTACGCGTGAGTTCAAAATGGGGTAGAGAAAAGAAAACTATTCTATCACATAAAACTGGCTGACAAGCATGTGAACGAGAGAAGACAAGACAACTGGAACACTACTCGATCTATTCCTGATATCCGTATTTTCTGATTTTCTTCTGATTTCAGATTAGTGTAAAAAGGTACATGAATAAATAGGTGACTAACCCGACTACAACATACAATAATTAGGGAAAGTACAATTATGTCCAAAGCTGGGAATTAGAGTAGAAAATAGGGTATAAAATATTATGTTTAAATTACAATAGCTTCGGAACAGAATAGGTTATGGCAATGAATCATACATCGAATGAAAGTTTATGTTCTGTAGAATAGATTAGGGACAAAAATAAATGTCATTGTTCTACAAGCTTTGCATAAAATGAAATAACGTCCCGAAAAATAGCTTTTGTAGTTTGTCAGGGTTTCTTGTTTCCCTGTTCATAACACAAGGCTTCTTGTTTCTTCTGCCCGCATCACTTTCAATCCAAGGAACTATATATATATATATATATATATATATATATATATATATATATATATATATATATATATATATATATATATATATCAGCACCAAAAGTGTAGACAGATGATCAAGGTCGTAACAAGTAGGTTGTTTGAAAATATAATCTCGATGGAGTTTTGTTCTAAGAGCTGAATGGTTTGGTCATGGAGCTGAATGACATCATCAGTACAAACTTAAGATAAACGTGAAGTATTCGAATTTCCTTATTTTAACACTAATTAAAATTGTAATTGGATAATAATTATTTGAATATGAATTTAACTAATCTTATATTAAATTACAAAATTACTTGATTTACATTTTTATTTAAAAAGAAAAAGAAGTAAAAACCCCTTTCTAACACCGCATTCTCTACGTTTATAAAATCTAATAAACCCAATAAAATCTACAATAAAGTTCAAATATTTATATCATAGTTATTATTCCACTGTATAATAATAATAATAGTAATAATGATAATATTAGTAATGGTAATAATAATAATAATAATAATAATAATAGTAATGGAAGATGAGAATCAATCACCCAAATTCTAATTCTAATTTAAATAGAAAAATTAATGACAAATAATTACACATATTAATATCGCTATTCATTCATACAATTAAAACAGACCTAATTACCTTAAAATATTAAATGTTTCAATATTGTTTATATTTATTAAAATAAATAGATTGTGATTTATTATCGTGATTTGTTTGTTTATTGATTGTTTGTTTGTTTGTTTGTTTATTTATTTTCTCTTTTCTTTTCTCTTTTAATCCTATTTGTAAAGTTCAATAGGAATGATAAATAAAACGATTCAATCTTTATATATATATATTATAATCTTTATTGAAATAATTTAATCATTTTAAATAAATTTTTCTGTTTTTAAAATTTTTTTATTATTTTCTCAATATATGAATAACTGATTGATGTTAGACCACCATTGAAAACATGGAAACTTTGGATAATCGTTTCGTGCTATTGTGGGACTCTTCAGCAATGCGCATCCATGATCCCACCCCCGCCCCCCTCATAATAATCATGTGTTCACTAGTGATTGACTTCAAAAGACATTTTCTGGAGTTTTAGTGGGAAGCCGTTATCAGTATAGTTCAACTGGGTTTGTTATGAGATATCAACTCACTGAAGACAATGGTATACGCTGGTGCAATTTTGTGGGTTAGTCAAAGTTAGACATTAACAAGGTTAGATGCTGACTGGCCCAGTGGTCTAATGGTTAATCGTTCGCGCGCAAGACTGATAGGTTTTGGCTTCGAACCTCACGAGATGGATCGTGCAAGGGCACTGTTGAGGAGTCCCGCAATAGGACGAAACGGCCTTCCAGTACTTTCAGGTTTTCAACTTTGGTCTTTCTTCAACTAACTCATGATCTCAACCATTAAAATGACCGTAATATCCACAAAACCGCTTCTGATATATATATATATATATATATATATATATATATATATATATATATATATATATATATATATATATATAAAGTTCATATTTGACTACTTATATACATGTATACATATATAAGTAGTATATAACAAAATAGTAGGCTAATATAAAGTAAACAAATTGAAGTGATACTTCAATCATTCTATAGTTGAAAATATTTAAATGAAGACAATCCATAGGGATATATGTATCTATTGTCATTTATTATTATTATTATTATTTCAATTCATGGTAATACTTATTTATCTATTGTGGCATAACTAAACAATATCCATTGTAGAATTATTCAAGTAGTTTTTGTATCTGTGTGTGTGTATGTGTGTGTTATTTTCTATGATTCTACATTGAAAAATAAGATGGTTTCTCTTTTTGTTTCTTTTTTTCTTATTATTTTTAAATAAACGAACTATTATGTAAGTATTAAATAGTTTTAATTTATATCAATTGAATTGTGAACAAGTTCTTTTTTTGGAGGGGTGGTGAGGCGGGGAAGGAGGAGGATGTTTACGTGTGTGTGGGTGGGTGTTGTTTACTTTCATTGAATTCGAATGAATATTAGATTGTTATCAATGAAATGAATATTAAGAACTCTTCATTAAGTTATCCCATAGAAACTTCAATGTTTTTTTATTCATTCTTATTGTTAGTTTGATTGCTTCTTTTTTTTCATTTCCTTCTCTTTATTTACCTATTCTTTTTGTTGTCCGCAAAAGTTCTACTTTTTTCCATTTCCTGAAACATACTACTTATATCTGTTCGTACAAGTAGCATACAAAAAAATTGTGAGGAGTAGTATGTAAGATAATCTAGAAAAGAAAGGTGTTATATCGTGGTGAAGATTAAATGACAAGTAACTTCTGTGAACTATTAATGGACTAATATTAGATATATATATTCTTATTGTATAACTGTTCAGTAACTAGGTTATGTATGTCTATATTTCTCTCATTATAGGCTTCATTTGGATCTATAGATTATTATTATTATTATAATACCATTTACTATCCTCAAATTATACTCAGTTTATAGGTTACAGTCTACGACGTTCACAACCACTTTTTGGCTTGATCTTGTATTAATGTTATTTTCTATTTTATGATATGATGCAGTCTTTTTGGTTGATATATAAACCAAGTATATTTGAAATAAATGATTTACATAGTGGAAGCTATTATTAACGTTCTGGACTCAATTGTAAGGGCTAGGCGAACAAACGAGATCCCAGCGGAGGAAGAAATCAGGAAAAAGCGTTGAAAATGGATAAGACACATATTGAAAAAGCACCCGACTGCGTTACAAGGCAAGCCCTCACTTAGAATCCTTAATGCCAAAGGAGTAGAGGAAAACCAAAGAACATATTACGCTGTGATATGGAAACAGACATGAGAATAATGAACAAGAATTAGATAACGTTAAACGATTCATCTACGGCATTCATTAAGATTTTCATAGCAATATTATTATTACTGACCTCTAATTAAATTCTCATACTACTAGTAAACTATAATTTATAATATATAATACAAATCTATACTACTTTCACCTTTAAGAAAAAAACTAGGAACAAGTGTTTCTTTAAAATGTCATGATACATTGTAAAGAAATGATGATTAGTTAATATTCTCGTATGATATTTTGTAGTATTTGTATTGACTGAAGATTCCTTTGTACTTGATTGTAGGCTTAATAGGAATTTAAAATAGAATATGTTCAAAAATGTTCATCTAATTCTACCTACTCTATATTGTGCTATTTTGGGAATTCTTGATTAACAAATCAATTCATATACATCTAATGATCATGTATTTACATAATTAGCTAGAATGGTGGTTGGAGATAGTCGACAGGAAACTATGGACTCGGGTTTCATGCTACTTGGCACTCGTCAGCAAGGTGTACCTGCAATCTTGAGAAGACTGGTGGTCGCTTATGGATTTGATCCCGTGTCAACCAGCTTCACAGTCAGAGACGTTACCACTGGACTATGTCCAGTCACCTAAACTAGTGGTCACACTGCAAATTGGTCGATAGCATTCGATCTGCACTAAGAAGGACTTGACATACATGACATTGATCACCACCCAGAGATCAATCAATTGTCATATATATATTATATGACTGTTCAGTAACTAGATTATGTGTATCTATATTTCTCTTATTATAAGCTTCATTTTGAGTTATAGAATATTATTATATGATTTACTATTCCTAAATTGTACTCAGTTTATTGATTACAGTATCCCAAGTTCATAGCCACTTTCTGACTGCTATTTCTTACTTTATAGTGTGCCGCAGTCTGTTTGGCTGGTATATACACCAAGTATGTTTGAAATACATGATTTGCATAGTGGAAGCTGTTAGTAGCGTTCTAGATTCAAGTGGACGGGTTAGACAAACAAAGAACCAATAAGGACGCTAAGCTGGTCATACTGGTCAAACGTTATTGGTTTAGTACAGTACTAAGATTGAATAAGTTGTATGTCGATTGGCGAATAAATCATGTGATAACCAACCGACCTTAAAGTCACAACAAAAAGAATAGTAGAAAAAGTGAGTCGATGACTCAGTAATCACAGAACGAAATAAACATCCAAAACTTTCAGGTTTTCAATAGTAGTTCAGCTTAGATTAACTCGTGAATTCAGCTAGGAAAATACTACAATCTCCATAAATCTTCATATAAATAATAAATCATTGAAAATACATTCAATATGGCTGTTTACTTCCAAAAGATAATGATAAATTTGAATGTAATTCCTACTAACAATTTTTAAAATTAAAAGGGTTGCTAAGGCTACAGTAAAACAAGGAATCAAACATATTTCTTTTGTATACAAAGAATAAATTTATGTTAATGAATTACTATAGATTTAATCGCGTACAATTTTCTATCGCAGATCTTTTACAAGTCATCTTCTTACGATTTCATAGATTATTCTAGACGATGATAGCCATTATGCTGAATGGCTAAGTTTGGTCATGTGTTTAATGATGGATCTGTTGACTGACTCAGTCAGTGAGCTACAACGTAGGACCAGGCACATCCAAGTTGCCATAATTCATTAGTACAAGAAGATAGACACCGGATTCATAAATGTAGTTATTTTAGAGGTGGTAATATATAAAAGAAAGATTACAATAAGGATATATTACAGGAAGAAAGATTTAGTTCGTGGAAAGAAAGATATGAAGTGATTTTAATTTCTTAGTTTAAAGGAAGACAGAGAGTGTATACACCGACGCCATTGTGATCGATTCTGAGCCATGTCACACACACACACTCCAACCATTGGTTACGATAGTCACGCGGACTCCAACCACGTAGTCTGCATTTCTTAACATGGATCAGATCAGAAGTTAGTGACTTCAAGTACTGATGCCACATTTTGGTTTGGCCGCCCCTAAATTCCAACCATCTCCAACACCGGTTAGCATTGCACATCGTGGTAATCGGCGTTCAGGCATACTTAATTTTTGGCCCAACTATCTCGGTCCATGAAGATTCAGAACCTCATCAACGGATTTACCATCATCCCATAATACCCTGTGTCTAACCTCACTATTACTTGTCTGGAGATCCCGACAGGCGCCAGCAATATTTCTAAGGCATCTGCGGTCAAATACTATTAGCTTACGAATATCTCCTACTCTTAATAACCTTGTTACCTATAAGATGACCCTGAATTGTGATACTGAAATATACGCTTGGTTAAAGCACACTTTGTACTACGAATTCGGTACTCAAAAGTTTTTAATAATTTATGGTTACTTTGCTTAATGTTGTAACATTTTTATTATAGCATAAACTACAACTGTACGATTGTATAGTTAAATTAAATGATACTTACTTCCCTACTTACTCCTGTTACTCCTCATGAAGGAGCATATGCCGCTAACCAGCATTCTCCATCCAACCCTGCCCTGGGCAGTCCTTTCCAGCTCCTTCCAGTTGTTATTCATCCTTTTCATATCTGCTTCTATTTGCTGACGTAATGTGTTCTTCGGCCTTCCTCTTTTCCACTTCGCTTCCGGATTCCAAGTCAGGGCTTGCCTCGTGATGTAGTTTGATGACCGCATTCTTACAATTGAAAAACATATCGAACTCAAAACAACTACCTATCAACCAATATCAAAGTGAAAATATCCAATACGAACGTCAAGGCAGTTCTACTGTATGGAGCTGAAATTTGAAGAACTACTACAACCATCATCAAAACGATACAATTACTTTTACACAATTATCTACTCATGATACTCCAGATCCGTTGACCGGATACCATCTGCAAAAAGCCTAGTATGGAAAAGAATAAACAAGCTTTCAGCTGAAGAGAAAATTAGGAAAAAATGGTGAAAGTGGATAGGACACACATTGAGGTAATCATCAAACTGCATTACGATGCAAGCTCTTACTTGGAATCGTGAAGGGAAGTGGAAAAGAGAAAGGCTAAAGAGCACATTACGTCACAAAATAGAAGCAGATATGTAAAGGATGAATAAAAACTGGAAAGAGCTGGAAATGATTGTCCAAGACATGGTTGGATGGCGAGTGCTGATCGGCGGTCTATGCTCCATCACGAGGCGTAACAGGAGTAAGTCAATAAGTAACAATGGACAAAAGGTGTCTACTCACTTGCATATTTAAATAGTATATCATTGTTCATAACATAATTAAAAAATTTAATTAACTGCTGAATATATAGGATATGAGTGAATAACTGTTTATTTTGTAAAAAAACAAATTTATCCCATTTTCAAGTATCTGTTCCTTAATGATACTTTAATGATATAAATACTTGAAATAAAACATTATACATTCTTTCTATTTACTAAGAGACCTCTTTCGTAAAAAAAGGTCAAATATATCCATCAAGTAAGTGAATGAGTGTTTTCTTGAAATGACACAATGAAACATTAAACATGAAGTACTCTTTGATCTTCACTAGTAATTAGATTATATTGTTTAACTAAGCTAATTGAAAATATTATTATATTGTTTTCATATATTATAATTGTCATATAGTTATTATATGTGCCTCCCTCCCTTCCAACCAAACAAGTTGGTGAAGTTGAGTTTTGCCTTCTGTCATTATATGTGCCTCCCTCCCTTCCAACCAAACAAGTTGGTGAAGTTGAGTTTTGCCTTCTGTCATTATATGTGCCTCCCTCCCTTCCAACCAAACAAGTTGGTGAAGTTGAGTTTTGCCTTCTGTCATTATATGTGCCTCCCTCCCTTCCAGTCAAACAAGTTGGTGAAGTTGGGTTTTGCCTTCTGTCATTATATATGCCTCCCTCCCTTCCAGTCAAACAAGTTGGTGAAGTTGGGTTTTGCCTCCTGTTATTATATATGCTTCTTAAATATTTTAGTAAATATACCTTGAGAAAATAAGGAACTATGCAACAAAAAGGCTAACCAGGCAAAAAAAACATCATTTAGATTCTGCCTTGTAGAATGAACAGTTTGCATTAAAGAAAATTTGTGATATTTCATGATAAAAGTCGAGATTCTTTGAAAATCTCCAAACTGATGATCCTTATTACAATTAGAACAACAATTATTATAAGTATGTGGAATTTTTACTATATGTGGGGGGACCTTGGACAACTACGAAAATCATCTTCTAGAAGATACAAGTGTTTATTAACAGCTATCTACGCAAAAGACTTCTGATCCGTTGACCGAACGCTATCAGCAACAACCTACTGTGTGAGAGAACAAACCAGATTCCAGTGGAAGAAGAAATCGGGAAGAAGCACTGGAAGTGGATAGGACACACATTGAGGAAATCACCCAACACTGTCACACTGCAAGCCCTCATCGCTTGGAATCCTCAAGATCAAAAAAGGAGAGGGAGACAAAAGAACAAATTACACCGAGAAATGGAGACAGACATGAGAAGAATGAACAACGATTGGATAGAACTAGAAAGGAAGGCTCAAGATTGAGTGGATTGGAGAATGCTGGTCGGTGGTCTTTGCTCTATTAGGAGTAACAGGCGTAAGTAGGTAAATAATTAATGTGGAATATTCGAACAATATAGGAAATTGGAAGGATCTTACAGTTAGTCACATACATGAAATATAGCCTGGCTCAGCTTGGAACAAATGAAACTCAATGGACATAGTTTAGACAGAAAAAACTAATTCAAGGAGAGTTGTTGCTGTATTTTGATTATTAAAGAGGAAGTATCACTCATACATAAGGTGTTTCAAGGATTTCAACGAAATAAGCAAAGAAAGCGTTCATAAGATCGAAAACTCATCACTCCAGGATCATCAAAAGATCTTTTAAAGCAAAGAAAGTAGAGATGAGTGTTATCCAGTGTTATGATGGTTGTATTAACTATAAAAAGTTGCTTATGAGAAGACACAGTTCATCATAAAGAAATTCCGAGGAAGAGATCTGACCATTTTGATGAGGAAATTAAACGCAAAAGTCGCGATAGACAATATTTATTATGAGAACATCATGAGATGGAATGAACTAGGACAAGAAAATGAGAATGTGGTAAGCCTTTAAAATTTATGTGCTTTCAGTAACACAGTTATTGACGGTGGCAACTTCTCACAAATTAGTACGCAAAGATATTTGGTTTTAACCAGACCACACCGTGGAAAACTAGACTTATCACGCCTACATAAATAAAAATTCGAAAAGTTCATTGAGGAAGTAAGAACGAAGGGAGGGCTGATCTAACTTCAGATCACCATCTGGTGATGGTCGAGCTAAAACTGAAGCCAAATAAAAACTGGATAGACGGACGATCATCAATACGACAGTTTGATACAGCCTTACTTTAAGATGCTAAAAAGCTCAGAGATTTCATGATAGATCTCATCTATAAGTTTCAAGCCCCACAAGAAGATGAGGAAGCCATGGGGGTTAGCAACTGGCGAGAAGTTAAAGAAGAAACTACGTCAGGATATCAGGAGATCTAGAGCGTTAAGAAGCACCAGAACAAAGTATGATTCCTTGTAAGTAGTTTGAACGAGATTAAAAAAAATGGGAAGCTAGAAAGTGGCAATTCATATAGGTGTTCCCTTTTAACAAGTGCAGGTCATATACAGAAGGAATTGCAAAGCTGCTTTATGTTCTGATTAGGGTGATAAGGACACGTTAATACAGAATGTAAAGAGGTATACCTCAACCGGAAACTAAAGAAATAGGACTCGAGTTAAAGAAGTGTAGACGGATGATGCTGGTTTCAGCACCTGTTAAAGATTTTTCTAGTACTATTGAACTGAATGAAAGATTCACAAGAACCAAAAATTCGAAATCGACAGATAAGGTTTTTTAATGATCGATCACTTATTGATCAGTAACAAGAAATCCAAGAGGAGATAGACAATGTAACAACAGCCTACGCAGAAATAAGTTTCACTAGTCATATGAAAAGAAAGAAAGATCCTGTAGAACAACAGAGTGTATCAACTAAATCACGTGGCATGTGATGTTCTGAAAGAGATGGAAGCCTTCACATACTTGCACGCCAACATGAATTATTTGATACTGATGTGAAAGAACGATTTCGCAAAGCATGGACAACAATCCTACAACTTAATTTTGTCTAAAACTCAAAAGAACTTTCACTTAAGACCAATCTAAGAATTATCAATACAAACGTCAAAACGGTTTTAGTATACTCAGCTGAAGCTTGGAAGACCTCCACAACCATTCCTAAAAAGATATGGATGTTTATAACCAGCTGTTTATATTAGATACTTCTGATACACTGGTCAGACATCATCAGAAATAACCTAAAGTGGCAGAGAATAAACAAGCTGATTAAATTAGGAAACGACACTGCAAGAATATAGCAAATTATTTGCAGAAACCATAAAACTGCATTTAAAGGCAAGTGATGACATGGAGTCCTCAAAGTAAAAAGAAAAGAGGGAGATCAAAGAACGCTTACAGCTGGGAATAGGAGGTAGAAGGCGAAAGAATAAATGGTACTTAGGAATGAATGGAAGGGAGAGTTCAAGACAAAGTTGATTAAAGATCCCCCATAAATCACCCAAATATTGATAAAATTCTAAAGTAAGTAAATAAATAACAATGGATTTTGAAAGTATTCAGCATGATCTCCTGGTTCCAGGTTTCTTGTCAGTTTAAACTTGTCAATAATAATACTTGAGATTTTAAGGAAACAGATACATCATCCGTTTTCACATTTTGAGACGTTACCACAAGGGTATTTGCGTAGTGACTGTCCTGTAGAATCAAGATATTTGTAATTGGTTCCTTATTGAATAGTTACTTACGTTATGTTGTTCTGGTTCTTTAAGAACGATCAAATTCCATCGATTAAGTTTCTGACTGACATGTATTTGAATTCCAGCGAAACCGCGAGTTCCATCAAGATTAGCATAAAAAATGCCTATTGGTATCAACCAGTACAAAATCTATGATATGAGTCTTCCGTTGCCTACCTCCAACCACCTAATATCTCAATATTTTGCATGTTCTGTCATATCACGTAGAATAGCAGTCACGTTGAAACTTTTATTAAAGGATTAGACAAAGATGATATTGATAAATCAGTTGTATTACTGCTTTCTAGTCTTTGTTGAACATACAACTATAGCCACTCATTAGAATTTTTAAAAATCCTTTTGGAAGCAACTTATCGATATAAACGTCTTTATTATTCATTTTGTATTGTTTGTTTGTATCTTCCAATTGATGTTTTAGGACTGCAATTGATCAGTCTCTTATTGGTACATATGCATCCTGTGCGGATCGCTTTGATAATGCCTTGAATCATAAGCGTTTTAAGTAAAGATGAATGATGGTTAGCAGTGCAATCGAGGACGTGCATTTCATCCTAGTTGAAGCGAACGGTACTAGGTTCAAGTCTAGGAATGAATATCAACTCTGGGATGCGAGTACATCTGGTTGACGAGTCTCGAATAGAACGAAACGCACGTTCTTGATTCCACTGCTAACCACCAACCATTTTTGCTTATAATGCTTGTGACTATTATTCACTTAAACATTTTTTAAAAATATTCTCTCAACACAAACTCATTATACACCACGAATCCTGTAAATTACAGATTTGATCTTGTAAATTGTCATACACATATCATGCTGTTACGTTCCTAAATGGGTCAATAAATCTACCTTATACAATTTAGTTTGAGATAGCATATAGATTCCTATTCAGTGACTAAATCAATTATCGATAGTTTTCCTCCTGAAAAAGTAGGATACATTATGAAATTCAGTCTTTCAGTGTAAATTTAATGATTTTACTAAATATTTCTCATCACCAATTCACTAATTATTTTCAATACTGAATTTATACAACCTTCCTTATCAATTAGTTTTTTATCAGTTTACAAGCACACTGATGTTATATATGTAAAATACAGCAAACATTACTTTGATTGATTTTCAGTTACACATTGTAAGCGTATGTGTGTTTATCATGCTAACCTAATCGTATAATTATTGTATACGTAAATATGAATATTCATATCCTGGATTCCACTGCTAGCCACTATCCATCTTTGCTTAAAAATGCCTGCGACTTAAGACAATATGGAGACAATACACACAGTTTGGACATATGCGAATAAAAGATTGATTAAATGTAGTCCTAAACAATAATGGGAAGATACAAGTAAAACAACACCAAGTGAACTTAAACTTCACTCCATTTCACAGGCAGGTGGCTATCAGGGCTCAGTAGCTAAGTGGATAATGCGGTAGCGTTTGAAGCGAACGGTACTAGGTTCGAGTCTCAGTGTGAACAATAACTCTGAGATGCAGGTACATCCGACTGACGAGTCCCAGATAGGACAAAACGCGCGTCCTGGATTCCACTGCTAGTCACTATCCATCTTTGATTAAAAAACTAGACATTGTTTAGTTTCAATGATTTGATCAATGTATTCCTATGAATTATCACTATGATTATCTTCGAACGTTTTACTACAAATCATTTGTAAATGTTTCAACTATGTCTGATATGAAAAATTGGTGAGAAAAATTAAAATCTGTTTTCTGTTAGTCATTTGTCTCGAAAAATTGATTCATAAGAATATTCACTAGCCAAAAGCGTTTTGTGGAAATGTTAGTAATTTTATAGTTGAATTCATGAGTGGTTTAAGGCTAGACCATTATGGAAAATTTTGAAGCACTGCATGGCTGTTTCGTTCTACTATGATTTTCCTCAGCAGTGGTGGACAGTGGCTCAATTTCATGGATTAGTTAAACTTAAACATTAACACTTTCGTATGTCGGCTCAGTGGATTTGAGGTTAGGCGCTCGAGCGCAAGACTGACAGGTTCTGGGTTCGAATCTCACGAGGCGGCATCGTGGATGCGCAATGCTGAAGAGTTCTATACTAGAGTGAAACGGGCGTCTTGTGTTTCCACGTTTTCCATTGTGGTTTAGCTTCAATTGACTCATGAGTTCAACAATAAAATATTGTTATTCGTTGATTGAATTTAAACGTGATGAGAAAAATAAACAGCCAATTAAATGAAATAAACTTCATTGACAAGTATAACATAAAAGATAAGCTTCGAGACATAAATAGACGGTCATGAGAGATTTACGATAAAAATTACCATGTTTGAATACAAGTGTGTATATTAGTAAAATGATGCTTGTAGTGTAGCGTCGAGTCGTGGTTGACTATGATCACCACTACAAGAAGACTACATGCCAGTTAACCGATAAGATCACCCGTAGGCCAAATACCAGAAGGCAGTTAATGGCTATATTCGAGATGTATTTTTTGGCGATCTCGTGGTATCGGAAGAATAGCGAGATCGTGCCAGGTTACCGAATTCGTGCAAGGTCACAAGCAACGGAAGAATGTATGTGTTTTGGTACAGTTAAACAAACAAGTACAGAAAAACAATCCCTGGTACAATTTATTATAACAATAATTGTTTCCACTGCACCAATCATGTTCTCTTGATAAAAGTAGGTCACCACAGGGTTAACCAAATAGAATTAGGTGAAACATTAATATGAGGATTACTAAATAAACTGAATTATTTTAGAAAGGCGAAGAACAAATTAGTTATATATATATAATTCAAATTAATAGTACATTTCAGATCTCATACTCACAATTATGAGACAAACAACAGAATTTAATAATGTCAACACAACAACTGACAATCATTATCGCTAGTCCCGTCCTCCAAAGATCTGACTTATAGAAACTCTGAAAATATATCAAACATGATTATATTGTGAATGGTGAATAATATCTCTGGAGTTTCACACAACACAAATCGCTGGTTGTCACTGCTGTTCAGATATCTGGTGGATAACACTGATATGTATGAAGAGATAGTGAATACTGGATTGCAGTATTCCAGTATTCCATCATCAATATTGAGTGGGAGATCGATCCATCATCACACAGATGCATTTCAAACTGGACAGAATACGCATTCACTATCCCATCAACACATATCATATACGAAATTCAAACACCGATTCAACAGATTTACTCATCAACACACTTTCATTCATTCATTCATTCAATACAACATCAACATCTCTCAACAGACACAATGTATAAACAATCACAACTCATCAAACATTCAACGAAGTTCTCTCACGATCACTCAGCATAGAAGGACTGATTGTTCGACAGCAATCACATTTTCATTGATCTCCATTCACACACTCAACATACAGACCTCTCAACAAAACACACAATAACATATGTACAGTCTACACAAAAGCAAATAATTCTCACCGACCATAATGAGTTCATGTAGATATCTATTCGTCATTATCACATATCGAAAAATCGTAACCAATGTATGCAACGGGAGAGAGTGAAAAGAAATTCAACAGAATGGAATGAGATATCGGTGTGAATTGTTTGAATTGTAGATGATTTATGTGAACGTGTGGCTTCTTTCAATTAGACGATAATCAATGATATTGTATAAACACAATAACTAATATATTGTTAGTTCGATACTGATCACAACAACAGTGCACACTTACGATTTCAACAGATATGGGATTTAGTGTTTGTCTTCCATTATCCATCTATCTTTCAGCATTTCATAAGAATGACTAGTTAACGTAGTTGCAAATAATATAATGTGAAACGGAGATGACATTTTATTAAAATATTTTTCACACTTCTAATAAATTAGTATTCAATATACTGAGGTTTAATTCATTTTACCTATTTGTATATGGTGATTATCGGGTGATCTCATTGAGATCAATTTAGTGACCATAATATGTTGTACACAATTAGTTAAATTTGGAAATATAATAATAACTGCTATTGTTAATATGCCATTTTTTGGTTCTATAGATAGATGAAATAATCTTAAAGATTATATAACCATTTCTCATATTTGCTAGTTGTTTTCACGATTTGATTTTTACCAGACGATTCCCGCGATCTGGATTTTGTATGCATACTGCTGAAGAGTCCCACAATAGGACAAAACGACCGTTCATTGCTTTCAGGTTTTCAATTGTGGTCTAACATCAACTGATTCATTCAATCAAATACCTAATAATCTCCACAACCCTCATACTGATAATTACCATGTGTTCATTAGTGGCTAGGTTCGTGAATGAATTCTAGTGGGAAGCAGTGACCAGTGAAGCTAATGCGCGTTGGTTAGAAACAGATATCTAACTCAGTACAATGGAAATTTGTGGCGCTATCCCATAATTTAGTTGATGTTAGACGTTAACACCCTCACATTCCAGCACAGTGGTTTAGAGGTTAAGCGTTCGAATCTCGAGAGGTGGGGTCGTGGATGAACAGCGCTGAGGAGTGCCATACGAGAATGAAACAGCTGTCCATTGCTTTCAGTTTTTAATGGTTGTCTAACATATACTGGTTCATGATCACAATCAAAAACATAATAATCTCCACAACCCCATATTGATATTTGCGAACAAATTAAAATGCTTTCTTTGAAAATTTTCCCTATAAATTATTTTACTAGAATAAACATCAAATCTAAAGTACTGACGTTTTGCAGTGTTTATCTATTTATTTTATTTAAACACTTAAACATTGATACAAGGTGGCACTAAATATATATGCATCACTTAAATCATTCGATTTATGTGAGACCTGCTATACTATCCAGGTGCTCAAACCGAAGCACGTAGTTTCCTTAAGGGGCCACACTCGGAGATTACGACCTAAAGGTCCGATCCAAATGACAGTGGAGTAACATCAGCAGATGCAATTCCATGGTAGCCAGTGACCAACGATTGGTTCATATGCCATTTGTTGCTTCAGGATCGTGGATCCCATATGCACCATTGGTTTGTAATTAGGGTTTTTCAAATACGCTGGGTAGATTCTCCGTATCCATCAACCGGGTTAAGGCACCGAACATTCACATTTCGTTCCCTCAATTTCGTAGAACTTCCCTGACAGTGGTTGTATGCTAGTGACGACGTGAGGGTATTTTGAGAGGGAGAGTTAACTGTCCACACTCTCGACTGTACCAGGGCATTTGATAGCGTTTTTTTAGGAAACTTTACAACAAACTGCCCTACCATGAGATCTATCGAGTCATTACGTAATATCTTCCAAATGAAAACATATACCATAATATTACTGATAACTAAACTATTTATGTATAAGTTATTCTTGAATGTCATGCTTTTAGGAAGAGAAAAAAAATTTGGTAAGACTCTAATTTATGGACGACCTTTGGACGAATCTTTAGAGAACTTGAGAAATATTAACCAATCAGCAAACAGTCAGTATAGAGTAAAAAGATGTTCTATATAACCAAGGAAATAAAGTGGATACACTTCTTATACGTCGTTCAAAAATTTGTCAGGGTTAGAAAGAGGTTCAGAGGTTCTAAGATCGTAGTGCATGCAGTAGAGGAAATCATCCATATGGCTACAGAATAGTCGGCCTCTGGAGTCATGATAAAGTCTCAAAAACTCTTTCAGCCTCGACCACATAGCTTCAATATTGTTTGTGTGCACTCCGGTTGTTGAGTGCACAAAATGCTAATTGTGGATAACGACACGATTCACAAAACCAAGCCTATGTACGAGTCTACGCTCTCCAAACATTCGTATATACTGTAGTACCTGGCTGCAACCAGTGTTTCGGGTGTTTTATTATCCACTTCACAATAATTGTCGTAATTTGCCTCAGTTAGGAATTATATATGTGGTTTTCATCACAAACTGACATCAGCTATAATGCCAGAAATTTATTTAGCCAAAAGGATGATATCCAAGATCTATTATCTTATACCTGATTGATTCATCCAGAAATTATAGTCTCGCCGTTTTATTTGTTATAGCCGCTCAACTATCACGTTTTGTACAAAATCCCCTGTGAACCGATTGTACGTCAGCATTCAGCACTGAAGTTAGCACCGTAACCTTGACATCCCTAAAACGCCTCTGATTGGCTCATCCGTATATTAGAGTCTCGCCAAAAAAAATTTTTCTGTAGGAAATACAAACTAACCAATCAACATCAAGAGAAAACTACTCATCATAAAAAAATAAGTAAATAACAAATCATAATTTAGTTTATTCCATGTATAAATAAACAATAGTAGTTTAGTAGTAACTCTTGATTGAAGAAATATTCCAACCATTCTAAATAATACAAAAAAGAACAATCATGGGTTGTCATATGTATAGACAAAGTTCATTGAATTGGAATGTGAAATCAATGAATTCATTTAGTATACTACTTATATTACTAATTAAATTAATTTTATTTCAATCTAATTCAATATTAATTAATGGAGATGAATTAAATCTTAATAATAATAATCCATCAACTATACAAAACGATCAACAACGTGCTCAAGCATTAGCTAAACTTATGTCATTATTTTATACTAGTGATGCATTGAATAAATATATGGAAAATCTTGATGCATATTATATGCTTAGAGGTAGACCAAGGTAATGAATATATTTGTCGTTGTATTTATTAGTACTATTTATATTAAACTTGGTATTGTTTGGCTTGTATCTTCCCATTGAGGTTTAAGACTGCAATTGATCAGTTTGTTATTGGAATATGTGCATACTTTGCCTATGTCTCGATATTGCCTTAATTCACAAGCTATTTGTAAGCAATGATGGATAGTGGCTAGCAGTAGAATCCAGGACGCGCGTTTCGTCCTATTTGGAACTCATCAGCTGGATCGGTACTGGGTTGTAGTCCCAGAGTGAACATCAACTCTGAAATGCAGGTACATCCAGCTGACGAGTTCCAAATAGGACGAAACGTGCGTCCTGGATTCCACTGCTAGCCACTATTCATCATTGCTTACTATTTATATTTGTTATTATTTATTGGGGCCCTTCCATTTGACATCACTTAGAATGAACGATGTTTGTTGACAAGCTGTCCACTTTAGTTGTCCAGGATCTGACTCCAATTAGAGTATATGAATGATCGTTGTCGAAATATATATGTCACCTATTATCATATAATAATCATCGACTTAAATCGCATCAGTCAATAACGGAATCAAGTAAGTCAAATAATGAGAATGGATTATTGAATATATATATTTTGTATATGAAGCGAATGAAATAGAGCGAAGTGAAACGATGCGCAGTGGAGATGTCGGGCAAACAAACTCCCCTTTAGTCAAGTGTTAATCAATATTTATAGTCACAAAAAAATAAGCTACAGACATGTGATGAACAAGAAGCGTACACAGATATATGCGCCCATATAAAAACAATCAAAATTGATAAGCGAATAATTAACAAGGTCAAAATGTGACTGAAGTAGAATGAATAGATTGTCCTGTCCGAAGTCTAGAATAAGATATATGAGCTTAACATGTCAACTGACACTACAATTATCATTATTATTAACATATTTATTATTGAATATGTTTGGATATGTTTAATATGATAATTCACATTAATTTCTTAATAAATGAGTTAGTCATAAACTGATATCACCGAGTATAGGATCATTTATGATAATTGAACCGATGGCTTTGGTGCATACAACCATTGCCAGGGGAGCCCTACTCACTGCCTTCTCGTGGTGGGGGTGTTGTTTATGAAATTGAGAGAACGAAATGTGAATGTTCAGTGCCTTAACCCGGTTGATGGATACGGAGAATCCACCCAGCGTATTTGAAAAACCCTAATTCCAAACCAATGGTGCATATGGGATCCACGATCCTGAAGAAACAAATGGCATATGAACCAATCGTTGGTCACTGGCTACCATGAAATTGCATCTGCTGATGTTACTCCACTGCCATTTGGATCAGACCTTTAGGTCGTAAGCTCCGAGTGTGGCCTCTTAAGAAAACTACGTGCTTCGGTTCGAGCACCTGGATAGTATAGCAGATCTCACATAAATCGAATGATTTAAGTGATGCATATATATTTGGTGCCACCTTGTATCAATGTTTAAGTGTTTAAATAAAATAAATAAATAAATAATTGAATCAATTCACAGCTCATATCAATATTTTCGTATATTGAGTTAAATTCTTTATACGATAGTCTTTCTTTTTGTTTTTTGAAGAACATTATCAGCGCTTGTTTCATGTTCAATTGAATTGATCGGTTATTACTTTATTCTAATCGTCTTGTCTGTGATTTGTTGTCACCATAGGGTTTTTTAAAATTCCTGTTATCTGTCTTATTTGATCAATCTCTTATAGTGTTGTTGTTTAAAAGACTATTCAAATAAACAAATTAAAAAAAACAACATTATATACTATATTCTGAGTTATATCTAATGTCCAATTATACTACTACTTAAATTGATTAATCGTATATAGAATAATAAGAGTTATATATATCAGTTATGACTGTTACTCCTCTTGGAGGAGCATAGGCGGTCCAACAATATTATATGTTAGTAATTTCACTTAAATTTTTGAGATGGTGGAGAAGATTTGTAGCCCAGGTGGATGATTTTGATGGAGTTTTGTTCTCTGAGCTGAATAGTTTGATCGTGGAGCTTTCATCGTTTTGAAACATTTCAGAATGTTCATAAATTCTTTAAGATTGTGGATAGTGTGAAAGTGACTAACATTCCAGTGTTTGACATTTTATGTGTTACAATAACGAACTCACTATCTATATAACTAACTGTCAATGAAATAAATTATAGAAGAATCAGTTGTAAACATGAATTTATTAATAATATTTAAAAGTAGAAAAACTTATGTGTAACATTGAGGTAACTGGAGAGTCAAATTGCCAAAGTTCCTACAGACATTTCAAATAATGGAAATAGATTAAATTAGTGCATCTCCATAAACGGGGAGTATTTTTGAGTCTAAAAAGATTGATGGATCTAAGCTCAATTACATTTCGGTTAGTTATTTGTTTACACATATAAGGTGTCAAATACCTTAGTGTAACCTAAGGTTTCATATAATCTTAATATCTGTATAAAATCAGTTCTATTATCTTAACAAGATGTAAAACAATTTGAATTTAGTACAGATACCTTTATTTGATTATGAATAAAATAATTTAGGTTAAATCGTAAATAATTCAGATTACAATTGTAAACTTACAAACAAATAACTGAAAAGAGTTTTGTGGATATTATAGTAATTTCAATGGTTGAGAGCATGAGTCAATTGAAGCTAGATCAACATAGAAAACCTGGAAGTATTGGATGGCCGTTTCGTGGGACTCCTCAGCAGTGCGCACCCACGACCTCGTATCGCTTCAATTGACTCATGATTTCAACCATTGAAATCACTATAATATTCACGAAAACACCTTTCTGATATGAATCAGCATGTACTCAATAATGACTGGTTTCAAAAGGTATTTTGCGGAGTTCTAGTGAGAAGTAGTGAACAGTGGAGTTCAACCGGGTCTATTGTGAGATATTAACTCACTGATGACGATGGTAGATAGATCGCTGAATTTCGTGGATTGGTTGAAGTCAGACATGAACACCGTTGTACGCCGACTGGCTCAGTAATCTAGAGGTTAATCGTTCGCGCGCGAGACTGGCAGTTTCTGGGTTGAAATCTCTAGAGGGAGGTCATGGATGCACACTGCTGAGGAGTCCCATATTAGAACGAGACGGCTATCCAGTACTTCCTGGTTTTCCAATGTTGGTCTAAGTTCTTTTTTTTATTCCATGAATCTTATGTAAACCTTTAATAACCTCTAAAATTAATCCCACAATTTATCTTATCTGTCTCTGAACTCCGATCAACCACTACATCACCCATCCCTAATGTTTCCTTGATTCTAACACCAAAAAACCTCTGATCTGTTCTTGCACATATATATAGTTAACATTGATAATATTTATCATTCCGATTCTTTACATTCACTTATGTCAGTTGTTCCATACCTATATCTTATCTCTATGTAAAATTCTTACTTACTTACTTACTTATTCCTGTTACTCCCGATGGAGCATAGGCCGCCGACCAGCATTCTCCAACCCACTCTGCCCTGAGCCTCCTTTTCTAATTCCATCCAATTCTTGTTCATCTTTTTCATGTCTATTTTCATTTCTCGGCGTAATGTGTTCTTTGGTCTTCCTCTTTTCCTTTGACCTTGATGATTCTATGTGAAAGCTTGTCTTGTGACGCAGTTGGGTGCTTTCTGCAATGTGTGCCTTATCCACTTCCAGCATTTCTTCCTGATTTCTTCCTCCGTCTGAAGTCCCTCTTGGGGCTTCTGCCGGTCCCAAGCCCGGATAAAGGAGGATGGTTGGGCATGGGATTAGCGACCCCATTCCGTAGGTAACTAACTCACTAAAAAGACGCTAAGCAGAAACTATATAAAACTCTAATACATATTTCATTGTAAACAACTGATGATGAGAAGCCACAAAAATGAATTCATATTGTTCTACATGTATATATGTTCTAGCTTTATTTTTATTCATAAAAAGAGTTAATTGCATAAAAGTTAAATAGTTGTTTGTTCCAACAAAAAAAACACTGAACAAATATGGATGTTAAACAGGTCACTTGTTTTGTATTGTTTCATCGAATGGATAAATTTCAATATTCAATTAATTATGTTTAGGATAATTCAATTTAGTTGAAATCTATACATTTGACTAAATCTTATTCATTGTTTATATTGATTAGATTTATGAGATCATATTACCTTATTATGTACAAGTAGAGAGATATAATCTATCCACACACATAAAATGTAATTATGTTGTACTACCATTTGAATTCTTCATATTCTGATGTGTTCTACTGATATTGACAGATATAAGTAGTATATAATATCAATCGAAAGTGAAATGTTTCACGTAAAAGGTCAAGAAGATCGAAGAGAATAGAACGAGAATAGAGAATGATTGTTGTGGACATGAAAGAACAGTCAAGACTGAAACCATTGATTGATACGTTGCAAATGAAGTAGTTACTGTATTGTTTGCAGATTTCATTAAGACGTTCTATAATTTTGTATTCACATACATTCGAATGTCCCCAATTGTGTTCTCGTTCACTACAATATGTATAAATACATGACATATAGGTTGTGTAGAAAATATATCAATTTACTTTGATCTCCGTTTCACATTATATTATTTGCAACTACGTTAACTAGTCATTCTTATGAAATGCTGAAAGATAGATGGATAATGGAAGACAAACACTAAATCCCATATCTGTTGAAATCGTAAGTGTGCACTGTTGTTGTGAACAGTATCGAACTACCAATATATTAGTTATTGTGTTTATACAATATCATTGATTATCGTCTAATTGAAAGAAGCCACACGTTCACATAAATCATCTACAATTCAAAAAATTCACACCGATGTCTCATCCCATTCTATTCAATTTCTTTTCACTCTATCCCGTTCCATACATTGGTTACGATTTTTCGATATGTGATAATGACGAATAGATATCTACATGAACTCATTATGGTCGGTGTGAATTATTTGCTTTTGTGTAGACTGTACATATGTTATTGTGTGTTTTGTTGAGAGGTCTGTATGTTGAGTGTGTGATTGGGGATCAGTGAAAATGTGATTGTTGTCGAACAACCAGTCCTTCTATGTTGAGTGATTGTGAGAGAACTTCGTTGAATGTTTGATGAGTTGTGATTGTTTATACATTGTGTCTGTTGAGAGATGTTGATGTTGTATTGAATGAATGAATGAAAGTGTGTTGATGAGTAAATCTGTTGAATCGGTGTTTGAATTTCGTATATGATATGTGTTGATGGAATAGTGAATGCGTATTCTGTCCAGTTTGAAATGCATCTGTGTGATGATGGATCGATCTCCCACTCAATATTGATGATGGAATACTGGAGTACTGCAATCCAGTATTCACTATCTCTTCATACATATCAGTGTTATCCACGAGATATCTGAACAGCAGTGACTACCAGCGATTTGTGTTGTGTGAAACTCCAGAGATATTATGCACCATTCACAATATAATCATGTTTGATATATTTTTAGAGTTTCTATAAGTCAGATCGTTGGAGGACGGGACTAGTGATAATGGTTGTCAGTTGTTGTGTTGACGTCATTAAATTCTGTTGTTTGTCCCATAATTGTGTGTATGAAGTGGTAAGGTGATCATTGTTGAATTGTATCGACCTGTATTTCAGTGGCGCATACATATGAGTAGATCACTGATTGATTATATTGTTCGACATAGTGATCATGCACACCATGTTGTAGTTCTTCTTCCTTGAATTTGTTTCATCTTGGTGATGTATATTTACATCGTTCCATTTTCACTAAGTTCTTATACTTCTCATATTGTTATTGTTGTGTTCTTGATATGAGGATCAAATTGTGAATGTGTTGCTTGACAAATGTCATTTCTAATAGATTGTTCTTGACTGCGTGATGTTCGAATCGTTTATCTATAGAATAGTAATTGGTTTTGAGTGTTAGATTGTAACACTTTTGCTTGTGTTGAACATGTACAATGAAATATGTGAAATGTACTATTAATTGAATTGTAATATTTACTCTTCCATAGGTTTATATTACATCTCATTTTGTCATTCATTTACCGTTTCCTTAAACAAATCTACTCTCTACTATTATTAATATCTGAACCTATTTCAATATGTGTATATACAATTTTGTTACCACCATATTAGTATCTATTAGTAACTATGAATGGAATAAGAAAGATTTACTACTTTTTTTTTAAAAAATGTTACTTATTACTTACGGATGTCGTCAGGGGACGTATAGATATATATTACATAATAGAAGTAATTCATTTGCTTTTAATTTTATCATTTAATGAATTCCGGTTATAAAATATAAAATTTAATTAGTAATTTATGAATAATCATAATTATGAAATAACTAATTATAAAGGGGGAGGGTGTAGCCATGGCTTCATAAAATATGTTGAGGCGGGAAATAAAATTTTTATTGTTTTTTTTAAAAAACTTAATTATTCTTTAAAACTAATTTCAGACACTGTGAGGTATTTTGTTATGTGTAGGTGTTTGTTTTTTTTTTCTTAAATAAAACCGGGGAAATTGTTGCCAAGGGAAATAATTTAAGAAGGATACCATTTAGGATATATCTAATTTTATAGTCTAATTATTTTATTTTTTTAAATTTTAGATAAACTAGTGAATATTATAGTTTAAAGGATATTTAGTTATAGAGAAGTGTCCTGATTTTTGTTGTCAATGTTAGAACATGTTTTATGTATAATTAATTGTTCTCTTTCTACCTTATTTTTTATAAATAGGATTGTTATCTTTAGTTTGTATGCTACATTTATTCTCACAGATTTAAATCATGAGTCAATTAAAGCTAGATCAACATGAAAAACCTGAAAGTACTGGATAGCCATTTCGTCTTATTGTGGGACTTCTCAACAGTGCGCATCCACGATCCCGCACCACGCGGGGTGCGAACCCAGGACCTACTGGCTTCGCGCGCGAGCACTTAACCATAAGACCACTGAGCCGGCCGGCACCCAACGATGTTAATGTCTAACTTCAACCAATCCACGGAATTGCGCCATCATATACCATTGTCTTCAATGAGCTGATATCTCACAACAGACCTGGTTGTACTCCACTGGTGACAGCTTCCCACTAGAACTCCAGAAGTATCTCTTGAACTCAGTCACTAGTGAGCAGATGATTATTATCAGAAGGGGTTTGTGGAGATTTTAGAAATTTTCACAGATTTAAATCCTGGGTTCGAGCCCCGCGTGGTGCGGGATCGTGGATGCGCACTGTTGAGAAGTCCCACAATAAGACGAAATGGCTATCCAGTACTTTCAGGTTTTTCATGTTGATCTAGCTTTAATTGACTCATGAATTCAGCTATTAAATTACTATAATATCCACATAACCTTTCTATGATAATATTTTACATTATTTAGTAGTCGGGTAAATCCTTATAACTTTAATATTCTTAAAATGTTATTTATCGGGTTTGTTTACTTTGACAACATTTCATATCATGAAATGGGTTTAATGGAATAGTCATTATTAAAACTATAGAAGAATTAGACTTTGTTTCATTTTAGTATAGGATTCATTATGAATTCATACCACATCCGAATTATGCCATCTACTCAATGGATTGAATTGAATAGTGATAAACTGGTTAATAAGGAATGATTTGTTTTCAAATGAGAACTTATTATCAGTGGTTTAAATGTATCACAGTCTTCATAGGTATGAATTAAATTAATGAGTCTCCATTAAATTTGATTTTTCTTATTTCGTGGAATGATCAACTTATAAGTTACATATAAATCCATTTAGATTGTTATTGTGTTCCAGTTTATTTAATGTTATAATATAATTACAGCCAATTAACTAAAAAGGCATACGTGTTACGAAGGAGTTCATTTCCTTTGTTGTAACCGAAGTAATACCCCAGATACAAATTACATCATTCATTATTATAATCAAATATATTATCAATAACCTGTAACACGAATAGTATCGATATTCATAGCGTAAAAGCATATTTTTATGATGAATAAACCCTAGGAAGTATATGAATTTGAAAGTTATTTTATAAACAAAATTGGATGATGGCTAGCATTGGAATCCAAGAACGTACGTTTCGTCCTACTTGAGACTTGTTACCTGGATGTACTTGCATCTTAGAGTTAAACTTCACCCCATTGAACAAGCAGGTATTATCTATAGTTCTTAAAATATCAAGCAAATATTCAGTAAAGGTTTTTGTGGAGATTTTAGTAATTTTATAGTTGAATTAATGAGTCGTTTAAAGCCAGACCGTCCAATGCTTCCAAGTTTTCAATGGTGGTCTGGCTTCAATCGACTCATAATTTCAGCCATTGAAATCACTATAATATTCACGAAAACACCTTTCTGATATGAATCAGCATGTACTCACTAATGACTGGTTTCAAGAGGTATTTCGCGGAGTTCTAGTGAGAAGTAGTGAACAGTGGAGTTCAACCGGGTCTATTGTGAGATATTAACTCACTGATGACGATGGTAGATGTATCACTGAATTTCGTGGATCAGATGTAGTTAGATATTGACGCTGTTGTATTCTGACTTGCTCAGTGGTCTAGAGGTTAAGCGTCCACGCGCAAGACTGATAGGTCCTAGGTTGGAATCTCGCGAGACGGTATCATGGATGCGTCCTGCTGAGAAGTCATATACTAGGGTGAAACTGCCATCCAGTGCTTTCAGGTTTTCATGTTGATCTAGCTCCAATCGACTCATGAATTCAAATATAAAATTACTAGAATATCCACAAAACACCCTACTGAAATTTGTTTGATATTTTGAATTATTATAAATGAAAATTGATTTATTCGATAGCGATTGCCTTAATCTTCGACATTGAAGTTCCATTTGTTTTCTGAAACTCTTATTACTTAACACCCATTTATGATTCAGAAAACCGACCAAAGTTAGATGACCATTGGAAGCCTGGTAACACTGAACGGTCGTTTTGTCATGGTATGGAACTCCTATTCAATGTGTATCTACGATCTTCTGCGCAGAAATTCAACTCAAGACCTTCGGTCAAGTAAGTGAACGCTTTACCTTTAGATCACTGAGCCGGAATTCAACAATGTTGATGTTTAACTCCAATCAATACACGTTATTGCACAACCAACTTCCATTGTCTTAAGTGAGTAATTATCTCACTGCTGACATGAAAATCTTAATAATTTGAATAAAGCTTGTATTAAACCTAGTTAAATGAGTATTTTAGGAAGTTAATCATACATAATTATTAATTTAACGAAAAGATTTTTGAAGTTATTTTTGTTCCCTTTCAAGTTATCATAATACTGTAAAACTAGTCCAAGTAAACAATTAATTTAATTTAATTCGAAAAGCTATCCAAGTTAGACCATCACGAAAAATCTGGAAGAGTTCATAAACGAGAGCAAAGGTCCTAGGTTGAAATTTTACGTTCAGTATCATGGTTGGACGCTACTGGAGTGTTCCAAAATAGGACAAAACGACATGTCGAGTGCTTTTAGGTTTTCAATGGTGGCCTGACATTGTTCTATTCAAGAATATAATGAAATTCCACAACCTCTACAAGTCCATAATGAAGATGACTTTTAATTCAGAGAAGACGACTAAAGAACTTATCCAATATATATTACTTACTTACTTACGCCTGTTATTCCCAATGGAGCATAGGCCGCCGACCAGCATCCTCCAACCCACTCTGCCCTGAGCCTCCTTTTCTAATTCCATCCAATTCTTGTTCATCTTTTTCATGTCTATTTCCATTTCTCGGCGTAATGTGTTCTTTGGTCTTCCTCTCCTCCTTTGGCCTTGAGGATTCCATGTGAGGGCTTGTCTTGTGACGCAGTTGGGTGCTTTCCTCAATGTGTGTCCTATCCACTTCCAGCGCTTCTTCCTGATTTCTTCCTCCGCTGGGATCTGCTTTGTTCTCTCCCACAGTACGTTGTTGCTAATAGTGTCCGGCCAACGGATCTGAAGTATTTTGCGTAGACAACTGTTAATAAACACCTGTATCTTCTGGATGGTGGCTTTCGTAGTTCTCCAGGTTTCCGCCCCATACAGTAGAACTGTCTTGACATTTGTATTGAAAATCCTGACCTTGATGTTGGTTGACAGTTGCTTTGAGTTCCAGATGTTCCTCAGTTGTAAATATGCTGCTCTTGCTTTGCCGATCCGCGCCTTTACATCTGCATAAGATCCACCATGTTCATCAATGATGCTGCCCAAATATGTAAAGGTTTTTACATCTTCCAAATCTTCTCCGTCAATTGTGATTGGATCGGTGCATGCTGTGTTGTATCGGAGAACCTTGCTCTTTTCTTTGTGTATATTGAGATTTACTGCTGCTGAGGCTGCTGCTACACTGTTCGTCTTTTCCTGCATTTGTTGTTGCGTTTGGGATAGAAGGGCCAGATCATCTGCGAAGTCCAGATCGTCCAACTACATCCTAGATATCCACTGTATCATCTGTTTCCCTTCAGATGTTGACGTCTTCATGATCCAGTCGATCACCAGGAGAAAGAGAAAGGGTGAGAGTAAGCAACCTTGCCTAACACCGGTCTTCACTTCGAACGACTTTGTCAACTGTCCTCCACGCACGATTTTGCAGTGTAATCCATCATAGGAATTCCGTATTATATTGACTATCTTCTGAGGCACACCGTAGTGTCGAAGAAGTTTCCATAGTTTTGTTCTGTCCACGCTATCAAATGCCTCTTCGTAGTCAATGAAGTTGATGTAGAGTGATGAATTCCATTCAATTGATTGTTCCACAATGATCCGTAGAGTTGCGATTTGGTCTGTACACGATCTATCTTTTCGGAATCCTGCCTGTTGGTCACGAAGTTGGGCGTCTACGCAGTCCTTCATCCTGTTTAACAATACTCTGTTGAAGACTTTTCCCGGTATTGAAAGAAGAGTGATGCCCCTGTAGTTATCACAGTTGCTGAGATAGCCTTTCTTCGGTATTTTGATCAGAAGTCCTTCTTTCCAGTCTTTTGGTACTTGTTCCTCATCCCAAATCTTATTAAAGAGAATGTGGAGTATCCTTGTAGTTGCCGCTACGTCTGTTTTTAGTGCCTCTGCTGGAATGTTGTCCGGTCCTGCTGCTTTGCCCCTCTTGATTTGTCTGATGGCCATGCTGACTTCTTCAATTGTTGGTGGGCCAACGTTGGTTGGGAGGTCCGTGGGTGCTGCTTCGATGTTGGGTGAGTTCAGTGGAGCTGGTCGATTCAAGAGTTCTTTGAAGTGTTCTACCCACCTGTTTTGTTGCTCTTCAATGTTGGTGATTACTTCGCCTTCCTTGCTTTTCACTGGTCGTTCTGGTTTGCGGCGATTTCCAGAGAGTTTCTTTGTTATGTCATACAGTTGTCTCATGTTCCCTTCTCTTGCAGCCTTTTCCGCCGTCGTTGCTAGATCTTCCACATATTTACGTTTGTCGGTTCTGATGCTCTTCTTCACTCGTTTGTTTACTTCTGTGTATTCAGCTTGTGCTTTGGCTTTTTCTGCTCTTGTTCGACTGGTATTGATTGCTGCCTTCTTGTTCCTTCTTTCTTGAATCTTATCCAGTGTATCAACAGTGATCCATTCTTTGTGATGGTGCTTCTTGTGACCCAAGACCTCATGACATGTTGAAGTGATTGCCTCTTTGATCCCCTTCCAGTTGCTCTCCTCAGTAGTTCCTTCTCCACTGAGTAGATCATGAAAGACCTGGAACTTGTTGCTGAGAACTATCTTGAATTTGTTGAGTTTGTTAGTATCCTGAAGAAAGGCCGTATTGAACTTTTGTGATATTGTCCGCCCCGTTGTGTAGTGCTTCTTGAGTTTCAATTTCATCTTGGTGATCAGCAAGTGATGGTCTGATGCTATATCAGCTCCTCTCTTGGTTCACACGTCCTCTATAGTTCTCCTGAACGTTTTGTTGATGCAAATATGGTCGATTTGGTTTTGCGTGGTGCGATTCGGTGAAGTCCATGTGGTTTTGTGAATGCGTTTATGTGGGAATATGGTGCCGCCTATGACCAGTTTATTGAAGGCACATAGGTTTGCGAATCTCTCACTATTTTCGTTTCTTTCTCCCAGTCCATGTCGTCCCATGATGTCTTCATATCTAGTGTTGTCCGTTCCAACCTTGGCGTTGAAACCTCCCATCAGAATGGTCAGGTCCTTTGTTGGGCACTTCTCGATGATTGACTGCGGCCTATCGTAGAATTGATCTTTAGCGTCTTCGTTGTATTCGTTGGTAGGCGCATAGCATTGGATGATGTTCATTGAAATGTCCTCTTTCTTTGTTTTGAATGAGGCTTTGATGATCCTTGGTCCATGAGATTCCCATCCTATAAACGCATTTTTGCGCTTGTTTGGACAGCATCAATGCAACTCCTTGTGTATGTGGGTCATGTTCTTCTTCATGGCCGGAGTATAACAGAAGCTCTCCTGAAGTTAGTCGTTGTTGTCCAACTTGCGTCCAATGTGTTTCACTGATCCCAAGTACCTCTAGGTTGTATCTTCTCATTTCTGCAGCAATTTGGAAGGCTCTCCCGGTGTCCCACATTGTACGAACATTCCATGTACCTAAATAAATGGTCGCTTTGGTTGTCAGAAGGGGCATCGGCCTCGTAACTTCCGAAGGAATTCGGCTTTCATCATGAGGCGTCATAGTTGTTCTAAATGAAGACCTTCTGACTCCCGGGGCAGAGGTTAAAAGTTTTGAATAATTCTTTCTGGTTAGCGTTTTTTTAGCAAGTTAGTTTTCTATGGGATGGGGACGCTAACCCCATGCCCAACCCTCCTCCTTTATCCGGGCCTGGGACCGGCAGTAGCCCCCGGAGGGACTCTAGGCGGAGTTATCCAATATATATACCACACAAAATCATTTGTTCATTTCCTATCTGTTGAGCTATCGATTGAGATAGTTTCAGCACAAATACAAAAGAATGATTAAAATTTACCATTCTATCTTTTAAATTCCACCAAACACAATAATTGATCCGTAAAAGAATATTGTATTGAAACTACAAACCGATCTAAGTTACATAGCTATTGAAAACCTGGAAGCACTGAAAGGCCGTTTCAACCTGGTATGAAACTTCTCTGTAGTGCACATCCACAACCTCATCAGTGGGGATCAAACCCAAGACCTCTGGTCCTGATTGTAGAAGACTAACCTCTAGATAACTAATCCGAGGTCCAGTGATGAGCAAGTCAAACTTCAAACAGTCAATGATATCGTGCAATCATCTTCCATCGTCTTGACTAAGCACCATCATCATACCGAACTCCACTAGACACAACTTCTCACTAGAATACGTATCAGTTATTCAGAACCATAGCAACTTATATACTCGATAATGCATAAATTATTCAAAAATATGACATAATTATCCAATCATTTGACTGGATTCTCGTTCTAATTCTTAATGAATAATTGAATTGGAAATTTGTTATAAATACACAATAATATGATAGATACTTAATATGACTAACTATTATCCTTCTCATTGGATTAGAAATATATTCGAATATGAAGGTCAATAAAGTTAACGTTTGTCTTAACAGGAAGCAACTAATAAATAGAGTAGATAGATTTGTTTTTACCCCAGCACACATAACTAAAAATATACTTTAAATAATCCAAAGTAACAGAGTTATTTGGTAAAATAGGAGAATCATACTCTGATACTTAATTTGCAAAACGCTCAATAATTGTCTCAGACTCCATTGTTCCTGCATTTCTATACCAATTACTTTCTATTCCCGTTCTTTCCTTCTTGATCTTCTCAATCTTTTGGTGCCAGAAATTATATTCTTGACTCACGTTCTATACTAATTATGTCAATATAAGTAGCACACACCGCAGGGACAATCGAATGTATTTGAATACGAAATTACAGAATGTCTTAGTAAAATCTGAGAACCATATAGTAAATACTTTATTTACAAAATGTCAATCAATTGTCTCGTACTTGAATGTTCCTTTATTTCCACACTAATCATTCTCTGTGCTTGTTCTACTCTATTCGATCTTCTTAACATTTTGCTGTCAAGTATTTCATTTTCCATTGATGATACATACTACTTATAACTGTCAATATTATTAACACACACCACAATACTATTTATATTCTTACGTATAATAAATGATGTTACTACATTCTAAAGATTGAATAATTTAGTTATGAATCTTACATTGTCTTTCCAAACAATATCATCAATACAAACTTCATCTAAAAAGTAAGCTATTAAATTCTTTCCTGATTACTGACTAACTGATTGTTCCATTAATATGTGACGTCATTACTGGGTATCGCAAATAACTTTAAAATTATTACTGAAAATCTGTTACGATATAACGTGAAATGACTATACAAAGTAATTAACATCAATGAAATGCTCCTCTATTTTGTGTAACAAAAATTCAAAATGCTACATTAAGTGAACGTATCAATAATGAGTTTCTGACTCTCGGTTGATATGCATTCGAAAAGCTGAAATTAAATTGCTAAAGTATAGAAAAGTAATTTCGATAAGACTATAACATTCTAACAACCTCGTGCGACCTATCAACCAGCCAGAAGAAAGTGTCCGGTTCTAAAACACTTAATAGTACAACTTGACTTACTTACACCTCTTACCTCTCGTGATGGAGAATAGACCACCCACGAGCATTCTCCATCCAATCCTGTCCTGGACAATCCTTTCCAGTTGTTATTCATCCTTTTCATATCTGCTTCCGAGTCCAAACACAGTGTGTTCTTCGGCCTTTCACTTTTCCATTTCCCTTCAGGATTCCCAATCAGGCTTTGCTTCGTAATGCAGTTTGATGATTACCTCAATGTGTATCCTATCTACTTCCATCATCTTTTCTTAATTTTATCTTCAGCTGAAAGCTTGTTTATTCTCTCTCATACCAGGCTGTTGTTGATGGTATCCGGTCAATGGATCTGGAGTATCGTGAGTAGACAATCGTTTATAAATAATTGTATCGTTTTGATGATGGTTGTAGTAGTTTTTCAAATTTCAGCTCCATACAGTAGAACTGTCTTGACGTTTTTATTGAAGATTCTGACTTTAATATTCCCTTGAAGTAAAGAAAAAAGAGCAAGTTTACATAAATACGCACATATTAAGATTCAAATTAGTGATGTGAATAAGAGTTATCATTTTATAAATCTTTCATTACGAACTGACATCAACTATAATTTAATGCTTTGCCACCATTCTATTCACAAATGTTAGAAACGTACGATTGAAATTCAATGTTATACTAACACAGCAAGAATATTTTTTAGCTTCATTGAATACTCACGATTACATAATGAACCATATCAAGCACCTTAACACACTATCTTCTTTAAGAGCAAGTATATTATGTAATTTAGCTTAAACACCATATAAAATTCTTTTTTCGATTGTATATTTGTTATATCCCAATGAGTAGAGAAATTAGATTTTCTGATGTTTCGTGACTCAGTGTGAGTCACTTCTTCAGAGTAAATAAATGACCAAATTAAAACTAATCCAAGTTTAAATAGTATAACGCTTCAGTTGAAGCGTTCCATACAATGCTTAATCCTACTTCTCTCAATAGAAAAGAAGGCCTCACCATGCATCCCACTTGGACTATCTACCGTAGCTACTTAGTCTGATATTATTTACAATTCACACTATTACATTGAAAATTAAACTCTATCCTTTCTCACCATAAAGGTCACACAATTTTTCATCCTTAAGCAGTGCACACATACATACAAATTTACATACATGTGACTTATGAATCACCATGACCGTAATGACATGAAATTAACTTGTTCAGACCTGTTTTTCATTGATCATATGATATTCTTATTGTTCCGTTGTACTATTTAAACTTGGATTAATTTTAATTTGGTTATTTATTTACTCTGAAGAAGTGACTTACACGGAGTCACGAAACATCAGAATATTATCAGAAAGGGTTTTGTGGAAATTTCAGTAATTTCAATAGTTGAAATCATGAGTCAATTGGAGCTAGATCAACGTGAAACCACTGGAAGTCGTTTCACCATAGTATGGGACTCCTCAGCAGTGCATATCTACGATCTCACCCCCTGCCAGATTCGAACCCACAACCTATCAGTCTCGTGCGCGAACGCTTAATCTCTAGACCACTGAGCCAGCCGGCACCCAACACTGTTAATGTCTAACTTCAACTGATTCACGACATTGGGCCACCGTACATCATCTGCCTTCTAGCGACTGACTTCAAGAGGTATTTCTTGGAGTTCTAGTGAGAAACCATTACCAGTGTAGTTCAACCGTGTCTGTTGTGAGATATCAACTCACTGAAGACAATGGTGTATGGTGGTGCAATTTCGTGGGTTAGTCGAAGTTACACATTAACACTATTGGATGCTCACTGGCTCAGTGATCTATAGGTTAAGTGTTCACCCACGAAACCGATAGGTCTTGAGTTCGAATATCACGGAGGGCGGGTGAGATCGTAGATGTGCACTGCTGAGGAGTCCCATACTATGGTGAAACGACTTCCAGTGGTTTCATGTTGATCTAGCTTAAATGGACTCATGATTTCAACTATTACAAATATAATAATTTATTTATAACAATCTATTTAATACTCAATTTATTCTTAAGTATATAAGATATATTTTTTTCATTGATATCAAGCTTTTTAGGAACAAAGTATTGCCATTTTCTACATTTTAAATTTCGCATAAAATACATAAAAAGTTTATCTTAACTCTGATTGGTTCATTCTGAACCCTTAAGTATATTACCCATAATTACTCCATTAAACAAACCGTTATCAGATTTTATTGAGATTTGAAAATTCTACAAAATGGTTTGTTTTTTTGTTTTTACTGTTTAATACATTAAAAATTAAATGAATTTCGATTAAAAATAGAGGACACAAATAAGTTTTCCTTTTTTAAAATTTTAATATCCTTGGTAAAATGGTCTCCTATTTATAAATTTTTTCAGGTTAAGATACATTCTACATTGATTCATGATCTCACCTATTGTAATTACTATAATATCTACAAAAATATCTTTCTGATATGAATCAGCATATGCTCAATAATGATTGGTTTCAAGAGATATTTTGCGGAGTTCTAGTGAGAAGTAGTGAACAGTGGAGTTCAACCAAGTCTGTTGTAAGATAGTAACTCACTGATGATAATGGTGGATATATCGTTCAATTTCGTGGATTAGTTGAAGTTAGACATTAACACTGTTGTATGCCGGCTAGTTCAGTGGTCTTGATGTTATGCGTTCGCTCGTGCGACTGATATGTCCTGTGTTCGAATCCCGCGAAACGGAATCATGGATGCGTCCTGCTGAGGAGTCCCATACTAGGGTGAAACGGCCATCTAGTGCATCCACGTTTTCCATGTTGATCTAGCTTCAATGGACTCATGATCTCAATTATTGAAACATTCAACTTTAGTTTCAATTATGATAGTCTCTAATTTACATTTTAGTCTAAGCATTTACATTTTTCACTTACGTTTATTGCCCTCAATGGAGAATAGGCTGCCGACCAGCATTCTCTAACCCATTCTGTCATGGGACTTCCTATCTAGTTTTATCTAATTGTTTTTCATTCTATTCAAGTATGTCTCCATTTCTCGGTGTAATGTGTTCTCTGGTCTTCCACTTTTCCTTTGGCCTTGAGGATTCCGAGTGAGGGCTTACCTTGTGATGCAGTTGGGTGCTTTCCTCAATGTGTGTCTTATCCACTTCCAGCGGTTTTTCTTAATTTCTTCCTCAGCTGCAATCTGTCTTTTCTCTCTCATAGTAGGTTTTCGCCGATAATATCTCCGCCTAGAGCCTCTCTGAAGCTACTGCTGTTCCCAATCCCGGATAAAGGATGAGGATTAGGTATGAGGTTAACGGTCTCACCCCTTAGAAAACTAACTCACTAAAAAAACGTTAACCAGTTCAAGCATTGAAATGAAAATTTATTGAATTTTTTTCTAAATAAAAAATGAATAAAAATGAATCGATCATATGGCATAAGGTAATATGCTTTCCCTATAAATGTAAATTCGATTCAATATAGAATTCTCAGTACAATATATTTTAACAAGTTTCCGTTTCTTACTTCTTGGTCGATTCTGATGATAAATATTGAATGATCACCAATTAGATGTTAGCAGTCCAGGAATCGATATCTCGATAATATACATCCTTTTTGCTGCATATTGCCAGCAACTACGATGTCTCTGATTGGGCTTTTTTGTAAGTTGTACAGAGAAATGTCGTAAACTTTCCACAAATGCACCTGAATAGCTTATGATACTAATAGGCATAATGATGTGTGAAAATAGACAAACAAACAAACAAAATCAGATAATTTGTTGAAATATTCAGATGGAAGGAACAGATAACCCAGATATTCAAGCAGGCCACCTTGTGTTAAGACTCAAGATGATGGTTGATTTAATCTCCAGGCGCTAATTAAGAAACATCTAAAATGACAATAATTTACATATCATTTAAAATGTCTCACTGCATTGAATGAGGTGTAAGTCATTAAAACTCAGTGTCTGTATATAATTTTAGAGAACTGATAAGTTAACCGAATTGACTAAGAAATATGACTTGTCACTGAATTATCTGATTCTTTCTTTCTTAATAGAGACAATACGATTAATTCTTGTCACAACTATAAAAGCTAGTTTCAAAATTCTCTAATTATCGGCTGTCATTCTGTCTCTTACTTCATACCGACCTCATATCAACTATCTGAGCCAATAACCTTTACAGTCTAGTATCAGATAAATGTAGTTTTTGATTGAGATCACGAACCGATTGATGTTAGACCACCATTGAAAACCTGGAAGAACTGGACGACCGTTTTGTCCTACTGTGGGACTCCTCAGCAGTGCGCATCCACGATCCTGCTCGCGGGATTCAAACCCAGGGCCTTCAGTCTCGGGCGCGAACGCTCAACCTGCTGGACTACTGAGTCAGCATACAGTGGTGTTATTGTTAATATTCGAATTGAAATGTCGATATTTCCCTTTAAGAATGTGTACATTATAATAAGATACCTGGATATAATTCATTGATTAAAATTTTTGAATTGTGTCTAGCAACAGAATTCGAGATTTGGGTTAAGTCATAGTCTAGGACTTGTCATTTTATTCTAGTGATAAGCTTTCGGTAGAACAAACAAAATAATTGGAATAATAATGTGAAAATTGAATACATGAAATAGTTTCAGACATAATAGACTGGCATTTGATCGCCCTGGAAATTATTAAAGGTATATACTTTCTTAACTCAATATAATATGGAACTATAAAACAGTCATATTTTTTTATACAATCGTCATTGTATTTCCACTGTTACTAGTTCATGAATCATCTCACTTTTTAATACTTTTAAATTTGAACTGATACTTATGACTTCATTTAAAAGTGACTAACATTTGATAACTGGTTAGTTCTAACATAAGGCTTTTAAGAATTACCTGTCGACGTACTAAGTGACATTAATTTCTAGCTATGGGTGGAAAGTGCTTGTAGGCAGTTAATGCTCCTCCATATGAGATGACAGGTGTATATAAATGTAAGCAACGTTATAAAATAGATGGATTTATGGTTAATACCAATGTGATGTCACCAATTGAAAGTGAAATGCTTGGCAGCAGAAGGTTAAGAAGATTGAGGAAAAGAGAACGAGAACAGACAATGATTGTTATGTAAACAAAGGAATAATAAAGTCTGAGACAATTGATTGACATTTTACAAATGAAGTATTTATTGTATAGTTCTCAGATCTTACTAAGAAATGCTGTAATTTTGTATTCTAATATATTTGATTGTCATCACTGATGTTCTCGTCCACTACACTATGATTCAATATGTATATTTCATCCCATATAGGACTCATTAGCAGAACACACTTGGATCCCAGTGTTAATGTTCACATAGAGACTCGAACCTTATACCTTTCTTTTTTGTTTTGAGCCCCTAACGTATCAATTACTGACCTATGCAGTTCAAATACTCACTCAGTGAATATAATATTTATATCACTGCCAGAACGGAATTAATTTAACTTAACGTTGGTATTTTTTTAATTAAATCACGATCAGTCATTGTTGGTATACATATGTCCCACCCGTGTGGATTACCTCAACGTAACCATTTTTCATATGTTTCAATAGAATAAATGAATTACTTTTTTTACAAATTTTCAATAACATGATTTGCTGTAGCAACGGTCATATGGTTGCTATGCTAATTATGATTTTCAAACAAACAAAAAATCACCGATAAATACAAAACTACAATTTATTAAGGTCAAATTACAAAAAAAGGCTGATATACATAATCGTTTTATTTGTGTACATGTAACTATGTAAATATATATGAGGGGAGTTGTATAGAGTTTTCTAGGGATATAAAATGTTGAATAGAAACTATTTACTTTCATTGTTTATTCAAACAGATTCGATTAAGTTTATGGTAAATTTACAATGTTTTAAGATACTATCAAGTTGTTTCCATTAACAACTTTTGTAATGTTCAAGTAATTCTGAAATAAATTAGGAAATTTCTCATTGAGTTAAATAATAATTAAGACAAAAAAAGAAATCAAAGCGAATATTGTTGATGAAGACTGTTAAATTTATTGTGTTACATCACGAATTGACTTTATTTAAAGAATCATTAAGTAATTAGAATCCAGGACGTGCGTTTTGTCCTATTTGGGACTGGTCATCAGCTGGATGTACCTGCATCTCAGAGTTTATGTTCACTCTCGGACTCGAACCCAGTAACATTCGCTTCAAACGTCATCGCGTTATCCACTTAGCTACTGAGTCCTGATAGCCACTTGCTTGTGCAATGGGGTGAATTTAAATTCACTTGGTATTGTTTGGCTTGTATCTTCCCATTGAGGTTTAGGACTGAAATTGATCAGTCTGTTATTAGCATCTGTGCATACTGTGTGTGTTGCCTCGATGTTGCCTTAATTCACAAGCTTTTTGTAAGCAGTGATGGATAGTGGCTAGCAATGGAATCCAGTTTGACGCGCGTTTCGTCAGACAGTGAACATCAACTGTGAGATGCAGGCGCGTGCAGCTGACTAATGCCTAATAGGAGGAAACGCGCCTCCTGCATTACAATGCTAACCACTATCCATCATTGCTTACAAAAAGCTTGTGGATTAAGACAATATAGAGGCAGTACACACAGTATGCACATATGCCAATAACACACTGATCAATTTCAGTCCTAAACCTCAATGGGAAGATACAAGCCAAACAATACCAAGTGAATCATTAAGTAATTGATTAAGATCATGAACCGAATAATGTTAGACTACTATTGAAAACCTGAAAGTTCTGAACGATCGTTTCGTTCTATTGTGAGACTCTTTAACAGTACGCATCCACGATCCCACTCGAGAGGTCCGTATCAAGCGTCTTCAGTCTTGAGAGCAAACGCTTAACATCTAGACCACTGAGCCAGCCGGCATCCAACGGTGTTAATGTCTAAATTTAACCAATCTACAAAATTGCACGAACATCTTCCATTGTGCTGAGGTAGACATCTCTTTCAACTTGATACGGATTAGTTCCATTGTAAGGAAGGTGTAAAGACACTGTTGTTAATACTTGGTGAAAAATCTCCTCTCTCGCTATCTAACATATGTTATCAATTTATGAGCACGATACCTAAAATTTCATCAGCTAATCAAACAAAATTATATGAATCTATGCAGAAAATATAGGAAATAATGTAACATATTATCAGTGATCAGTTACTCATTAGTAAATAACATCAAGTTCGTTATGTTGACAGGTCACCTGTTCGGGTACTTCGACGTTTCGTACATTTTTTCAAAACACGATATGTAGTTGACTTTTTTCAACGAAGTATACCCATGATCTTCGGAGAATGTTCAGCTCTCAAATGATTAATAGCTTTGTCACTAAAAAAAGGATTAGGAAGAGCATTTTCATTACTAAACCGTTGCACAATAGGTAAACATATTCTTAAAAGTATGCCCATCATCATTCATACAAAGTGTCTTACTCCTTAATATCTTAGCTAGGAATTTATATCTTTAATCTTCTATTGATTTTATGATATGATCATTTATATCAATCTGAATAGGCAATTAAATCTATATAGTAATATATCGTTATTTCATCATAGTTTAATATGTCACAGTAGTGTATACTTATTATATCACCAATGATCGAACCTATGGCCTCCATAATCGATAAATAATGCGCTACACTTTAATCACTCGGTTAAAGACTCATTGTCAACACTTTGAAATTCAGTCATCTTCAAAGATTTCATTCACCGTAAGTAGTATTTTGAACATCTTCTGTGTGTGGAAATCAACAATAATTTCATCGAATTGTGTTCGATATCAATAAAACATACTTTACTTTCATATGTAAACAAAACTAATTGTAGCTTTAAAACGAAGTGGTCAACTTTTAATCGGAATATCTAAAAAACATGGGTAGAAACTTTTAATTGTTCAGGCATCCATGTCCATTGAAATATCTTAACAACAGTTGACATGAATCGATACACCAAAATAAGTTGATATATTTGGTTCACTATCCTAAATGAATGACTTTTAATATAGAATTACAAAATATAAAGTATTTACCAAGTGAGTTCTGGGGATCTAACATCCCCAACACCTCCCCTTTTTAATAATGTACGTTTCTGGTATCCACTTGCATCTTGGCCGTCTGTCTGTATTGTCGAAGTGACCATCTTCTGGATCGTAGATCGACTTGTCGATGTGCTTCTTCCTGTGTTGGGACTGCTGGTAGATTAAAGGTATCCAGCAAGATGTCCAGCAGGAGGTCCCCTTCTGTCTATGGGCCAACTGGGGCTAGCCACTTACGTAGCTGGTTTCAGTGTTAAGTCTCCCTGTCTCTTCCCACCTCTACCTCGTACATAAAATGGCGTAGTTTTCCGACCACATGTGCTTTTGTCCAGAGACCATGATTTGGTCTGTAGTCCCGAGCGAACACCGGACATCCAACCTGTTACATTGGTAGCTTCTGGGACTTGATCTGCGATGGCGATGGTGTGGTTCCCGAAAGCATCAGGCTATGAATTGTCCTAAATTTTCTTCCAATGAGGATCTCTTCCGGGGAATGTATCCACAAATCTTTCTGCTTGGTTGTTTAATTGTGGGTGGTAAGGTGGAGAGTGGAAATGCCAGATGAATAACCGTTGGCAAAAATCTTGGGGCTGAGTGAAGGTGAGCTGCAAACCATTGTCTGATACAATTACATCCGGTAATCCGTTGCGGAAAAACATCTCCGTCAAACGTTGCATCGTTTGAGTAGTCGTTAGTGGCATAATGAGAAAAAATTCTGGCCATTTTGAAAAGGCGTCAACCTAGACTATATAGATGGTTCCACTGATTGGACCGGCAGAATCGACATGTATTCTGGGCCAGGGATACTCAGGCTGCGGCCATGGGACCGGCGGCACTTTCGCGCTACACTTTGCTGCTTGCTGACAGTGCGTACATTTACCTACTAAATCCAAGATGTGTTGGTTCATGAGGCGCCAATAAGCATAGCTTCTGGCTATGGATTACATTCGTTTTATACCAGGATGACTGATATGGAACATGCAATGCATTGCAATCATTCTCTGTTCTCATCAACATAAAAGGTTTATGATCGTCTTGATGTTGCATCATCATTACAACGTTAATAACTTTAACCATAACTCTTAACACACTCAGAAGCGGATGTTTCTAAATACGTTAAATCACTAAGCACCCCTTAATATTTCATTAGGTTCTTAAATATTTTGCAATGTCTAACTAGAAACCTTTGTAGAGAATGAGAACACAAGTGGGGACAATCTAAGATATTTGAACACAAAACTGCAGAACATCTTAGTAAAATCTGAGAAATAAAATGTTAATCAATTGTCTCAAGCTTGACAGTTCCCTTTGCAAATATCAGTCAATCGTCTCAAACTTGAATGTTCCTGCATTTCCATATCAATAACTTTCTGTTCCCGTTCTTTCCTCCTCGAAGTTCCTGAACTACTGCTGCCAAGCATTCTATTCCTGACTAGTGTCATACACTACTTATGTAGATATAAATAGCACACACCACACCTTAATAGGTCTGTTTATGTTTTTTTTTGTGATTCACGAAACTTAAGACTGTACCTGTTCAAATTAATTATTATTTAAAATTGATATATCATAGTCTCCTATAGTTAATTACTGCTGAATGTCAAGGGATTCCAGAACATGCGTTTCGTTCTATTCAAGACTCATCAGTTGAATGATTCTACATCCTAAAGTTAATGTTTATTCAAGCCATTTTAAATTTAATACAACTTTCTATTTGTATCTAAGTGTAAATTATTTATAGTTATATTTCTTTGATAAACATAAACTACATTGAGAAGGGGTTTTGTGAAGATTTTAGAAATTTCACTGGTTGAAATCATGAGTCAATTGAAGCTAGGCCATCATACAAAACCTGGAAGCACTGGATGGCCGATTCGCCCTATTGTGGGACTCCTCAGCAGGACGCATCCACAACCTTGCCTGCTGTGAGACTCGAACCCGGGACCTACTGGTTTCGCGCGCGAGCACTTAACCACTAGACCACTGAGCCAATCGGCATCTAACGGTGTTGATTTCTAACTTCAACTAATCCACGAAATTGAGCGACACATCCCACAATAGGACGAAATGGCCGTCCAGTGCTACCAGGTTTTCCATGATGGTCTAGCTTCAACTAACTCATGATCTTAACCATTGAAATTACGAATAATATCCACAAAATCCATCTGATATAAAATACGTATTATCTTCCATTTTGTTTTAGTTCTAACATTTAAGCAATTCATTGATGATTTAAATTACATAATAATTACATTGATCATAACTGGTCAATTAATTTCTCTTTTAATTTGCTATTTTTCTATATGTTCCCAAACTGATTGTTATTATTACATTAACAGATTAGCTATATTGTATTTTAAACTTCATCTGAGAATTGTAAATGTTCTCTTGACAAGAACCTTCTCCTCTTCCCTCTGATTATGACATGATGTTAACATGTAAAAGAAATGGTTTTTACACATGAATAAAAGTGAACTTTATCTAGTAAGGAGTTAAATACGACTAACATTTCTGTAGGTTATAGTCAATGAATAATGTCATCTAAAACAATGTATTAAAAAGTATAATGTATTGGACAGTTGTTTTATTCTAATATAGAACAATTTTCTATGGCATAACAACAATCCTGATAAGGATAGAAACTAGAATCTGTATATCCCATCAGTAGAGAATAGAATATCTATGTATTTTCTACGATTCTTATGATCAGTTTAAGTAATTGGTTATATTGCAGTGAACAAAAACACAAGTGGGGATAATCAAATGTATTTTAATATAAAATTACAGAACAACTTAGTAAAATCTGAGAACCATACAGTAAATACTTCATTTGTAAAATATCAATCTCCACAAAACCCCTTCTTATATGAATTAACACATGCTCACTAGTTACTGGCTTCACAAGGGATATCCTGGAGTTCTAGTGAGAAGTAGTGACCAGTGGATTTCAATCAGGTCTGTAGTGAGATAAAAACTCACTGAAGACAATGGTGGATGTGTCGCTCAATTTCGTGGATTAGTTGAAGTTAGGCATTAACACCGTTTGATGCCGTCTGGTTCAGTGGTCTAGTGGTTAAGTGCTCGCGTGCGAAACCAGTAGGTCCTGAGTTCGAATCTCGCAGGGGGCGAGGTCGTGGATGCGTCCTGCTGAAGAGTCCCGCAATAGGGCGAATCGGCCATCCAGTGCTTCCAGGTTTTCCATGATGGCCTAGCTTCAACTGATTCATGATCTTAACCATTGAAATTATTTTTTTCTTAAATTTGACTGTTCCTTTTGTAAATATCATTCAATCGTTTCAGACTTCATTATTCTTTTGTTTCTACATCAATCATTCTTTATTCTTTGATCATTTTATTCTTCTGCCTCTTGGCATTTCATTTCCGATTGATAATGATACATACTACTTATATCTGTCGCGATAAGTAGAGCATATCACACTATATTCTATTGTGTTTACCAGTTGTTTAGTTTTAAAAATATATATCTGATCATATTCAATATTCTCTGAAATCTTTGACCTACAATGTTAATAGTTCTTATTATCCAGAACATTATGAAACAATCATTAATGAGTTTGTTTGTTTGTTTGTTTATACCCTTTTTAAATATTGAATGATAGAAAAGTATTCAATGTTATGTTGATGTAAAATTGAGTTATTCATGGTAACAAGTTACATGTACACTTGCCATGTATTTATATGCATCCATTATGTATCTAACATAGATTTATCATTCTTCTTTGCCCTATTCATATTGTTGACCTGAAGTATTATATTTCCGTTTTGCGAGTTTAATTGTTATAATAATTAAAGAAATCTCATCAAAAAAATTTGTGGCTGGAAGATATAAAAAAAATCATTGATAGAACCCTTTACTTATATACAATTATAATTGGGGTTTATTATGTCAAATGTAATAATGCGTAACAAATAACCCCGTTTTACTATTATATATAGATTAACTATTTTGGAACATTTAGTTACCATGAATCGAAACTGCCTTAACAACCAGTGAAATAGATTTAGATTGTATGTTATAAAATTTCATTTAAGCATTCTATGAACATGAAATGAAGTCTACCTATGAAACAATACATAGAATTTAATTAGTTTTATATGTGGAAAAGATTGTTGTTTATGAGTAGATAGAAATAAGAATAATTAATTTAGGTCAATACTTCTGCCCTATATGGTATCATGAGTTATTGCGTCCTGAAAACATTCATCAACTACTATTAATTATTTCAGTAGTATTATTACTTTTTTTAAAAAGAAAGATATTATGAGGTTTGTAAGTAGACACACCTAAAATGTCCTGAATAAGAATGAACTAATTTGGTACTACTTGATTCACAGAGGTTTTCTGTGTTGAATGCATCGATAACTCTATCTGATGAGCTACACTGTAAGAACTAGTCAAAGTGATTTAAAATTGTCTAAGCTATGTCAATATGTTATGTGGTTGGATGTAATATTGTAACCTGATCAATAGAATTCTATCGGTACTAATGATTAAAAAGATATGATGTTAGCTACTACCTAATACTCTAAGCGGTCGATTGCGAATACACTAATGGTTTTTCTACAACATAAAACTGTTTGAATCTATAATTTCTAAGCGAATAGACAGATTATAATTAACGTAACTAGACCAAGTTAAGTGTATCTCAAATATTCAGCTATAACAATGAATGATGATCGTAATATATCTTAAATTAATCGAGATTTAACATACTCATCAATGAACTCGAACTCAGTAATCAAAATTATAAAAAATTGAAAATCTAGTATTCGATCAATCTCCTTAACTATTATTGTGAATAGCTGAAAGATACTGTCACAAAACCATCTTAGTATTTAGACATCAATTAATTATTCTCATCAACCTAAAATGATGTTGTGACTATTATTTGTATATGTGAAAGGTATTCATAACCAAATGATTATATTTGAAGTACCACTGAAAATCAAGAAGCATTATATACCTATTAGATCTAAGTCTATTTCAGTGCTTCATGGCTTCTTATGAATGCCCGACTGAGATCAATCGGTGACTAATACCTCCTACAGATTAAGATAATCTTTATTAAACCATTTCATCTAAACGATAATATTCAGTTCACCAATGACTTATTTCGAGATCAGTTCCGCAAGTTTTAATGAGAGTTCATAATTGACCGAGTTCGCACAGACCTACAGTATTTGCGGAGAGCCATTTCTGATAACTAAAACATAAAACACCACCGACAATTAAGAACAAAACTCTTTTTATGAATATCAAATTTAAAGGAGATATAGCTGTGCAAATCTTTAATAAACTAGTATCAAAGTTGCTTAGGAAGATTTTCAACTCAACTAAGCTTTGTATTGTCCTTCCATGCTGCCATACAATTCATAAGTGCGTTAAGAATAAATTTTCCCCTTAAGCTACAAAAATATGGATCTATGAGTTTAATTGCTTTTGCTATACAGTCAACATGGATTACACAAAGAGAACACTTTCTGAACCCATGTCAGAATATTATTCACTATAGCATTTAAAAAATGAAATACAAAAACAATCACTTACTCAATACAATAGCACTTCATCAACTTTAGTCACTTTATCCTAAAGGAATCATCTTTTAAAATAATCTATAAAGTGGAAATGGAAGTCGAATCAAAAGTTAATACAATTTTGTGGTATTGACAATTCATCGATTCAAGTCTAAGCTCTACATCCATAAACAATACGCATACCCTCTTATCTATTCATATCCATAAAATTCTTCCCCAGTGTGTTTTGGTCCTGTTTCTTTTTAATATTATTCTGTACTGGTCTCTAACAATTGTTTACAATTACTGATCAATTATCATTGTGATCATATCTGGTAAGTGGATGATTATCTATCATTATCATTTTTTCTATTCTGCTCGATCATTACAGCAAACTTCTTTTGATATAATTTTTTAATGTCGGAATACTTTATGGATTAATCTCTTTCTGTTCTTCGACAAACTCATCTTTTTTAATCAAATAAATATAAATACAAAAGGGTGAGACTATCATTTATATACGAATCAATCACGTATACGATAACAGGTCTTGGATTTTGACTCGAAATTCACTCATCTGTTTGGTTAGATAGAGTTTCGGTATTATAACTGTAGTCCGTGCGAGATGAAAATTCTAAATCTGATCCTTAATCTTAACTATCAACTGTAGATCATAATTTCAGTTCCCGATTACTTACTTACACTTGTTATTCCCCATGGATCATAGGCCGACGATCAGCATTCTCCAACCCAATCTGTCATGAGCCTTGCTTTCCTGTTCTGTCGAATTTTTGTTCATTCTTCTCATGTCTGTCTCCATTTCTCGATGAAATGTATTTTTTGCTCTTCCTCTCCTCCTTTAGCCTTGGGGATTCCATGTGAGGGCTTTCCTTGTGACGCAGTTGGGAGCTTCCCTGAATATGTGTCCCATCCACTTCCACCGATTCTTCCTCCGCTGAGATCTCGTTTGTTCTCTTCTACAGTAGGTTGTTACTGATAGTATCTGACCAATGAATCTGAAGTATTTCTCGTAAATAACTGTTAATAAACACTTGTATCTTCAGAATGACGGCTTTCGTAGTTCTCCAGGTTTCCACCCTATACAATAGAGTTGTTTTGACATTTGTATTGAAAATTCTGACTTTGGTATTGGTTGACAGTTGTTCCTCATACTGGTTTTTTAAACCTCATTTAGTCCCAGTTATTAGGTAAACACGCTCATGGTCACTCTAACGTCGTTTACAAGTCGTCCATTACAATTGATTGATCATTGGGTGGTGATCAATGTCTTGCTTGTCTAGTCCTTATTAGTGCAGATCGAATGCTATCGATCATGTTGCAATGTGGCCACCAATCTAGGTGACTCGACACTGCGGGCACTATGTATTGAGATTTAGATGGTGGTTGGAGGTAGTCAACAGGAAACAGGTACACCTTGCTGACGAGTGCCAAGTAGCACGAAACCCGGGTCCAGGGTTTCCTGTTGACTACCTCCAACCACCATCTACAGGTCGTCCATAAATTACAGTCTCACTTAATGAAGTTTCAATCAACTTTGAACCAGTGAATAATCAAATATGAATTACAATATCATGTAGCAGTCACTTACAACAAATACTTCTTATAAGTTAATAGAATTCATTGCTCTTAATCTTTGAAATTATCATCAATAGCTTTACAAACTGAATATTCATTCATAGATTTCAAAATAATGTCAATTCAGTCAAATACATCTCAGCAGTATGTTTTACACTATAGACTGACTTCGTCAACGTATACATTTTTATCAATCATTTTCACACTAACTAATCTCCAGGACAACTCGATGTTTATAATAATTATATCCACGAGATTATTGAAGTTCTAGATTAATTCTCGAAGTTTATATGATAGTGTAATCAATAGAGTTTAAACAAGCAAGATATCATTGATATCAACAGATGATAGCAACTAAATTTTGGCAAGCTGACTGAGATGAAAAATGTGAGCTATAAGAATTAAATTCAGTAGTTTGAAGGTAATGTATGTCTTGAAACCTGTTCATCTTTGGTTTGATTCACCGAGTAGGTATGGACTGTTGAAAAGTATCAAATTACAATGAAGTAGTTACCGACTGATTCTTATATTCAAATAGTCAATTCTTTCTAACGAATATTTATTCTTCTAACTTAGAAAAAAAATTATCAATGAGAAACCATGACCAGTAGAGTTTAACCGGGTCGGTTGTGAAATAGTAACTCACTGATAACAATAATGAACCATGGCGCAATTTCGTAGATTGGTTAACGTTAGATATCAACACCGTTGGATGCTGGTTGGCACAGTAGTCTAGGCGGTTACGCGCTCGCAAGTGAGACTGATAGGTGTTAGGTCCGAATCTCGTGAGGCGTGCATCATGGATGTGCATCAGGACAAAACGCATATACAGTGCTTCCAGGTTTTTCATGTTGATCTAGTTTTAATTGACTCATGATCTCAACTATTATAAATTACTAACAATATTCACAAATAACCCCTTTCTGAATATTTATTAGTTCATTGTGGTATCAATGTAAATAAATAAGTTGTCATCATTAAATAACAATAAATAAATCATGTATATTCATACATGATTTATACTTTTTCTTGTTTTAATTCAATTCTAAACAACTGAATAATAAGTTTGTCCATTGTTCTTTATATATAACATTATCATTATTATAATAATAAACAACTTGTATTGTTATTTATATGATAAATTATCATAAAAGTAAACAAATATTTATCGTAATAATAATAATAATAATAATAATAATAATATCAGAAGGGGTTTCAGGAGATTTTAGAAATTTCACAGATTAAAATCATGAGTCAATTGAAGCTAGACCATCATGGAAAACCTGGAAGCACTGGGTGGCCCTCACATCCTATTGTGGGACTCCTCAGCAGTGCGCACCCACGACTCCGCCTCGTGGGATTCGAACCCAGGACCTATCAGTCTTGCGCGCGAGCACTTAACCACTAGGCCGTTGAGGAGTCCTACAATAGGACGAAGTGGCTGTCCAGTGCTTCCAGGTTTTTAATGGTGGTCTAACATCAATAGATTCATGGTTTCAATGAGAAATTAATTATATCATTATTGATAAATGAATAGATAAGTCGATTCACACCAGAACTATTGTACATATGAAATGTATTACGAACTTAAGATTTCATTACATATCATTAGACTATATTACACAAATTGTAATTATGTTTAACATTTGTATAGATAATCAGTTATTCTCTGTTTTCGTTATGTTCATCACTCGATTTCTAAAGGATGATAATACTTTTCATTACAATATACTAATCAATATTCTGCTGCGTATTTCCAAGGCTTACTTACTTACTTACGCCTGTTACTCCTCGTGAAGGAGCATAGGCCGTTCACCAGCATTCTCCATCCAACCCTGTCCTGGGCAATCCTTTCCAGCTCCTTCCAGTTTTTATTCCTTTTCATATCTGATTCTATTTCCCGATGTAATGTGTTCTTTGGCCATCTTCTTTTCCACTTCCCTGCACAACCCCAAGTTAGGGCTTGCCTCGTGATGCAGTTTGATGATTTGTGTAATGTATGTTCTATCCATTTCCATCGTCTTTTCCTAATTTCCTGTTCAGCTGAAAGCTGGTTTGTTCTCTCCCACAGAAGGCTATTGCTGATGGTATCTGGCCAATGGATGTTGAGTATCTTGCGAAGACAACTATTTATAAATACTTGTACCTTCTTGATGGTGGTTGTTGTAGTTCTCCAAGTTTCAGCTCCGTACGGTAGTATTTCCAAGAATCAAGTATAAATTCAATATAAGTAGACTATTTTTTAATGATGCTTATTTGTTTGTTTGTTTTTGTTCATCCTATTCTTTCTTAAACATTACTGAGTTTTTATAGTTTAATGTAGAAGTTCAAATGACTTTCTGTACTTTATACAATGAAGTCAGATTTATACCAAACATAGTACATAGCAGGCTAAAAAAAATAATTTCACAGATTGAAATCATGAGTCAGTTGAAGCTAGACCACCATTGAAAACCTGGAAGCACTGGACGGCCGTTTCGTCCTAGTATGGGACTCCTCAGCAGTGCGCATCCACGACCCCGCAACACCCGGGGCTCGAACCCAGGACCTACTGGCTTCGCGCGCGAGCACTTAACCATTAGACCACTGAGCCGGCATCCAACGGTGTTAATGTCTAACTTCAACCAATCCACGAAGTTGCGCTACCGTACACCATTGTCCTCAGTGAGTTCCTATCTCACAACAGACCTGGTTGAACTCCACTGGTAACGACTTCTCACTAGAACTTCAGAAGTGTCTCCTGAAGTCAGTCACTAGTGAGCAGGTGATTATTATTATCAGAATGGGTTTTGTGGAGATTTTAGAAATTTCACAGATTGAAATCATGAGTCAGTTGATAATAAAAAAAATAAGTTGATTTTAGGTTATATTTTCCAAATGAAAACTTGTTCAAATTGTTTAACTAATGTCCTATCAAAATAAACCATTGTCAATCTTGATCATATGCTATTATTGTATTTTATTAAACTCACTGGACTAATCATTTCTGTTGACTATGTTAAGGAAATATTTCAATGATGAATGGAGAAGAGATTTTATTATTTAAAGCAACATCATCAATGTCTACTTCATGCAGAAGCTTCTAACAATCTTAGATTCAAACAAAATAGTACCATGATGACAATTCTCGGAATTCTAGTGGGATGCCGTGAACAGTAGAGCTAATCCGTATCGGGTAGAGACAGCTATCTACTTCAGTACTATGGAAGATGGTCGCGCAAAATCATGGATTAGTCGAGGTTAGACATTAACACTGTCGCATGCCGACTAGCTCAGTGGTCTAGAGGTTAAGCGTTCACGCGCGAGACCGAAAGCCCTCGGTTTGAATCCCGCGAGCGAAATCGTGGATGTGTACTTCTGGGGAGTCCCACAATAAGAAGAAACGGTCGACCAGTGCTTCCAGGTTTTGAATGGTAGTCTAACATCAATAGATTCATTATCTGAATCAAAAAACGTAATAATCTCTAAAACCCTATACTAACAATAGTATTTGATGAATTAACTTCAATATTGCATAACAGACAATGCACTGTTGACTAATAACATTCTCTAGATTTAATATTATATATTTAACTACAGGAAAAATTTGAAGCACAAAATAAGTAAACTTTTAACAAAATTCCCGTCTTATAAGGTATTAATTTGCAGAAATTCATATAAGTGACTAGCAAGTACCCGTAGATATTTGGATTAATGATATCGATTTCCATTACCACCTTAAAAAAAGACAGAAGAGAAAAGAAATATACAGTCCACCACGATAGTCTTCTTCTTGAGTTTGTCACAATAATTTTTCTCATAAAAGCACGTAAGTACATGTATTTAACTAACTAGTTAAAATATGTTTTCAGTTGATTGAAGCTAGATTAACATAGAAAACCTGGAAGCACTGTATAGCCGTTTCGTTCTATTATGGAACACATCCACGATCCCACCTCTCAAGATTCGGACCCAGGACCTACCAGTCTTTTGCGCGAGCGCTTGACCTCTAGATCACTAATCTGGCGTCCAACGGTGTTAATGTCTAACTTCAACTAATCCACGAAATCGAGTGACACATCAGCCATTGTCTTCAGTGAGTTACTATGTCATAACAGACCCGGTTGAACTCCACCGTTCACTGCTTCTCACTAGAACTCCAAGAAGTACCTCTTGAAGCCAGTCACTGGTGAGTGAAGTTTAACTAAGTCTGTTATGAGATAGTAACTCACTGAAGACAATGGTGAATGTGTCGCTCAATTTCGTGAATTCATTGAAGTTAGACATTGACACCGATACGTCCTAGGTTCGAATCCCAGCTAGTGGAATCGTCGACGTGCAGTGCTGAGTAGTCTCATACTAGGACGAAACGTTCATACAGTGCTTCCAGATTTTTCATGTTGGTCTAGCTTCAAATGTCTTACGATCTCAATCATTGAATTTACTATAATATCCACAAAACCCAATCTGATATTAAAGTATATCTATTAAGACAATGAAACGTATAGCAACAACAACAAAACTCAACATTTAGAAACATAGTACCCTCCCGCTGTTATAACTTGTGGCTTGTGTGCCCTGGTAATCTATAAAGTAATTATACCGCCAATTAGAAAACAGTAAATTATCGACTGGACCAATAACACATAAAAACCCATACGAGCAGCCTAGAGTACTTATCGGTCCAGCTTCCTGTCTAGTCCAACCTCTTAAGTCCACAACACCAATCTCAACTTCTGCAATATTAATCATTTATTTCAAACATACTGAGTTATATACAAGCCAAACAGACCACATCGTACCATAGAATAATAAACAACATTTATACAAGATCAAGCCAAAAGTGGCTGTGAATGTGGGAGATAGTAATTAATAGACAGGCCATAACTCAAGAATGGTAAATCGTATAATAATAGTTCATAGATCAAACTGAAGCTTATGATAGGAGGAACACCAATATGAGTAGTTTAGTTACTTAACAATTATACAATACCAATATACGTATAGTATTGATTCATAAAAGGATCCCAAATGATTACCATTCATTATTCATATCAGGATATAACCCACTCTCCCCCGGAAAAAATTTTTTCACATGGCACCAATATAATTTCATTCTTTATAATCTAATCAATTAATCTATAGTATTTTCACGCAAAAGTTTTTTTCTCTCTTCTTTTCTTTCTTTTTTTTCTTTCTAATACAATTTAGATTCGGTAAACGTCACTATAATCCTATTAAAGAGGATGATGATTTGATGAAATATGATTTAATCAATAATTATCTTCGTCAACGATTAATACAATAATATTTAATAGAATATTCTATAAATGATCCTGATGAGAATTATATTAGAAATCAATAATAATAATAATAATAATAATAATAATAATAATGAATGATTATTCAATATATAAATACATACATATATGCCAGATATATATATGTTATTGGTCACAGTGATTAGTAATATTGGGGTTATATAAGTGTGTGTGTGTGTAAGTGTATGTGTATGTGAATGTGTGCGTGTGTATGTGTATTATGATTGTATTTATTGCTAAAATGCAAAATATTTATTAAGTAAAATAAATTTTTAAAGTAAAATCCTAATGTTCTAATATATGGAATGTCCAACAGTACTCTCCATTTAATTCTTTTCAAATCTTTCCAGTTGGTATTCATCCTTTTTTTATATCTGATTCTATTTCCTGACGTAATGTGTTATTTTGGCCTACCTCTATTTTACTTCCCTTCATGATTCCAAGCTCGCTTCGTGATTCAGTTTGGTGATTACCTCAATATGTGCTTTATCCACTTCCAACAACGTTTCCTAATTTCCTCTTCAATTGGAAGCATACTTGTTCTCTTCTACACTGGGCTGTTGCTGATGGTATCCGGTCAACGGGTCTGGAGTATCATGAGTAGACAATTGTTTATAAATAATTGTATAGTTTTGATGATGGTAGTAGTAGTTCTTCAAGTTTCAGCTCCGTTCAGTAGAGCTGTCTTGACGTTTATATTGAAGATTCTGACTTTGAGATTGGTTGAAAGTTGTTTTGAGTCCGATATGTTCTTCAATTGTAGGAATGCAAACCATGCTTTACCATCCCTCACTTTTAAGTCTGCATCGGATCCTTCTTGTTCATCAATGATGCTTCACAGGTACTTGAAAGACTCCGCATCTTCCAGAGTTTCGCCACCAAGTGCGATTAAGCTGTTCCCCTTTGTGTTGTATTTGGGGATCTCGGTTTTTCCCTTGTGTATATTGAGGCCTACTGATGCAGAGACTGCTGCTACATTGACTGTCTTTATCTGCATTTGTTCGTGTGCATACGATAGGAGGGCTAGGTCATTAGCGAAGTCCAAATCGTCTAATTAATTCTGAGCTGTCCATTGTATTCTGTGGAGGTCTTCATAATCTCTATATATAAATAATTTCATAGTTTACACTAATGAATGATTTTAATGAAACAATCAGTGAAATTCTAGAAGTCCTAGACAATTGTTTCATCATAGTGTGTATATCTACAATCCGGATATAGATCGAATATAAGACTGTTAGGTCTCGTAGAGAGCTCCTAACATCTGAGAATAATCTCCAAACTTTTAATGTAAGTTGTTAGGATTTATAATAGCAAAATTCTTATTATAATACGAAATGAGAAATAAATGGATTGGACCAGTACTACAATAAAAAATAGCCCTTATAATCTATCTGTGAATAAGGAAATAAGAAATTAGGAACTCCGAAGAATGCTTAATATTCGAAGAAGTCACAACTGTACTAGTTCAACCTTAACCTGAGAATAATAACTGCCTTTATAACTTTAACAACACTAGGAATCAACTTAACAATGTATATTATCTTTAAACACAGTAAAAAAAAACTAACTAAGAAAGAGAGCAATAAATAATAGTATCAGGAAGGACAACTTAAGAAATATGAATCGAAAGATGTTACCGCAAACTCCCCAATACAACAGTATTGTGGTATGTTCTACTGACGTCGACAGATATAGGTAGTATGTCAGTCAGTCAGCTACAACGTAGGACCAGGCACATATATCCCCCGATCCAAGTTGCCATACCTCATTAACACAACAAGATGGACACCGGATTCATAAAAGTAGTTAATTCAGAGGTGGTAATATATAAAAGAAAGATTGCAATAAGGATATAGTACAGGAAGAAAGTATTAGTTCGTAGAAAGAAAGATATGAAGAGATTTTCATCTCATAGTTTAAGGGAAGACACGGAGTGTATACACCGACACCATTGTGATCGATTCTGAGCCATGTTACCAAGAGTCTCCAACCATCGGTTACGATAGTCACGCGGACCCCAACCAAGTAGTCTGCATCTGCCAACATGACTCAGACTAGAAGTTAGTGACTTCAAGATAATTTGTCTTCTTAACAAAAAATAACTGATATCACTGTTGGTATTGAATACCAGTCCAGAAATATAATAAATTATCTTAGTATTCTAAAAAGTATTATGTTCATCACTAAGAAATTCAAACATCCCAAGTTTCATTTCATACTAAATTTGTAAGTTTTTACTGGAAGTGAAACATGGCCGGTAAGAGCAGAGGATATTCGTAGGTTACTAGTATTCGATCATAGGTGTCTTCGAAACATTGCTCGTATATCATGGGACCATCGAGTAAGTAACACAGTTGTTAGGAAACGGGTACTAGGTAAGGATGGCAAATCAATTGATGAAGTAGTGAAACTTCATCAGTTGAGATGGCTGGGACACGTGTTACGTATGCCCAACGACCGACTGCCTCGACGTGCGATGTTCAGTGGTATAGGAGTAGGTTGGAAGAAAGCTAGGGGCGGCCAGACCAAAACATGGCACAAGTTCATGAAGTCACTGACAAGTGGTCTGAGTCATGTTGATAGGTGTAGACTACCTGGTTGGGGACCGCGAGATGAAAGCAACCGATGGTTAGAGACCCTGAATGACATGGCTCAAAATCGTTTGCAATGGCGCAGGTGCATCCACTCATTGTCTTCTCCCAAATTCTAATCTTCTGAATTCTTCATGTCCCTTTTTTCCTCTTTCCAAATTTATTTCACTGAATTATACTCTTTAAATAACATCTCCAAACCCTAAACTTCCCGATCACTGCTTACACTCTTGCTACCTCTACCACTACGGGATTTGAATCGACAACTGCATCTCTGTGTTAAGGTGGTGTGGCAACTCGAACTGATGTACGTACGTACGAAGTTCTACGTTGTTACTGACTGACTGACTGTATGATATGTCAAAATTAAAATAATAACAGATGACCAATACTTCGATTGACATTAATTCATGTTTAACAGTATATTACTTACTTACCTACTTACGCCTGTTACTCCCCATGGAGCATAGGCTGAAGACCTGCATTCTCCAACTCACTCTGTCTTGGATCTTCCTTGCTAGTTCTATCTAATTTTTGTTCATTCCACTCATGTCTATTTCCATTTATCGGTGTAATGTGTTCTTTCGTCTTTTCTCTTTTGGCCCTGAGGATTCCATGTTAGGGTTCGCCTTGTGATGCAGTTGGATGCTTTCCTCAATGTGTGTCCTATCCACTTCCAGAGAATCTTTCTCTTCTCACACAGTAGGTTGTTGCTGATAGTGTCTGACCAATGGATCCGAAGTAGTTTGCATAGACAACTGTTGATGAACACTTGTGTCTTCTGAATGATGACTTTCGTAATTCCCCAAGTTTCTGTCCCATACAATAGAACTGTTTTGACATTTGTAAAGAAAATGCTGACTTTGATGTTGGTTAACAGACAGTTATTTTGAGTTCCAGATGTTCTTCAATTGTAGATATGCTGCTCTTGAGAATAAACAACCTTGCCTGACACCGGTGTTTACTTCGAACAAGTTCGTGAGCTGTCCTCCATACACGATTTTGCAGTTTAATCCATCATAAGAATTCCGTATGATATTGACTATTTTAACAGTAAGTACTTTTTGAATACAGCAAACTAATGTAATATTATTAACAAAGCCAAACAAACTGATTTGTAATATAGGCAGGAAGTGAAATGTGAAGATATCAATTTACAAACATAAAATTAAAATGTTGCAATGGTAATTACAGATTACGAAATTAGAAGTAAAAAGAAAAACTTGGGAAAACATATAAATCCCATAGAGACAAAAAAACCAACGTAAAGAAAAAAGAACTGATCATATTGAATAGTTTATTAAATGGAATAGAGATTTCCTGTTATATATATATTCCAGAAAATAACAAAAAAATAGACAAGACTGGAAATTAAATGGTTCAGTTGTAAAATTACAGCATGAACGTTTGATCGAGTTTATAAATCGATCAATGTTAGACAATCATTGAAAATCTGCAAGCATTGGATGGTCATTTCATCTTGGTATGGGACTCTCTAGAAGTAGGCATCCATGATCGCACACGCAGGATTCTGTTGTAACTTTTACTCTGTGTTTTATTAATGTATAACGTGATGACACCGCCAATTGGAGAACAGTAAATTATCGACTGGACCAATGACTCAGAAAAACCCATACGAGCAGCCTAGAGTACTTATCGGTACTGCTTCCTGCCTACTCCAACCTCTTAAGTCCACAACACCAATCTCAACCTCTGCAATATCAATCATTCATTTCAAACATATTGGGTTTATATACAAACCAAACAGATCACATCATACTATAAAATAGAAAACAACAATTGTACAAGATCTAGCCAAAAAGTGGCTGTGAATGTGCGAGGTAGTAATTAATTGACAGGGCACAACTCAACAATGGTAAATCGTATAATAATAGTTCATAGATCAAACTGAAGCTTATGATAGGAGGAACACCAATATGAGTAGTTTAGTTACTTAACAATTATACAATACCAATATACGTATAGTATTGATTCATAAAAGGATCTTAAAAGTTACCATTCATTATTCATATCAGGATATAACAGATTCGAACACAGGACCTTCGGTTTCATAATCAATAAATTGTTTAGCCAAAAAAGGAAATAATACCAACTAATTATTTGCTTAATTAAAACAGTATAATGATAACCTATAATACATTTTGTTGAAATATAGTTGATAATAAGTTTACCACGCTGTCTAAATAAACAATTTGGCTTATTCTTTCAAATAGTTGTTTTGGGAAAATTCTTAAATAACCAAATTTAGCGGGATATTACAACTCAGTCATAAACAATTAAGAACTTGTAGTAGATTCAACTATTCATATTACCTTTTAATACAACGAATTGAAATTATCAAGACAAATGCCAGAGTAGTAGATGTAGTAACAATATCAAAGATAGCAGAAAACATTAGGCACAGTGTTATATTCCTCTCTTATGGTTATAACCCAGCTATTCCTATTGCTTAGTATTCTCGGACACCGATTCACTCGACAAGTCCCTAAATCAGAACACGGTTGAACAGGAAAGAGATTATATTCTGAATAACAAGGTCAGATGGAAGTAAGAAGCAAGCAAATGCAACAGGGAAAACGTTAGTATAATTATAGTTTTTCACATGAGATTTCTAGAGTGTTCACTAAGTATTGACTAACTTTGATTGGGCAAGAATTAGTCGATCAGTGTGCGCCAACGCAAGCGTGCGTTGAGCATGATTTAATCCAATCTATGTCCCCGCTAACACACAGATAATCTCGTTTCATGAGAACATTAAACACATAGAATAAAGAGTTTAAGATAATTCTAAAACTCAAGATTTAAAGGATGATAAAGATTGAATGAATTTGTACGACTGATTTTCAATAATATCACCTAGTCTTTGATAGTGATTACAATATTCAAGCAAACCTTGACTAGGTAGTCTGCATCTTCAAATGTGGCTCAATCTAACAGTAATTAACTTCAATTCATGTTATCTAAGATCTCTAACCATAGATGACGACCATTTCAATAGGATTTCTGCATCTTCCAACACTAGACAGTTGAATAGTCACCATTATCATTTTTCACTCATCATTGTAAGTTGAAGCAGGAGATTCATTTGTATGCATGATTGTACAATCTACTCTTATCAATATTCCTGTCACTCTGTTTTAAAAAAAATAATAATAATAATTTCGGTGTTTTAGTATTCCATGTGTATAGTTTATATAGAACCGGTTACCCAGTAAAATCGGTTTGATGCATTTTTTTCCTGAATTCAGTGAAATTTAGAAATGTATGCTAATCCAAAGAGCTGTTAATAAAAACTAATCAATAATTTTGCTTAAAGAGCCTTTGACTTAAGGCTATATAGAGGCGATCCGCAGAGAATATACATATGCCAATAACAGACTGATCAACTACAGTGCTAAACATCAATGGGAAGATTCAAGTGAACAATACCAAGTGAATTTAAACTTCACTCCATTGCACAAGCAGGTGGCTATCAGGACTCAGTAGCTAAGTGAAGAATGCGATGACGTGTGAAGCGAACGGTACTGGGTTCGATTCCCGCAGTGGCTATCAACTGTGAGATACAGTTACGCGCGTCCTGGATTCCACTGCTAGCCACTATTCATCCTTGCTTAAATTTACTAAGATATATTTCTATTTCATTACAACAAAGAAGTCGTAACAAAGTTAGATCTCTACTCAGAAGAGTTATACACCTCATTGTTAAAGCCATGATTCTTCGTAAATCACGAGACAGATCCCCCTTATGACAACTAGGGTAACAATTAACATAGGTACATAGAATCAGTCTAGACAATGTAGGAGACTGGGTGAACCAATCAAATGGCTGTAGGAATAAGGAGATACAACTTGGCTGTTCTCGGAATAAGTGGAACCCATTGGACCAAATCTGTAAAGAAAAGATTAGATTCGAGAGAGATACTATTGTACACTGCTCATCAAGAATATGATGTTCCCAACACATAAAGAGTTGCTCTGATGTTGATAAAGAACCACGAAAAGCACTTATAAGATGGAAATTTCATGGATCCAGGATCACCAAATCACCTTTAAAACACGGAAAGAAAAAATCACAACGAATGCTACCCAGTGTTATGCACCTACCAATAATAACAATGAAGACGATAAAGATTAGTTTTGTGAGAGGCTCCAGTCGATAATAAAGAAGTTCCTTAAGAGAGACACGGCCATCGTGATCAGAGATCTGAGAATGCACAGCGTCGGGTATGAATATATCAAAGGAACAACATAGACTTGGAGAAAGGAACGAAAATGGTGACAGATTTGCAAATTTATGTGCATTCAACAAAATGGTTTTAGGTAGCACTATATTTTTTCACCGACGAATACACAGAGCTACATGCATCTTACGCGACAGAGAACCAAATCAATCATATTTCCACCACTAGAAAATTCAGAAAATCCATGGAAGGAGTGGAAATAAAGAGAGAGCGGATGACAAAGCTTCAGATAATCACCTGGTGGCTGTCAAGATAAAACTGGAGTAAAGAAGCACTGAACAACTGGAGAAACAACATTACAAAAGTTTAACAGAGCCTTGATTTGTGATTATTTATTTATTTTAACACATAAATATTGGCACAAGAATGCGCTAAATATATATGCGCCACACGAAATAATGAGAATCTAAAGAGAAGGAAAAAGAGAGAGAATAGTAACGAAGAGATAGATGTAAGGTGGTGTAATAATAATGATGGTAAAAATGAAGGAAACGGAAAGGAACAATCAGAAAAAATCTTTCAGTTAAGGAAGAAACAACCATTTTTTATGAAGAAAACAACAGAAGGTTACGGCAGGATCGCCACTGGCTTCTATTCTGAGCCATATCTGATAACGTCTCTAGCCACTGTGTCGCACCACCTCTAGGACCCCAGTCAGGGAGTCGCGAAGGACCAACAGAAGCCAGTCCTTTGCAACTTTCTTTCATCCCACGACACCATGTCATGCACTGACCACCTCTCTGCTTCTTTCAACCAGTCCCAGAGTTGGCAAATAATGCACGACGTGGAATTCTCTGGGACGACATTCGTAGAGCATGTCCAAGCCACAGAAGTCGGTGTTTCAAGATGGTGACACCAATAGCATTATCGTCTCTGTGCCCGAACACACGATGCCGAACCTCTGCATTACTAACATGGTGTTGCCACTGGATGTCAAGAAACACTACGATTGTTGGCCTTTGGTAAGTATGGCGGTGTTCTAACATTTGGCGGAGGTTGAGGATATGATCAATACACCCTCGACCGGAACGAAAACCAGCCTGCTCCTAGCGGGTCAATCTTTCTCGAGTTTTGAACAACCTACGAAGTATGACGGAAGCCGACAGCTTGGACACAATCGGAAGTAAACTTATCCCCCGATAGTTGTTACAGGAACGATGCGAACCCTTTTTAAAGATAGGAACAACTATCGACTCATTCCATGACGTTGGTACACTCTCTAGCTCCCAAACCTTTGTAAACAACGTCGTCAGTTCCTTAGTCAGAAAGTCACCACCATCCGGTTAAAGCGCCGGACATTCGCTTTTCGTCCACTCATTTTCGTAAACAACACCCCTGCCACGAGAAGGCAGTGAGTAGGACTTCCCCGGCAGAAGCTGTATACGCGTGACCGTGTGAGAGTATTTCGAGAAAGAGGGTGGACCCACCCCGCTCTCGGCCATACCAGTTCATTTGAGATACTCACAAACTCAATGAATTGCAAATAGCTCACAGCAACATGTTACAAACCTTACAAGATCTACTCCCAGAAAAAGAAACTACTATGGAGAACAACTGGAAAGGGATTAATGAAACATCAACTTCAACGTGTCAGGAGGTTCTGGGTCATAAGAAACACCTTCATAAAGAATGTACCTCCATCAAAATCCTGGACAGGATTCAAAAAAAGAAGAACAAGAAGACACCAATTAACAACAGACAAGCAAGAACAGGGAAAGTCAAGGCACAGGCTGAATACACATAGGCAAACAAGCAAGTAAAGAAGAGCATTAGAGCCGACAAGCAGAAATACGTGGAAGACCTGGCAATGACAGTGGAAAAAGCTTCAACAGAAGGAAATAGCAGACAACTATATGGTATAACTGCTGGGGAGATCAAGAAAACTCCTAGAAAAAAGCCAACAAAGACTGTGGAAACGCTGAGAAACATTTTATCCAATCAGTACTCACTAGAAGTTTTACCATAAACACCTAAAAAGTGGAACGTCACATGTCGAGTTTCTGATTGGATAATTTCCTATACCGCTACTATGTCTAGTAGTATTCCAGAATTTTCGGGAAGCCCAAGAACATCTAAAATAATATAAAAACCCTAGATTTTTCTGCACGTAAATGAACCTTTGGAGTAAAGTGTTTCTTACATATTTCGCGCCTTTTCTCTCGTGTTCGAACCACTGTGTAGATTTAGCCTGTGGGTTATTAGAAGAGCTTGGGAACCGAATCTAGCGTTCAATTAGCAAGACTTATCGATAAAGAAAAAACTAGCAGGGAAATATGGTGGACCAAAGCGACCAGTCAATCAAAAAGTGAGCAAGTTTATCGCTAAGATTCAAGAGCAGAGGAACGGGTGTGTAGAATATTCTGAAGAACTTGGAAATAGACCAGCCCCACTAAACCCACTGGACATCGAAACAGCATACACAATCTTCCTATGGCTGTCGATCGAAGGAATCAGCATGAACACCAAACAGATCAAGAGTGAGAAAGCAACGGGATCAGACAACGCACCAACTTAAGCGCCAAAATCAAACATTCAGGTAACTGCAAGGATGCTCGACATCCTATTCAGAAGGATCTGGGTAGAAGAACAAGTGCCGCAGACTGAAAAGAAGGATACATCATCAAGAGACCAAAACAACATATCTGAGCAAATGTGAAAACTACATAAGCATTATAATACTATCAGTTCCATAAAACGTTTTCAAGTGTTTTTGGACCGAATGAAAGATTCGGTAGGCACCCAACTTCGAGATCAACGGGTTGGATTCCACAAGGATCAGTCGTGTTAAGACCGAATCACAACACTATATATCATTGTTGAACAATCAGCTGAACGGAACTCGTCACTATATATCAACCTCCTTGACTACAAGAAAGCGTTTAACAGAGCCGATATGGGAAGTTGTATAGAACCTTCTTAAACATTATAGTGTACCTGAGAAAATCATCAACATCATACGGAATTCATTTGACAGATTAAAATGCAAAGTGGTACATGCAGAACAGCTGACAAATGCATTCTAAGTGAGGACCGGAGTCGGACAAAGCTACTTACTCCCCCTCTTTTTCTCTTTCATCTGGTGGTTGACTGAACTATGATGACCTCAACATCTGACGGGAAGCATGAAATATGATGGACAGCTTGCATGCAGCTAGACGATTTGTACTTCTTAGATGATCCATACCTTCTGCCCAGTACAAACCAACAAATGCAGGTCATGACAACCAGTGTAATAGAAGCTTTTGCATCAGTAGGCTTCATCATACACAAAGAAAAAACCGAGATCCCCAAATACAACACCGAGAGCACTAGCCCAATCACACTTGAGAGAGAAGTTCTGGAAGAGGTGGGAACTTTCACGTGTCTGGGCAGAACAAGTGATAAACAAGGGGAACCTGATAAAGATATGAAGGCACGGGTTGGAAAAGCAAGGACAGCATTTCTACAGTTAAAGAATATATGCAACTCAAAACAACTGCCAATCAATATCAAAGTCAGAATTTTGAATACGAACGTTAAGATAGTTCCATTGAACGGAGCTGAAACTTGGGGAACTATCGCAACCATCATAAAAATAGTAGAAATATCTATAATCGATTGTCTACTCAAGATATTCCAGACCCGTTGGCCGGATACTAACGGTAACAACCTACTATAGCAGAGAACAAACTGGCTTACACCTGAAGAGGAAACTGGGGAAAAAACGTTGGATGTGAATAAGACATACATTGTGGAAATTATCAAACTGTATCAAGAGGCAAGGCCTAATTTGGGATCTTGAAAGGGAAAGGAAGACAGAAAGACAAAGAAACATATTGCAATGGAAATGGGGAGGAGACATCAAAAGAATGAATAGCGACTAGATAGGATTGCCCACGACAGAGTTGGTTGGAGAATGCTGGTGGGCGGCCTATGCTCCTCGATGGATAACAGCCGCAAGTACGTCATGTGTCTATCAATGTCAGTAGTTCCGATGGAATGTTTTGAATTATTTCATTAAAGCGTTAAAAAATTGAAATATAAAGATACTCAAGTCTACTTTTTTTTCTTACTTTCATCTTCTGGTGCAATTCGGAAAGCTAGTCAAAAAACCTAACTGATCTTTCGCATAGAATCTCTGTTTGATATATGTAATAGCTGTTACGTATTTTAACAATTATTGTCATGTAACTATGTGTACTTGATTTTCCTTTCTCAAATTTTGATTGGGTTCACTTTCTGTGTTTGTATTTTAAAATGTCAGCTCAGTTAAATGTGTTACTCATAAGTAACATAAACTCCTATACTAAAATAACTTCCTCATGGAGAATAACAGCATAAACCCTTCCTTATTTTTTCGAATGACTCACCACATATTATAAGCAAATAATCTTAGAAAAAGAACTTATTTTCAATCTAACAGCTCTGAATTCAGGTCTATTAATTAAGCTATTCATGAACTTGAAAGGTCTATTCACTCAGTCACATAGTGAAATTAAATTATTTAAGATCAGTAACTACTGGTCGGAAAGACATTTGTTCAAAGTATATGTCAAACAAAATCACATTGAAAAACTTCGATGAATGAGCTGAGAATACTGGAATATTCTTGTGAAAATTTATATATACATTGCTATTTTTGCTTAGAATGTATTTACGTTCTATTCAAGTGTGATTTTGATTTTGAAGCTAATCGAGTGAGTGAATTATCCGAAAATGCTAGACAGTAGAGGAATATTAGGCCGAATAAGGGGACTTAACAGTAACAAAAGAGTTGAAATAATTTATAGTGATTAGACCCTCATTAGTGGTCATTGTCATTGTTTGTTCAATTCTCTATTACTCATCAGATTCTTTCAATCAAGTTGTAATATGGCCATCAGTCTAGGTGGATTAATACCGTCTAAAGAGTAGTAATAAAACCCATGGAAGTAAAGAAGTCTAGATATGGGAAATACTCAGGAAAGAAGAAACTATATGAGGGGATAATTGTTATGAAAATTAAGATTTTGAGGAAGGCTTAGAATGAATGTACTGATACCGAATTCAAGCTATTTTCTAAGGTCTTCCATCATTGATCGTAATTATCGAGCGAAATAGTAACTATTATGCAAAGTAATTTAAATAATTGCAATTATGGAAACTAGTCGGTTTCTCAATATTTTATTAGTGATCTAAAACTTCTTTTTTACTTTTGAGCGCCAAAATTTCATCATCAACTGACTATCATTATTATTGGCAGATATTTGTCCTTGCTTCGTTGGGTTGACGATAACTCTGTAACACTTTTCCTATTCTACAAACAGTTATTCATTCTATATTTTCTTTCTGAGTGTATAAATAAAGAACAATTAAGCTCTTGTTTGTGCTGGATGATCTAGACTTCGCAGATGATCTGGCTCTCCTATCGCACACTTAAAAACAAATGCAGAAGACCACCAGTGTAGCAGCAGTAGGTCTCAACATGCACAAAAGGAAAAGTAAGATTCTCCTATACAACACAACATGCACCAATCACATCACATTAAACGGAAAAGATTTAAAAGATAAAAAAACCTTAACATATCTAGGCAGCATCATTGATGAACACGGTGGACCTGATGCAGATGTGAAGGCGCAGATCGGAAAAGCAATAGCAGCATATTTACAATTGAAGAACATCTGGAACTCAAAATAACTGTCTGTCAACCAACATCAAAGTCAGCATTTTCTATACAAATGTCAAAACAGTTCTATTGTATGGGACGGAAAGTTGAGGAATTACGAAAGCCATCATTCAGAAGACACAAGTGTTCATCAACAGTTGTCTATGCAAACTACTTCGAAACGGTTGGACAGACACTCTCAGTAACAGCCTTCTGTGAGAGAGAACAAATCAGAATCCAGCGGAGGAAGAAACGCTGGAAGTGGATAGGACACACATTGAGGAAAGCACCCAACCGCATCACAAAGCAAGCCCTCACATAGAATCCTCAAGGCCAAAAGAGAAAAGACGAAAGAATACATTACACCGAGAAATGGAAACAGATATGAGTGGAATGAACAAAAACTAAATGGAACTAGAAAGGAAGATCCAAGACAGAATGGGTTGGAGAATGCAGGTCGGCGGCTTATGCTCCGTTGGTAGTTAATTATTATTTATTTATTTTAACACATAGATATTGGTACAAGGAGGCATCAAATACATATGCGACACACAAATCTCATTTGATATGTGTGAGGGCTGTGATACTGACCGGGTGCCCAAACCGAAGCAGGTGGTTTTCTTAGGGGGCTACACCCCGAGCCTTCGACCTGAAGGTCTGATTCACAAGGCAGTGGAGCATCGTAAGGAGATGCAATCCCATGGAAGCCGGTGACCAACAATTGGTTCATACGCCATTTGTTCCTTCAGGATACTGGAACCCATGTGCACCAATGGTTTGGAATCCGGTTAAAGCACCGGACATTCGCATTTCGTCCTCTCATTTTCGTAAACAACAGTAATGCCACGAGAAGTCAGTGAGTAGGACTTCCCTAGCAGAGGCTATATACGCGTGGCTATGTGAGAGCATTTGGAGAGGGAGAGCGGACTCTCCCTACTCTCGGCCGTAACAGGGCATTTGGGAGCACCATTGGGAGGAAGAGGCCTAAGTAAATAAGTAAAGTAAGTCCTTGTTTGTATCATTCATTATCTTAAACTAAACAAACATCTAATATCTACTTCATTAATGTAGAACAAAACACTAAAAGAATTCTTCAATAAATACCATGTATTTTTTTAAAAAAAAATACTATTTACAATACACAGATGATAAGAATCTCTTCTTACTTTTTATCTTCAATCTAATAAACCATTTTCTAACATTAATTTTCTAACTTTCTCTTCTATTTCAGCATAAGATAATTGTTTACATTGTTTATTATTTTTTGATGGTTTACACTTTTTCTTTATTTTTTTCATTTTCATTTGAATTGGTTTATTTGTTGTTGTTGGTGGTGGTGGTGGTGTTGTTGCTATGGACAATAAATCTTGTTTTATTACATTATCTTTTAATGGTTTTGAATAATTTATAAAATTGGATTTTTTCAAAGATTTATTCAATACATTCTTGAATGGATTACTATTACACATTTGTAAATATTGATCAAATAAATCAAATGCATCATTTAAATATTGATTAGTATGATGATTATAATTTAATAATTCTTTGATAATTACATTACGTACATAATGATAACGTTCATTATTATTATTATTATTAATATTATTATTATTGGATGGAATTAAACTAATACAATGACATATATTATGAAAAAGATAACCACTTGGAAACATGAAATAAATCGATAAAAAATTTAAACAAGTTTTCAATTGATTTTTTTGATTTATTGTTACTATGGTATCTAATAAATGAATTAATGTAGATAATGTCATATAAATCATTTGTAATTGACCATATATATGTACATAATTAATATTTAATCCATTTAATTGTTTCTTATTAACAGTTTTTTTAATATTTATAAAAGATTTTATTTGTTTTAAAAAATGATTTGCACATTTATAATAATGTTTATTTAATAATTTATAGGATGATAAATGATGATTAGAATGAATGGTTAATAAATATGTACATATACATATAGCACCAAATGTCAATGAGATAGGACATTGAGTGATATCAATATTACTAGTAGTATTAGTAGTAGTAGTATCAGTAGTAGTTGTAGTATTAGTAGTATCAGTAGTAGTTGTAGTAGTAGTAGTATTAGTAGTAGTATAAAGTGGTATAGATTGACTTTTATAATTCAATACATTAATTAATACAATAGATATTAACCAATCATTATGTAATTCCATAAAATGATAATCCAGATTTAAATATTGTTGAAGAAATATTAAACGTTGATCTCTTTTTATATTTAGTTCATTATTATTATTATTATTATTATTATTATTATTATTATCATTATTATCATTATTATTAGTAGTAGTAGGAGGAGGAGTAGTAGGAGGAGGAGGAGAAGGAGGAGGAGTATTACATAATGATAATAAGTGTATTGGTTCAACAAATATTTTACGTTTTTTTATATGAAATGCATTTTTACGATCATATTCTATAATATAATACAAAGTATTATTATTATTCTTAAATTGATTTAAACCAATTAATTGATTTGGATAACGTAATGTATAATTTGATTCAATGCCTAATAATAAATTATAAATTAATGTACGAAGATATATTGTATTAGAATAAATGGATGAATAATGATATAAGGATTCTATACAACATAGACATATTGTACCATAAGATAAGATACTATCTAAAAATATTGGTAAAATTAAATATTTTCTAAATGAATTTATTAATTCATTAGGCCAATATGTTGTTATTTTATATGAATTATTACTAATATGAATGGATTCATTAGTATTATATTCATTCAGTTCATTAACATCACTACCATCATCATCATCTTCTTCAGCATCATCATCATTATTGTTATTATAGTCAACATGACCATCATCATCTTCTTGTTTTTTAATAGTTAATATTTGATTTTCATCAATTTCACTATCAGATTCAGAAGAACATGATGAATTCAATAGTGATGATTGTTGTTGAATTCTGACAGATTTCATCATTGTATTACGACTATCATCTTCAGCATCATCATCACTATCTTCTTCTTCTTGTTGTTGTTGTTCTTTAATAGTTAATATTTGATTTTCATCAATTTCTTTATTATATTCAGAAGGACGACTATTACTACTGTTGCCAATACAACTAATATCAGATTTTATATTATTTTTATTCACAAATGTAGTAATACTTTTAAATGATTTCAAATCATTATTAAAATGTAAATAGAATAAATTTGGATGAATATGATAAGTATTAATACTATACATTAATTGATGATATAATTGATTACGTTCTAATTTAGGATATTTATTTAATAGACATTGAATTGGTTTATCAAGATTAGTATTATTATCATTAAATTGTAATAACCAATTAATTAATTGTAATATAATCAATTTACGACGTTTTAATTTCATTTGTTTAGTCACAGTATTATTATTATTATTATTGAATAAGATTGTTTTACCATTAGATGATATAGGTAATTTATTGATAAATCGATTAGATGAAATATAATCATTCCCTAATAAACTAGCTAATAATGAACGTTGATCAATCGATAAATTTTTTAAACCTGGTCCATTAATTAAAAATTTTTGACACTTTAAATACATACATACTTGGTTATGTTTTTGACAAGAATAACATTGAATTATATTCATTATTGGTTTAAATGATATAAATGATAACGGTAGAAATGAGACACCATCATCATTCATTGGATCATCATTATCATTATCATTATGATTAGGGATAGTGATATAAAAATCGGAATCATTACTTATAATTGGACATTTAAAATATATGCCTAAATTCATTACATTTTGATCTGCTTCACTATCACATGTAATATAATGAATATTTAATTGATTTAATATTTGAATAAATGTTATAATGGTTAATGGTGGAAGTAATTGAACATTATATAATGAATGAGTTGATGATAATTGATCATGTTTAATATAATTTAATAATTGACGACATGTTTGCATTCGTTGATAATTTCTTTTCATTTGTGTATTCAATTTGAAATGCTAATATATATTACGGAATCAAAAAAACAAAAAAAAATTTAACATTATTAAAATAACCAATGATGGATAATGCCTAGCAGTGCAATCCAGTTTGACATGTGTTTCATCCTATTTGAGACTGATCATCAGCTGGATTTACCTGCATCTAAGAGTCGATGTTCACTCTGGGACTCGAACCCAGTAACATTCGCTTTAAACGTCATCGCGTTATCCACTCAGCTACTAAGTCCTGATAGCCACGTGCTTGTGCAATCGGTTGAAGTTTAAATTCACTTGGTATTGCTTGGCTTGTATCTTCCCATTGAGGTTTAAGTATGTAATTGATAAGTCTGTTGTTGGCATATGTGAATACTGTACGTATGCCTCGATATTACCTTCATTCAAAAGCTCTTTGTAAGCAATGATGGATAATGCCTAGCAGTGGAATCCAGTTTGACGCGCGTTTCGTCCTAATTAGGACTGGTCATCAGCTGGATGTACCTGCATCTCAGAAGTGATATTCACTCTGAGACTCGAACCCAGTAACATTCACTTCAAACGCCATCGCGTTATTCACTCAGCTACTGAGTCCTGAGAGCCACTTGCTTGTGTAATGGGGTGAAGTTGAAATTCACCTGGTATTGTTATAACAGATTGATCAATTACAGTCTTAAACCTTAATGGGAAGATGCAAGCTAAACAATACCAAATGAATCATTAAAATAATTTTATGAATATTCAAAATAATGATGATGATAATAATAACACAAACTACTGATTAAAAATTTGATTGTAAGAGCCAATTATATTACTAATCATCCATAGTTATGTAATATGAGGATGGTTGTAAATAATAATGAAATCATCAGGTAGAATTGGATTGTGAAACTTTAAAAAAATTTTACTATTTAGTCCGACTTCATTATTATTAGTTGATAATAGTGGATACGGAGAACCCACTTAGGGGGAATTGGAAACCCCCCTGACTTCAAACTAATGGCAGAGACATTCTATTTAGCTCCCAAATATCCTGGTACAGATGAGAATGAGGAGAGCTAACTATAACTCTCGAAATGCTCTTACATGGCCACATGCATACAACCACTGTCAGGGAACCAATCACTGCCTTCTTTTGGCGGGGGTGTTGTCTACGAAATTGAAAGGACGAAAATAGAATATCCGGCGTTTTACCCGGTTTTGTGGACACAGAGAGTTCACCTAGGGGAGTTGGAAAACCTTGATTCCAAACCAATAGTGTACATGGGCTCCAGGATCCTGAAAGAATAAATGGCGTATGAACCTACTGTTGGTTACCGGCTACCATGGGATTGCATCGCGCTAGTTTGCTCCACAGACTTGTGGATTAGACCGTCAGGTCAAAGACTCGCAGTATGGTCTCCTAAGAAAACCACCTGCTTCAGTTTCGGCACCCGGGCAGTATATCAGCCCTCACAAAAATCAAATGGTTTATGTGGCGCATATCTGTTTGGTGCCTCCTTGTACCAATGTTTATGTATTTAAATAAATAGATATAAATAAACAATTAGACAGTTAGACATATAGTATAACTGTAATACTAGGAAACCAGTCAATACAATACAGTAATACAGTAGCTGACGATAAAACTCAGTAGAGCAAGGTATTAATCTTGTTGTCTAATGAATAATGATCTATAGAATTTGTATCTGACAAATAATTACCTTCTACATAATTAGAAAAATGTTTATTTTACCGTTAAATATTTCGTAAACTAATATGTACAGCCCACAGAAATTCACTAGAGACTAACAAGTATTATTAAAAGCTGGATATCGGTATTGACTAGTTAAGGGCTCTGGGTCAACAACTCGATCCTCTTCATAATGACCATGTGACCTACTTACTAAGTAGAGGTTTATGTATCTGGGTTTGAGCCAGACTATCTTTTAATCGACGACTTATGATACAGCACAGTTATTTAAACCGAAGTAGGTGGAAAGACGTCTCAACCTTTGACCTATTGATTAAAAGTTGAATCCTTTGACTGCCAAGCTGTCAATTTTTAGAATAATCATCACTCACTTAAACATAAAATCAATTTGAGAAATCTGTCGAACACTTCAACAAAGATACAATAATACCTTACGCACAACATATGGCGATAACGTTTAGTACTTTTGTTAACGGGACATAGACTGGATCAAAGCATGCTCAATGCACGATTGCTTTGGTGCACGCTGATTGGCCAATTCTTACCCAATCAAAGTTAGTCAATACTTAGTGAACACTAGAAATCTCATGTGAAAAACTATAAATATACTAACGTTTTCCATATTGTGCTTCTTACTTCCATCTAACCTTGTTATTTGGAGTATAATCTCTTTTCCTGTGCAACCGTGTTCTGATTTGGGGGACTTGTCGAGTGAATCGGTGTCCGAGAATACTAAGCAACAGGAATAGCTGGGTTATAACCGTAAGAGAGAATTATAACAACTTTAAGCAAAGTTATTTCAAATCGACGATTTGAAACCAATCTATCAAATCGGAAAAATTCAGTTCATCAAAAGTTAGATAAGATTTAATGGTAAATTATGAATGAGCCTATTAAGTGAATCAAACCCTGAACTGTATTTACAAATCTCTGATACAGTTAATATCACGACTGTTGCATGCTCTGATAAAATAAGGAACGGGCACTTGTTGAAGGAAATTAGTCACTTTTTTAGCGAAATATCCTGCTTCGGTTTAGACATTCAGGCAGTATCACAGCCCACACACAAACCAGATGACAATTACTACCGGAAAAATTATTCTTCCTTCAATTAGCATTCAGACAAATAACATTCACAATCACTTGATAACATTAATTTTTATTCCATTTATACACTTATTTACTCTCTTTTGAGGTCAACTTCGATTCGTTGGACAGGAATGTTCTCTGCAACTGTCTATTGAGTAAGGGTGTACCTGAGTTTATTAATATCTTGAAAGCCCTATACACTAACACCTCATGCAAGGTGAGGGCATACAACCACCTCTCTCCATTGTTCCATTCAAGCAGTTGGGTTAGACAGCGTTGCCCAATCTCACCCCCCCTCCAAAACTTTGCTATCGAAACAGTTTAGATGAACATAGATAATGGTGGTGTGAATCTATTGTCTGGAGAAAGGCTTCTCAACCTTAAGTATACAGATGATATTGTCGTACTGGGCGATGCTACCCAAACCATACAATCCGCACTTAATCAACCGGAAAATTGGTGTCCGTAGGTATGTTGTGTGTTTTGCACTTTCGAAGTGCAAAGTACTTCTACAAGATTGGCAGGACCCTGAACCTGCACACATCCTGGGTAGTGAGAAGATAAAAGTAGTCGAGAAGTTCGCGTATCTGAGTAAGTGCATAAGTGCTGGTAGTGGCTTGAGTGATGAGATCGATTCACGTATAGTGAAAGCCGGAGTGGCTTACGCCAGTCTGTGACATCTTTGGCGCCTTCGTGATGTTGGTCTGGTTATAAAAGATCGGGTCTGCTACGTATCGGTAAGAGTAGTTTTGCTTTGTGTTTGTGAAACCTGGCCCCTCCAAGTTGATGATGTTAGACGACTCACTGTGTTTGATCATCGTTGTCTCCGGAGGATTGCTGACATTCAGGGGCAACACCATGTTAGTAATGCAGAGGTTCGGCATCGTCTGTTCGGGCACAACGAAGATAATTCAATTTATCTCACTATCTTGAAACAAGGGCATCGGTGGTTCGAACATGACATACGAATGTCGTCCCAAAGAATTCCACATCGTACATTATTTGCCGACACTAGAACCGGTTGGAAAAAGCGGAGAAGTAGTCAGTTTATGATATGGTATCGTGGTATGAGAGAAAGCTGTGCAAGAATGGCTTCTGTTGGCCCTTCATGATCCCCTGGTTGGGGTCCTAGAGATGGTGCAACACATGTTATCAGACATGGCTCATAATAGAAGCCAGTGGCGATTCTGTTGTAACTTTCTGCATAAAAAATGAATGTAACTTCCTTAACTGGATGAATTCTTTCTGCTGTATTTTTGATAACTAAACTGCCTCTCCCATTGCTATTATTTCACCCTCATACACTTATTTCTGTTTGTTGTTATTCGCCTTTTCGTTGTACGCACTGTACATTCTCTTCATAACCTCATTATTATTGTGTGGTGTAGATGTATTCAGTGCCCCTTTGTACCAATATTTGTGTTCAAATAAATAAAACAAACAAATAAAAGACACATACAGAAGGCGCGTTGGTCATTTTTAATGTTCTCAGTGGCTTGCGAAGGTAATATTTAAAAGTAATCCTCAAATCTATTTCACAACCTATGACTATAATGTCAGAGCAAAAAAAGATGGGACATTCCAGAATTTGTCTCTAACTCCAAGAAAGTATGGCCAACTGAGTTTTCAAAAAAAAACCTTCTTCCAAAGCCAACAAAAACAAAGCAATGTCCCACATTGTAATACTTCAAAGAAACCAACGTATTCAAAAGAACTATCTAAAGAAGTAGTTGGGATAATTCTGTCATTTTAAGTACATATAGCTAATAGTACTTCAAGTTTTACAACGTCCGTATATCTACTGTCTATAAATCTAAGGACCCAAAAATTTACACAAACACAATATTAAATGGAAAGGTCATCGTAAAACTACTTGATCATTAATTGTAATATAGTCATTTGTATAAGTGCTTAAATATTCTCATGTAGTACCACCAACCATGCCTACACCAAAAAGAATTTTAAACTATACCAAACTCTTTAAAAATTCTTCAAATATTGTCAAATATGATTAAAACTCAAGATCTATGGAAAGATAAAGGATAAGTGTATATAAATTGATGAAATCGATTCTGACTCACATCAATTAATGCCTCCAAAAAGTAACCACGATTATCCTACAGACCTAAACCAGGTAGACTACACTGACTAACATGGCTCAGATCAATAGTTAATACCTTTATCAACAGAAAACACGTCTTGATTTGTATGTCTGTGGCTTTTTTCCAACCTACACTTACGTTTTCTAGCATCACATGTTGAGATAGGCAGTGGCCACGGTCACAATTATCACAAACTATAACAATACTTTTGGTTAAAGTTCAGTGAAACCTTACAGACTGGCTCTGTATACTTGTGACGTTTTGAAAACCATAAAAATAGGGCTTAAAGTATAAAATTGTAGCTAATTATTGATTTGCATAGAAAAAAAAACCATTCATACTGATAAAAAAAACTCGAACTCACATCATGACACCCATCTAGAACAAAAATAGGGTTTATATTACACCGTTTTAATGTATTGATAAAACGATGAATTACTCCACTGAATGCTAAATATTCTCCATTAAATTGTGTATATAATCCAGAATCGAAATAGAGAAAATTTAAAAAATTCAATCCATCAATAATCACAGTTGTATTATGTAATTGATATTCAACAAAATTTCGTGGATCACTTTGTAAGTAGGTTGTTAATCCTCGTACACCCATGTTGATGATAATACTAATAATAATAATAACAATAGGAATTGTTAAATAAAATAGTTAAATCTCCAGTAATATGATTTTGGCCTCAATCTAATACACTGTTAATTACTTTATTCATTGTCTGTAATATCAAAAGAAGAGAGGATAGTAACAAATAGCATTTTAAATATTCCAGAAATATAAGAAGATAAGATGTTTGAAAATAGTTATAATCAATGTTTGTATTTGACAAAAATAACAAATCTAAATAATTACAAACTTCGTTTCAATGGTAAAACAGGCCAAACTGGTGAATCACGACAAGGTGATACAAATTCATAATAATGTAATAGAGAAGCTTCAAGCATTTCAATTTGAGAATCAATTGTTTGAATATCTGTAGATTTATTCAATTTACGAGGTGGTGCTTTTAACATTGATTGAATATCACATACATTTGACTCAATATTATCACGATTTTGACGATGTTGTATAGTTTTCATCATAAAATTAATATAATCAGGGTCAAGTGTAATATCCTCTTCTTCTTCTTCATCTTCTTTATTAAGTGCATCTTTATGATATCCTGAAGTTGTAATATAATCAAGAGCATATGACGGTAGACTATTAGCTAAAGTATCCATTCGTTTAAGTGTATTATTATAAGCTTTTCTAAAGTATTCCTGCCTATAGTATAAACGTAGAACTTCATCTTCTGCATTTTTCAATAGACTAGGAACAATAGTATCTTGATGAGACGATTTACTAGATAAAGGTCCTCTTGGTAGTTTTTCAAGATATTTTAATTCATCTTCAGTAATTAAAGGTGAAAGAAGTTGAGAAATGTTTTGAACTAAGTCGACGTTGAAATTCATGTCTTTTTTACATTCATGTTTCCTAAAAGATAATATCATTATTCAGTGAAAAATGATACATATAAAAATATTGGGAGAAGAAAAAACGTGACAACAAAAGACTTATATTTATTCAACAAAACGACTCTGGGTTTGTAATATGTTGTCTTTTAAATCGGAAACATTTGGAGTTACTTCGTAATTTGTAATAACAGCTTCTCGTCTCGGTGCTGGTGTATAATCTCCCCGCAACCCAATGTAATGAATCCGTGTTGTATCACCCCCGTAATTAGCACTGAAATGTAAACTCAGTGTTTGCACATTAGAAAAGCGTGAAATTTTCAATGGATATATCACTTCACCATTTGGATCTACAGTTAATTCGAGTGATTGTTCACATTCAGCCTATTTTCTTGGCATTAAATTACATTTAATTTAAAATAAACTTACACTTAAATCTTCAAATGTCATGAAAGGTTTATTTTTGTACAACGACACTTGACTTGGATGTTGTTCGGTATCAGCACCAGAAATAATAATACTCATTAGTTTTATGTTTCCAGTAAACGGTATATTAAATAACAATTCCTGATCAACATCACTTTCAACATAAACAGTTGAATCTTTACGATCCTAAACACAGTAATTATGAAACAGTAAGCATACCTCATAAGGCTTGAAAACAAGTTTACCACTTCCAGAAACAGATTCATTCAAACATTCTACATTATGTATATCAATAAACCAGTACAAGCTAAACGATGGGGAACTATCGGCTTTATGCGAATGACAACAATGACCACTAATGCTGTGATCACACATGTAGCAACTGTAAATAAAATGAACCATTAGAAAGACATAGATCCTTTTCTTCATAGATCTGGTATCAGATTTGTAAATTTAAGAAAAGTGAAGCACAAGGTATGACCAGTCAGTTAAATACGACGTAAGGACCTGGTACAAGTGTACATTAGTTTGTGACACCCCTTTTGCAGAGACATGAAATCGTCAGAGTAAATCCCAAAGTAGTCGAGGAAGTAACGGGACTAATAGTGATGATGGAAAGGATAAGACATGCAAGATACAATTCGAGAACATATCAATGAGTGGAATAATTTAAAAAATGAGGAATTTAGGAACTTGGAACTTCTGGGAAGGCAAAGAGTGAATGCACCTGGGCCATTGCTAACGATGTTGAACTGCCATGCCAAGTCTTCAACCATTAATTACGATAATCACGCGGAGCCCGACCAAGAGTGAAGTAGTCGGACGCTACCATAACCTCACTTATCTTGGAAGTCTGACCACCCTTAATAGATTGATGTCTGATGAAATCTCTGCACAGATTCAAAAACTCGTTCGTAAAAATAAAGGCATAAAGCAATTTTAATCTCATGGTTTAATGGAAGACAAAGAGTGTATACACCAACGCAATTGTGATCGATCCTGAGCCATGTTACAAAGAGTCTCCAACCATTGGTTACGATAGTCACGCGGATCCCAACCATCTACTAACATGACTCGGACTAGAAGTTAGTGACTTAAAGGACTGGTGCCACATTTTGTTTTGGCCGCCCCAACTTTCTTCCAACCACCCTCAACAACTTCTGGTGTGAGCCATGTTGGTAGATGCAGACTACTTGGTTGGGGTCCGTGCGACTATCGTAACCAATGGTTGGAAACTCTGGGTGACATGGCTCGGAGCGAGGAATTTAATTGCCATAGTTATAGAGTTCATGGCTCAGAATCGATCACAATGGTGTAGGTATATACACCTGATGTCATGTGTTGGCTGGGCCGCCTCTACTTTTCTTCTAACCCACTGGTACAGCAGTAATCATTACGCATCGGCAATCATACCGAAGTAACCGAAGTGTTTTTGGCAGTGATTATTTGACCGGAAACCGAAAACCTGGGCGACTGAATGAAATCCCGCTTTGGGTTCCACTTGAAGTAGCTCATATCTACGAACTTAAATCAAATTATGTGAATCGGATACCAATTTGTATTTACGAAGAAATTATGACTGATTAGAAAGGAAACTTCAAAGCCGAAGTAATATGTTATTGTGAAAGCTTTCACGGAATATCGAAACAGGAATGAGTAACGGAAAATATGAAACATAATGAACTTTCAGTCAGCTTGCAAGTTTCACATGGGTAATCCCTACAATCACTAGGACCATTCCAGCTCTCCTTGAGAAAATGGAAAAGAAACAATGGGTGCGGTGAAACACGAAAACATGGTCAAGATAGCCCCCCAGCCTACTACTGAATGACCAAAATTTCTGAATACCTGAATGTTAAGACCCTACCTATATTATAAGAGTGTAGTATGCACAACCTGACGAATGCCAGTTAATGGTAAATTATGTGAAATCTTGTATTCTAATAATAAGTATAAGCCTCCACTGTTGACCATATCAGTATTGCAAAGTGTAGCCATAAAACAAGTAGAATGACGGAAATGTCAAATGTCTCTTCGTTGTGGCTTTTTGTTTTCATTTTCGACTAGGACCTCTACCTTATTACCTCTTTCGGGAATGTCTTTTTACACATCTCTCGGTTCAAAATCCATTAAAAATAAGTAACGTATCCATCGTAAGAATCAGGAAATTTTAAACGAGACGTTGTGACAATTGTCACAACATTGTGGAGATTCTGGGGATTTCCCAAGGTCTGGGGAAATTTTTGAGGTTTTCGTGCCATTTCCCCAAAAATTTACTATAGCGGCTTCCTCAAAATTTGCAGCTTGGGGAGACTGATAAATTTAGGAAGTTTCGTTTAAACGCTGGAAATAATTTTGAAAAATCACAACGGAAAGCCCAGAACGAAACTAAGTTTCAATTTTTTTCGAAATTCACCCAGAGTTTCCCAGAATTGGTAGTGTGAGATATCGCACACTTGACACGTGACATTGTCACGCAAAAGTACTCAACTTATGGAAAAAGGACAGCTTTTCACTTGTCTTCCACAATATTTTATGCGAGACATAGTCCCACAAGGCTTCAGCACTAAAGTAACCTTGGAATTATTCTGAAATGATAAACACAGAGAACCAGAAGAATTCGACTAAAGAAGGATGACTACTACTAGTAGTAACGCTACACTTAAGCTAACCGCGGCTCCAAATTTGCAGTTTTAAGGTCTGACGTACCTTCTTAGTGTTTATTCAACGCTCTATCAAGAAACGTTTCATTTTACCACCCTGCTTCAAAAAGATCTCTTCACAGTAATTCTGAGTAAAAGGGACGTAAAAGAACTTTCGAGAGTTGGAAATGAGTCACATTCGTCGTGCCTAAAGGCATCTAACTTGTAGCATCTATTTAACCGTATTATCATTGTGTAAAGTGGTTTTCGTAACCCTTTACACTCTAGCAAGTCATTATTGTATTTTAGCGTTAAACTGCACCCTTGAGCGTATCATATTGTGGGGGATAACGAAAGAGCCTGCTTATAAATGCTTGCAGTCGTCTTAATGAGTGTAGCGGTAAATAAATCCCCAAAATAAGTAGCTCTGTAGGTCTTCGATATTGTATACTGACCACATTCGTTTTGATAGACTCACCTAGCTGAAGGCGCTTGGTCTTGCATCCGCACCGAATCATGGTTGGTAACGCCATGCTCAACATCCCGTGCAATCGCTAGCCAGATTAGATCAGTCGATCCTCGATATATTGGTAGCCTATCAGATATATCTTCGAACCTCCTCACTTCTGTCTTTTGATTTCACTTGGTGGGTACGATTCATATTAGAAGGTGTTAATGATTAGAGCGTTGTCAAACTCCGACTGCCTGTGGCAGCTTCATGAGAATAGCATACAAAATGTTACATTTGCCCCTGAATTAGGCAAAACTCTATTCATCCATATTCCAGATGGAGCGTCAGGAGTAATAATCACACAGTACTCAAAAGTTATTTCGTACAACCTGAACGGTAATGTCACAAAACGATTGTTTACTATTTCCTCTTGACAAAGTTGGAAGGTCAAGGATGGTTCGAAACCCTGCATCTCTTCGGTGTTAATTGGCTCACTAAAAAGCCGAAAGCCTGCACTACAAATTGATATCGTCTTCTAAATACAATACCTCCAAACCGATGGCTGGCTTATTCGTCATACTTTTTTTCTAAAGTCATCACCTCAGAAATTAGGAAAAAGCGATCGTTAGCTCTGTTGAAAGATAGACATTGATAATATTTAAATTCAGAACAGTCATTCAACCAGCGTAGCGGTAGAAGGCCGAGAAATATAATTCTAATTAATTTACTGAGTCATGTAGAATCTCAAAATCTGCTAGCTTCAGAAAAGCATGAACCTTACAAGAGTTTTTCATACGTGATTAGCTTATTAATTATGATAACGCATTGGACACCAATTTAGATTAACAGTTTTTTCTGTCGACACAATATGCGTAGGTTTAAACGTGGTATAATGAGCCTCCTAGTATTTGAAATATAAGTTCATGAATCATTATTACTGGTTAGGTAGTCAGCTCTGTTATGGAAACCAGTAAGTAGTGATATTATTGAGCTTTGGCCCCTGGCTGTTTTTTTTTGACGGAGAGATATAATTCTTCTTATGCTTTGTTTGATTTCCTCGAGTCGTTACGGTACGTAATAATGATTTCACTGTTATAAACCATACATATGTATTAGTGTGGAATCATGATGAGAAACAATGTAATTCCTTCAGGTGAAAACGCTGAACGACAACCGAGGGAATGGTTAGACAGTTACATCTTGAGTTATTTCCCCCAATATCTGTGAACTTAAGTTAACGGGAGACTTCATTTGACGTGATGAGTAATAAATCACATCATCATTACTTCCAGTTGTAAATTTCACTTGCGAATTCTCACCACAGAGAAATTCGTATAAATTTCCATACTTCTCATATCGTGTTCTAACATTAATATGAGTTTTACAGTTTGATAGTGAATTTATTGAAGAGAAGAGAATTACGAGGGACATGAAATATGATGGCCACGTCCAATCTAACACTTACATACTGTACAGGTTAAAACTTAGAGCTGATAGGAGAGCTATGTGGGGTTTGTCCTTCAGCCCAAACAACTTTTTATACCTTGATTGAACACACTCTAAGAGAGCGACAATCTTGTAAGGGTAATCAGAGCATTTAAGCAAACACTAAAATGATTTCAAGCAGTTTGTCAGTCATTCCTTTTCAAAATATAAAAAGAGACGCTTAAATTGTGCATCGTTGATAAACTCCAGAAAACCAATGGGATGAGATACTTGGGGTACCACAAAGAGTTATCGAAAAGTTTGATAGGTGGATATTTATAAGTATGCTCAAATAAACTTTTCCAATAAACATCCCTACTTGGAGAGCATCAAAATCCGTTAGTTGCTGAAAGTTTCTATCATGTGGTCCCCTTTGTGTAAGGATGTAGCTACATCATTCTTACTGTGAGAGTAGTGTACCTTTAACAAGGAAACGCTTACAGAAAGTGTCATTAGGTTTGTATTGGCATTAGTTCCTAACCACATAACCTTTGAAGCCGAGCATGTAATTACTGGAAAGATTATTTGTTTTTATTCATATTTGATATATTGTTTTATCTCTGGCTTAAATCTGTTCTTTGGAAGCACCAAACACTATATTGCTGACTGTCGGAATACGACAAGTCAGAATAGACAATGATATGATTTCCATGTAAAACCTTATAGGTTAGATAGCCACGTCATGACAGATCTACAATTTCAATAATAACAAGTCTGATAAATATCCAAGATATGGCTACACAAATAGTAGATAATAGTGAACACACACAAAACTGAGAGAAAAACTCAATAAATGGTAATATTGATTGATTGTCTTAATTTCCTGATTCATCGGATATTAAGTTTCGGTCACATCAATATCTTTTACTGCTTACAGACCCCAAAACAAACTCTGTAACTCAGTAACTTGCACCACTGGACTGATAAAATCTCAGTCCAATCTGAAGGTTTATATCTTAATGAAAAAACTGAGGAAGATTTTCAAAAAATAACCAGATTCTTTAATCTAGTTTCTGAAATCAGTAATCATAAATCTAACCATCATGGTTAGGAATGGTGGATTACTCATCTATCGCTTTCAATAAATTCAGGATTCAGGATTGACTCTCTGATACCATGATGTTAGTACGCACAGAAATGTAATGATAACCACACCGGCCACAACCTTGAGTAACAAAGGAACAGTCATCAGTTGGTAGTTTGAAAGACTGCTGGTTTTGGAAATCTGGGGTGAAACGTACCTGGTTTACTTATTTAGGAACAATCCCTGGTTTTAGGAGTGTAAGAACAGAAAAGTGACGGGTATTACTAGCAACGAAAGTGCCGCTCTCAAAACCGTAAAGTGAACCACGTTTTGGTTGGATGGAGTATGCTTATTTATATATAACAGTTTATGGTACACCAGTCTTGAATTCACTTTAGAATTTCCTATGATTTTTAGGTTGAGGGTGATATACAACTAATATATAAAGCAGTTCTATTTCATATTCCGGTTTCGCCACCATTGAGGAACGGAAACATGCTCGGTAAGGACTGTTCTTGATCCGCTATTTTGGAAGATAACCATGTTTCTATCACACCTATCAGAGGAGCATTATTTGCATCGCTCACTTCATGCAATTCATCCATCTCACTGAACAACCTTTCAACTTTCCTACATTAGGAGTAGATACTACTTAACTGTAATCCAAATATGCCCATAATCTCTTTTTCAGATTGAGACTCATGTTTAGGGAAATCAAACCTATCCGCATAAGATTTTTTCATTTACGTGGCCTCTTTGGCACACAGAAGTTTTTGTTATCCCCACTTCTACATCAAAATAAGTCGTCGTAAATCGTTTTGCCCTGTCTAGTCTTATCATCTCTAGATCTGCCCAGGAGCATATGGATCACAGAAAATAACCCAAGTTCACTTACTCGCAATGACTCTAAACTGAGGGCCCCCATCATGAAAAAGGAGGAACGACCACCACCAATTATTGACCGGTTTGTCCTTCCATTGACTAACCAAACGACTTTCTGAGTTGTGATTTCCCTGGGTTTTAAAGAGTTCCACTTTACAAGAGGCTAATACAGCAGTCTTTCAAATTACCAACTGATGACTCCTTCTTTGTTACTCAAGGTTGTGACCCGTGTGGTTATCTTCACATTGATGTGCTACTAACATCATGGCATCACAAATAATCAATCGTGAATCTCTTATTTGCTGGAAGCAGTAGACGACTGGTTTGTGTTAGTATCGGTTTTAACTACACAATCCTCAAAGCTGAACATGAGGTAACTGAGAAAGTGTTTATTGAAAACTTAACACCAAAAGGTCAAAAATGATGAACGCTGGAACGATTGATCGCCATGGCTTAGCTCAGTCTTGCAGTTGTGGTCATTTGTATGTTATCCATATCTTTCCACATTAAATTTATTATTTTATCCTCAGCCAAAATGTGTTCTTAAATGCAAAACATTATATTGCTCATTGCATGATAAGACGAGTCAGTGTAGACAATGATGTGACTTCCACGTAAGATTTTATAGGTCAGGTATTCACGCCGTGACAAATCTGCAATTTTAGGACTAGATCAGTTGTTAGGGTAGCACTAATACCGAACTAGACTACTGTTCTGCAGATTCACTATTGTTGACCATAGGAGTAAACTTTCAGCGGAGATACATTAACGTTGTCACGTCAAGTAAGTTTAGTATGGGTTGAAATAACGATCAAGTTTACGTTCATGTAGTTCATGAATTTGTCATATTGTGATGTAATTTTCATTTAAAAAACTAGATTATGCTGTGAAATTTGCTATGGCTGTAATTTTTACCTACCATGTCAGACTATATTACACCAGAAACGTGCAGTACATAGTGGAATGATAGAAAGCCTAATAATAGTCACGGTTGTTTTGAAGTAGTCCGCCAGTAAGTAATGTTACTGGAGAGAGGTTTAAAGCCTAGTTTGGTTTTAGTAATTGCGTTTTGAACCATGTCTTGCTACATAAATGACTATAGTCTTTAGTGTCGAAACAATATCGATTGCCTTCTATCAGGTAAATCTTACCGGTCCATAGCTTGTTTTTGGGGGTTTATATGTCTAATTATCTATAGGCAGCTATTTTAAGATATATATCTGACCAAACGAAACAATAATTACGATACCACTGGAGTTTATTATACATGGTTGTCTTATAATTCAGTTTATTCGGTGTAATTATAATATTTGTGGGGAGTAATCAAGCATGTAATTTTAGTGACTAGAGTTACCTTAATTTTCCATTGCATTGGTGCTATTAAGGGTCAAAATTAGAAAACGATCAGTACGCGATTCTGTATATACAGTTGTATAACGAGTGTCTGGAAGCTGAAGTTGAGTGGAGGAATCAGATGTTATAATTATATAGCATATTTGTTATATTCCACCTCTCTCTAACAAATCACTGTTTCATTTCGTTAATAAATTACGCATGAGACAGAGGCGATATAGACTCATACTAATATTCAATCCCCTACTGAAAACGATAGGCATAAATGGGATTGTTAATCCAAGTCAGTCCCCTTACAAATACAAAAATGTACTTTGAATACTGCTGTTTTCATACGTCATAATGCATTGTTTAGTTCGGCAAAAAGGTGACAATTGTATTCGTTGTGTGTTTGTAAACTGCATGTCTGGTTTTTACTACATTTCAAGATCACTGCTAATAAACAGTTTCCTCATAGTTAACTTCGGTACCAGGAAAATAGTACACGTTCGCTAAAAAATAGAACCTTGTGGATGGACCCAACAAGTCCAAAAGCCAAAAGAGCAATATTAAACTTGACTCAATATTTGCAGTCAACATCAACCTTATCTCAGTGCACGCCACTCATGAATTTTTATGAGTGGTCATAGAGTCGTATTAATTATTATTCATTCTACCACTGAACTCTGAATCTTCAGCAATGTACCAGAGCAAACAGTTTGATCAACAAACCTGAGAGCTCACTGAAACCCTTATTTAATACTTACCATAGAGATCTTACTTCAACACAAATAACACTGACACTGCGTTTTTCGACTTATACCACAATATGTCGTATTGAACTGACTGCACTGCTCCTACTGTCGACCATGTGATTTATATTGGTAAAAGGGGTAAAAGTATGTTCTGAAATTTTAAGAGGCAGCTGAGAAAATTGGAACAATGCTACTACAATCGTCATGGCATATACAGACTTCTGAGCACAGTTAACTTGATTAGCGGAAATGATTCATTTCATAGTCAGTATCTTGCGAATAAAGAGAATAAAGCTTTAGGGAATTAAAACCCAAACCTATCAATACTTCAGCCTTTTAAATCTTGCGTGAAAGCGAATTTTTCTAGTACAATCAGATTTCTCATACTTAACAGCAGCATTGTAAACAACCTTGACACAATTTGCGGACAACCCAACCACCATTTCTCGCGATGATGCAGCGAGTAAATCAAAACATTTATCAATATGCTCTCAATGTCGAAATCTAAGCATCCGGCAACATGCAACGGAAAAATCAGGCAACAAAATGTAAGTCTATAATCGAAATCACATAATAAAATATGAGACGAGAATGATTGAAGAACGCAAAGTGTGGTCAAAAGGAGATCTGAATCAAGGTTGAAATATACAACAGGGAGAAGAAACAAAGTAAATGACAGTACTGTCCAACGAACTGCTATCAATGGATTTCCAGAGGTTTCTTTCTGTTACAATCGGATTACTCAGAGAAGAGATGTTGATCAATCACAGATAATTCCGTACTATTTCGACAAGGAATTCAACAACGTTTCAAACAAACCTCTAAAATTTTGTTCATTTGGCGTATGGAATCCCTATTTGTTCTGGTTCAAATCTTTTTTAGCACAACGTAGCTAAAACGTTTTCTTTGGATCTTGCTACTCTAAGCCTGTGCATGTAATCAGTGCAGTCATAAAGAGAAATGTGGTTGATCAGTTGCTCTTTGACCTTTTCATCAATGAAATCCGCTCATTCCTTCGGGTCGACAAACATTTCCTTTTACTGATGATCTGAAAGTGGTTTATTCATCTTCGTCTCCAACCAAAGAAAGTTATTCCTCAGTGGCAACCCTTGAGAACATGAACAAGTTAAACGAATGGGTTGTGACATGGAATCTGTCGGTGAATGTTGATGAAAGTGAATTTATTCACATTGTCCGCATACCTCCTAGCTCTAAACTAACACATACTGAAACCTCCAAACACTGTTCATGACTCGGGTTCGAGATATAGCAAGCGTTTGAACTTTGGCGAGCACATTTCATCTCAAGTGCCAAAAGCAAGAAAGCTTATTGGATTCATCATGATAGATTTTAATAACAAAGAATCGAGATTGTTACTAAACAAGAAAATGTTTCGTGCCTATAGGTAACCCTCGTGTTATTGATAGAAGAAGCCAGACAAAAATTGAATTAGTCTTTATTTCGATCTTAGCGCAGTCACAGTGGAGCGTGGGATTATCTGTTCAGACAAACAAAGGCTTTCAACATTCAATATAAGATAATAAGGAATATAACGATTATACAAAATAAGGAAGTGAATGAATACTTGAACAATACTGTTTTGGCATATGCTTGGTTGTTTGGGGTCAACTCTTAACCAACCAACCTATGCTGTTACATTAGCTTCCCCCTAGAATCGACTTCCGTATGAACGTCGGTTCGATTAACCTATCTATCAAAAACACCTTAGTTCTATTTCTCATCCCAAGGGAAAATTATCTCAGTTTTATTTCGAGGGACGATGCTAAGAGCAGCGCCAGTGTCCACCAAGAAATTCAAGCCCGAGTTTCTGTCTCTGACATAAAACAAGCGACTGTTTAGGCGCCCCTCCTCAGTTGTCGCGACCTGGGGAGGGGTTACTCGTTTCCCGCTGTCCTGGAATTATGCTTAGGCCAGGCGCATGGTTGCCTGCACTTGGTTGAGTTGACACCAAACTTCCAGTGGTACCAACAAAACTACCCAGATTGTCTGGACATTTGTGACCTATTTTGTGACTTGGATCGTGATCGTTGTGGTGACCTGCTCCTGTTTGTATGACCCATTTGCATTCTGGTGACAGCCTCAGTGAGACTCTTAACACTCGCAATGAGTCCTTCTATGACGGGGTCGTTTGCTGATTCTACTTTCTGTGTGTGATTTATTGTGCCTGATCCAGTTGGAGGACCTCTTTCCATTATTCTATCAGCTATACGCGCTAAATGAGATAATGAGGTTTCAGGATCTTGTGCATCCAAACAGTGTTGGACGTAGCATGGGAGAGCTTGTATCCATCCTTGTTTTAGGACTGCTTCACCCACTGTGTTATCACCCACTAAGACTTGGAGGTGACGTAGAAACTGTGACGGCGACCGATCACCTAGTGTTTCACCTTGAAAAAGTCTTTGGATTCTTTGACTATCTGATAATGATAAACGGTTCATTATCTCTCGTCTTAAGACGGTGTACGGTTGTGGTAATGGTGGATCTAAAATCAAGTCACGGACTTCTTTGGCGACTGAAGGAGGAAGGATAGAACACAAATCTCTATAGCAAATCCCATCAGATTTGATATTGTGTCTCGTGAAATAATGCTCGAGTTGAGCAAACCACAACTCAGGATCACTACGATCAAATTCTGGAAGTCGAGATTTCGTAGTCATAACAGTGTCTATCTCCACTGGTGACAAATCCTCCAGATTATGGGTTTCTTTTAAGTCTGACATGAGGTATGTGACAAATATAGCAATAAAATTAGCACGAAAAAAAATGGTTTCTATGACACGAATAACTTAAGATAATAAAAAGAATAAACTATTTATATACCCAACTTAGTTTACGGATTATCAGGTCTACTTTTACGATTGAGTAAAAAAAATAATATTAATAACAAAAATGAGGTTAATTTGTGTTCAAAAAGGGCTCACCAGTTTCGTGCCTATAGGTAACCCTCGTGTTATTGATAGAAGAAGCCAGACAAAAATTGAATTAGTCTTTATTTCGATCTTAGCGCAGTCACAGTGGAGCGTGGGATTATCTGTTCAGACAAACAAAGGCTTTCAACATTCAATATAAGATAATAAGGAATATAACGATTATACAAAATAAGGAAGTGAATGAATACTTGAACAATACTGTTTTGGCATATGCTTGGTTGTTTGGGGTCGACTCTTAACCAACCAACCTATGCTGTTACAAATGTATCTATTCTATTCTTAAATATGATATTACAGTTTACAGTAGTTGAGGGTATAATGAATTGATGAAAATTGAAGAAACTTAACTAAAATGTTATGCACTATTCCGGCAACAAGGATTATCACCAAAGTTGTCAACAACTCAAGTTAGGACCCTCCTAGATCAAACGCATTTAGTCAAACTTTGTCTTTATATACTGGCTCATAAACGGGGCTTCTTACCCTTTGATATCCAACCCTTTTTACTTCATCATGTCATCTCATAGCCTTGGCAATTAACAGAATAATACATTTATTTTGGGAACCTACGCAAACTAACGCTAGAATTCCTCGGTTATTCGCTACTCAATCATATAGAGCAAACTTTCGGCAAACCTTCGTTGCAGTAAAACCATAACCCGGTTCAAAATCTCATGAAGTTCCTCTCGAAGGTGACTTATGTCACAAATCAAATAGTTTAAAAAGACAAATTGAGATATCTGCCTAAGTGAATGTATAATAAAATGGAATTCTTGTTCTTTAACTTTATTTCATTTTATTTCTCTTATATGCATGTATACGACGTCAGCTTATGTTTGTATTTAGTTTTTATTATTGTTATTATAAGTATTATGACTGATCATCTGACTTACCATACATTCAACTCTTTTTTGTCCCTTTTTCTCCCTTCTTTATGCATAAATTTTTCCCTCAATATCCAGAGCTTGTAATTTTAGACACAAAATATTGTATGACGGTCAATAACGTTGACTTTTGGGATTCATTTTACTTTCACTAGATATTTATGATCCATGCAGCTTGATATTTAATGACTATTTTTTGCAATCACTTAGGATATTTATCTAGGCTTGTACTACACTAACTCTCGATCAACCATTAACGATTACTTTTTATTTTCATTTCCTTTTCTCTGGTTTATTTTGCAACACATATATTACTGTTTATTCTTATTCTGTTTTCACAAACACGCTTATTAAACTGTTCACGTATTTTACGTTTCTTTACTTTATTATTTACTTCAAAACCAACTCAATTTTCTCCTAAAGTGTTTGAATATGGCTAATTTCATGCAAACATTATTGACACTTGTGTACAACTACATTTATGAAGAAACCCTAAATAATTTCTTCATAACATTTATGTATCAGCAAGCTTTTCGACAATAATAATTGCAAAGGGCAGTTTTACGAAGCTTGTACATTATTATTATCATTATTCGTAGACATCTTATGAGTACATAAGCGTTTTTAAGAAACCATTTCGGGTTTCTTCAAAAATGCAGTAATACACAAGTTTCAATAATGTTAGCATTATATTTGCCATATCTGAAAAAATAGAGTGATAATAATAGAATAATAATGAACCAGGTTCTGTGCGATTGAGAAGAATATTGAATTGAGTTTAAAGAAGGAAAGAAAGAAAATAAGGGAATAGAAATAAAGGAGACGTGAAATACGCATATAGTTTAATAGGCATGTTTATGAACACAGAACAAGAATAAACGACTGTGTTTGTATGGTCAAATTAGTAACACAAATAAAATAGAAAATAATTAAGAAAAAATAACTTATTATTGCAGTAAGATATGGCGCTAGAATAAATTTTTGTTCAGTCGTAGTTTGCAGTGATGCTATAAAAGTCTCAATTCAGTGCTAAGGATAACCACATATCTATGTGTATGAGACATATATACATAGTGAAGATAAAATGAGTCTGAGAAGTTAATTTAAGTGTAACACAAGTTATTGTGTTAATTACAAACTCTGAATGATTAAGAATGAGGAATATTCAGGAGAAAAAGAGAGAGTGAAAAGAAATGAACACCTAGTTAAAGGGTTAAACCATGATAATAATGGTAATTGTGAAAAAAATTTCGACCTCTGAAGTAAACCAACAATTTAGAAAAATAAAATAAATCCTTTAGTGCACTCGGATAAATACATGTAAATTTATGTAATAATATACAGAGTGAAACTGGATATTAGTATGAACATTTGTGCAATGATAATTAGGAATAATGCTATGAAAGTCACAATTGATTTCGAAGGACGATCAGGAACCAAATATGTTAAGAAGGATATGAAAATATAAAAAGAATATCTAATGTGCCGTGGGACCAATGGTGATATTAATAGCAGTAATAATTATAGATACGAACATAAGCAGGCTTCATATATTAAAATGAATAGAAATAAAATAAGGTAGACGTGAAAAGTTTCAAAGATTACATTTTGCTTTTCAGTCAATTAGATGGATGGGGGACCTTGTTTGTATAAATCATTATTAAATACATTGATATTCAATAGGTGACGCAATCCGCTTTCGGAAAGAAAACGTTCAAGGAGACTTCACTGTAACGGAGGTTCACCGGTAGATAAAGACAAGATTCAATTTAACACGCCTGATCCAGAGAGGTCCTAATTTGAGTTGTTGACATACCTTAGAATAACTGATTACAACAAACTTAGCTAATCAGTACGTAAGTGTGTTAAGCGCATGCAAAATGAATACTTAAGAATCGCTGAGCAATATAATCGTCCTCCTGACAGGTTTGGGGAGAAAAGTTTCATCAATTTTGATAAAAGGCAGTCCCAAAATAGACAGACAAACAAAAACTCACATTGAGATACTGAAGAGGTTCTTCGATAACATTGTTGGTGGAACATGCGTCAACATCAATGAGAATATGCTGAGACCAAGCATCTCCGTAATATCGACAGTGTTAGATTCTTCCAGTGAACTGTTGACCAACACAGACTCTCTAAATGCAATTGTGGCCCCCAATGATCTACTGTAGGCGGCTAGATCAGTGAAAACAGAATTGGAAGCGATCTATTGCCAACATCAGAAACACCGAACAGCCTAGTGCTTGTTAGAAAATCGGGCAGTGAGTTGGCTGTCAACCTACTCCTAAGATTGTCCAACCAGTCAACAAAGAGAACGAAAATCAGAAACGCAATCCAACTGTAAACTAAAGGGACTTGAACCTTAGCGTACTTTAAAACCTGGAGAAGCAATCATGGTTCGTTATGATTCTTTCGCAATCATGAACCTTTTAGACGGCCCTGAGCTTTCAATCTGCAGGACAAAAACGACGGGAAGCTTTGGGAATAGTTAAATAGGATGCCCAAAATTCTAAAAATTGAGCCACTAATGGTATGCTAGTTACTTGTGGGAAGGATATATAAAATCAAAGACAAACAAAACTCCCTCATGTAACGTCCACCAACGCTACTGACGTACAGTATGTGTAGTGGCAGTGGGCCCTAGCACGAGACAATATGGGAAATAGACATTCAACACTTAACACAAAGAAAAACCCGACGATGATGAGGGCGGGAAGAAGGAAGTGAATTAATTGGAGTTGATCGTATGGTATGACTCGGCCATACAGGCGAGGTCCCAGCTGAATGTTACGTTATGTTCCACCTCCAACCTAAGATTGTTCTCTATCATATATTGGTAACTACTACGATGCAGTGAGTTGGTGTAGACGATTATGCGACTTTCCCGTAAGATCTTATAGATTATGCAGTTATATCATGACAAATCTACAATTATAGGATTAGGTCTATTATTAGAACAGTACTAATATCATAGTAGACCATAATTCTTCATATGTTCTTCTGGCCAGCCACATGCTAAAATCGGTGGAGGATGAAGAATATCGCAAGACATACTATACTCTGGGCACAACCTCATCAAGAACATGATGATTATGCGAGACGACCTGGAAAACACGGATCCTGACTATGCAGACCATAATCTTCTAGAGTTGAAATTCATGAAGTGGTCCTTGAAGCCCAAGTACATCGTGTCACAACAAATGGTGTTATTATCCGAGAGCGATGAGGATTCTGGACCCAGACTAATAAAGACAGATTTCCCACCCTCTGAAGTGACTGCTGTCACTTTCAAGGCACTCTAAGCTGACACACTCTGGTCACCAAATGGAATTCACATGCATCTGGACGGGTCACATGATGCAAGGATTAAGCATACAAGCAAGTGAGAACTGACTATCACACTCGTAGACTGTCAAGAACAAGGGACAAAGGGAGAGGGACGAGGACTGTGTGCTTGGAAAACTCTATGTGGATAGGTTGCTAATTCATTCACACAAGGTCCATGCAGACAAAGAACGAGGAATATCTAGCGTTTTAAATTGTAAGCACCAACTACTGATACAGAAACGCTGCAAGTTGACCATACAAAATGGGTAAATCGCATGAACTATGTGAAGTCAATAATACTCATCTGATGAAACTGTCTAAAGTAAAGGCATCATTTTATGTTATTGACAAAGGACTGGCATTGTACGGCACGTTTTAGTCCCGCGACAACAGAAAAACAGGAATGGGGGCGGAGCAACCCTGTTGATACCGTCAAGCATCTATCAGAACAGTATTCTCATACGTTTCAACCGTCATATACAAAACACATCGACTAGGGCTTCACCGGCAACTCAACGGGACTCTTGGAGGTGAACTTGAGCACTGAATTGGTGCAACATAAACCGTAGCACCTAAGCATAGATACTTCTCCTGATTCATAAGCTTATAGTGAGAGAGGCGGTTTTATTCTTGACAAGGCCGCTTAGTACAAGGGTCTCATATTCACTAAACTGAGGCACGGTCCCAGAAGATTGAAGGTCGACGCACATTGAGTCAGTTTTTGGGAGAAACTGACTGAGCGAACCTTTCAGCTGGCAGCTCTTCTATCACTACCATCAGAAATTACGAAGTCTCTGATACACAACTATTTACATGTTATCCATAATCTTATTTAGACCTAAACAGCATGGGTTAAGGAAGAAAAATCTTTGTGCAACCAACCTTCTGACCTTTGTGAACAGGCGGACAGCCGTTTTTGATCGAAGGGAGAGAGTTGTTGTCATATACATAGATTTCTTAAAATCTTTCGATAATGTCAGTCGTATATACCTGATCAGTGGGCCCAAAATACTGGGTTCCAACTCATTTTTAATTGATTGGTTTACACCATATCCATATGATCAGTTTTATAAGTCCACGACAAACCTCAATTTTTCTCATACTACACAATGCTTTGTAACAACTTAGTTTTACTGGTAAAGAGTTGTCATGACACTACAGCTTAAGACTACTGTCACAAACCCATAGTTGTGTAGCTTGGTGTCGAGTGCAGATTTACTATGAACACCGCTACCAAGAAGCTAGTGCCAAATGACTTCATAAAATCCCCGAGAAGCCAAATATCAGAAGGCAATTAATGGACCAAATCGAGGTGTATTCGCTGGCGATCTCGTGGTATCGAAAGGATACCGAAATCGTGCCAGGATACAAGGTTGGTTACAGAACGTAACCGGTTTCGCGCGAAGTTACAATCAAAGTGTAAGAATAAGAATGGAAGCACAATATAGCTGTCATTAGCACAGTCAAACAAAAGCACATTGAAACAGTCACTGGTGCAATTGGTTATAATAATAATTGTTTTCAATAAACCATTCGTGTTCTCGTGATAAAAGTGAGTCACTACAGTTGTATATTTGGTTATGATTGGAACTTCTGACAGATTCACATGCATTTTTTTTCTTGAAAAAAGTAATCTGCCGTTTCAATGCATCATCGTGATCGAGTTGGCTAGACCGTGTCTATTTCCTTCCAGGTTACCAACCCGTATTGGAAAACAAAAACTTATGTGGAAATGAACATTTATCACTTACAATTTTATATTTCCATATATATATATATATATATATATATATATATATATATATATATATATATATATATATATATATATATATATATATATATATATATATATATATATATATATATATATATATATATATATATATATATATAATATCTTTCTGCCAGGGCAAAACATGCCATTTTTAAAGGCATGGTCTGATTACTTGATTGTTTTGTATAAACAGTGGAGCACTTCCCCAGATTTGACTGACTTTAATTACGTGTTTTTCCTCGAAGTATATTCTTCTTTATTTTTGACTTGAGGGCGATTCAAGAGGCAGGTGGGTAAACACCTGATAAGCCGACAGGGAAATCGTAACTCACCATCATGGCGTTGAGTGGCCTGCTCGCAATATTTATTAAGATATTCTTGTTTCATTTTCTTACCCTCCACTCTCTTACAAACTCTGATTCTCAAGTGGAGGACACGATCAAAAATCATAGGTGATAATTTGAGGGAGAAGGTAAACGCTGTGAAATAGGATAAAAAGGAAGTAAAGTATATGAAATTTATGGAGTATTTCCAAATATTGACTGGATATTGGTCGTAATCGATTGAAGTCAAACACTGAAGGAGTTGATGATTCTCCTTTGGGCTGAGGGAATAGGACTGACCTGTTCTTGTCTGGTAAGGATACATTGACATGTATCCAAAGGCGAGCCACGAAATCAGTTCGGGGACTGAAATTCAAACATTGTAAAGAACGGATCAAATTACCGACTTAAAAAAATCCTAAACACTTCTTAGCACCTCCGAAAATATTCACATAAGCTCAGGTCCAACACAAATTTTAGGGGTGGCACGCAGAAATCAAAAGCAAAACAGAAAAAAACTAGATAACAATCACACCTTTCACTCTTTATGAGTAGTCAAATCCTTGAATTCTCTGCCAGTTAAGGTGGTCTAAGCCATTTCCCAGGAGTCCTACAAGAAAAAACTTGACATATTCTTAAGGACTAAAGACGATATTTCACAATGATATACTAGTATTTATTTTTCTCATCAGTAAATATACCTAGGTTCTTACTTAAAGAAATCAGTGGTCCACTATTAACAGATACAGAAGTTAGTTAAACGAAAGTTGCTTTTATTCCGTCAACAATCATTTGCCCATTTAACTCAAGGTCGTCTGGGGCAAAATATTAGGCACATTTGATCGTCTAACTTCACGTTTAACTTCGAGTTAGAATATGTCCGAATTACCATATTGTATTGTGTATTATATAACACTTATGTTTGATCATGTGTTTTTATTCTTGTTTCTTTTTACATAAGAGACACATAGTTATTGCCTTTGACTGTCGTTTGTGTATAAACGATACCATAGTTGCAACTATAATACCTCCCAATCTCCCTATTTCAGGAAAATTTCATCCGTTTTAGGTAAGTTTTGAGGAAGCCGCTACAAAAAGCTCTGGGGAAATGGCACAAAACCTCAAAATTTCCAAGGTCTCAAAAGTCATGGGGAAATTTCGGGTTTTCCCCAATATTTCTCCATAATCTTATGACACCTTGGTAATTTAAACTAACAAATGTCTTACGAGTTTAACCAAAATAGCAATACTGTGTTCCTAAACAACCAATAAAGAGGAAATAAAGGAGAGCAACGTGGAAATAAAGTGGACATTTCGTTTGAATATAAAGGAGAAATAATGAGGAAAAGCACCAGAATGTCCACCTTTTCGCCTGTTATGGGTAAATAGTGCGGAATTTACCCCTTCTTGTTTCTCTATGTTTCAAATGTCGATGAGTTGTCTACTTCTGCCGTAATTTAGGCACCGAATTGTCCAATTTTCGCATATATATATATATATATATATATATATATATATATATATATATATATATATATATATATATATATAATATGAACAAAGTCTGACAGTGGAAGACCCTGACGCACTTCACTTGAGGTATACAACTCGGGTAAACTTCATCATAAGCTCTGATTCGAACAGTAGTGTCTGAGTAGAGAACTTTCACAAGGTTAATGTACTTCTTTGGTACACCTTTCAGAGATAAACTCGAAACCTCTCAATCGACAAGGTCAGATGCTTCCTTGCGGTCATGAAACTGTCCGCCGGTATGTGTGCTTGTTTTCCAAAATCTGACGAAAAGTAAATATTCAGTTAATACATACACCTTCACTTGTAAAACATTCACGATGCTCCTGAGTTCGCTTCTGACGAGTTCTAGTTAAGCATCACGTGATTATAGATACAAATATTTCAAACAATGTTAGTCGAGTTGACTTGTTTGTGGTTATCACAAGAAGATTGCTATCCTTTTTTATAAACTGAAAATCAGGATCAGTCAGACGGGAGCATATCCTACTCCCAAACTCTTACCAGTATTCCAGTCACCCTAGCTGATCAGAGTTCAAGCTTGTAGCTGAAAAGAGATGTCAGTTTTTTGTCAAGCCTTTCAAACGATGGGTGATGATGTGTCCACCGTTGTGTTGATGTCAGAAGGTACCAGTCCTCACATTATCTCTTGTTACGTTTAAAGTTTGTAGTTGCTAGGACTAAGCGGTTGTTTGAGCGTATTTAGAGGAGACGGTCACCGTTATCTGATGCGTTTTCCTGTGATGCCCTCAGGCACAATGAAGTATTTTTCAGTTTGATTTAGCTTATAAATGTGAGCGTTAAGGCGTAAAGTTTTTCGTAAGTCACTTTGTACTCCATTTAAGATGAAGTTATCGGAACTTTGGCCGAGGTGACGAAGGGACAGTGTGGTTTGTCAGTATATTTCGGCGTTCTTACTATATTGTTGAGATGGGCAGCAAATAAGCGAAGTTACTAACTGCATTTGGCCATTTGTGTATGTAAATGTCTTAATGCTAAAAGTATAAAATTATCCTAAAAAGATTTGTTTGCAGAAATAAAATTTTTAGGAGAAATTAAAATGCTGTATCCTCAATTTTAAGTAAAAGTAAATTCAGCTTGTTTACTGTTGGTTGAGCATAATTCTCGTCAATTTTTATATCCTTGTTCGTCTCTAGATCATTTGAACTGAAATAGAATGGCTCGTATTGAACTCATACGTAGATTGCGACTATTCACAGTTTTACATCGAATGTCAGATTATGAGAATCGATTTGGTACAACCAAACTAATGATACCAGTTGTTTCACGTCCTGCTTCATTTTTTTCTTTCATCAAGTCGAAGCTTAATGAAGCTGCCTCTAGTCAGTCTAAAGACTCTCAGAGTGTACCAAATGACAGGTAAGTTGGATCTATCATCAAGTTTTCTTATTTTATCATAACAGAATAATTTTTGATTGATCATAGATTGCCAGGAGTCTAATCTTGTTTCTTGTACGATTAAACAAATTTTCTGGTTGTTAAGATGTCAATTTCATGATTTATTTTATACTTTATTGGGAAGCAAAAAAGTTTAGGACGACGGGACATCACACTAAAGGAAATAGTATTCTTGTAATAAAAAGAAAAAGTGAACCTTGTGGTTACAATAAGGACTATAATATTAAAAGAGATGATTCAAATTCAAATATAACCAAGGTAGATTTCTTTCCCCTCAAAATATATCTTACTGTCTATGAAAAACATGAACATGTTTAATGATGTTTCAACTTACAAAGTTTCGTAATTTCTATAATCTTATCCACATAGTCTTAATGAACTAACAAGTTCTTACCTGATAGTGCGATTTTTCATATTTCAATATTATTCTTTAGAATGACAACTGCAGCCAGCTTCACAGTTAGGAAACAGTCACATGAAGAGCGTTTGCAAACTCCTTAAGTGAATGTTGTACGATAACTCCACTAATTTATTTATCATCAATATACTGAGACACGTCACCTAGTCTCTCAATCGAATGTAGGGTGAGTAATATTACGAAAGCAGAGATGGTCTAACAGAAAACCGTATAACGTACTCAGCTCAAAGCTCATGCTTCACAAAAGTATAATATAGGTACTGATACCGAAGTGTTGTACACTGGACCTTATATTGATTAGACTAACATGATAATAGTGCTAAATCTGATACTGTCCACCACACTACTACCAAAAACATCTACTTAAATACCTGTACTATTCCCAATGCCTTACAATAATATAGTGAGAGCAATCATGGAGTCCTCCTATTCTTGTATAGTTACTGTTCACTTCAATGATATACGCACCTGTCTATCATGCTGCATAATATTCTTAATACAAATGTCGCCAAAAAATTTTCTAATGTAATTACGGCGGAATCAATACATTTACCACTGTCTTCTAAATAGTCTAACAATGATAGCTTAAGTGACAAATCAAACCTTCAACAGCATGTTTAGTATCAGTTGTATAGTTCAAAAGTATTCTTTCTTGTAAAATGAACCTATAGAACATGAACATCAGAGATAAACGACACTTGTAGACTTCAATGTTTTATCACTCTTTGAGTATTTATTGTGCATTATGATACTTTTAAAAAAATCTTTATTGATTAAAAATTGAAACATCTCATGAAAACCTTATGTCCTTACTTGCCTTTGAGCTATATCAAAAGTTGTTGGCTTTTTGATATAAGCTCATGAGACATGATAAATTCAGTTGTAAATGCTAGTTTAAGCTGCTTCGAAATTGATCTTAGCAAACAAAATACACTTAATTTTCATCACTACTCGGAGTATGAACAGTATTATTTCATACAGAATGTTTTACCACTCATTCTAATTTCACTAAATTTAATTCGATGTATCGCTTCGTGTTTATGTTTTCTTGTTTTGGTGTTAAGAGATAATCTGTTACTTTTATATCAAAGACTTGTTAATTCATGGTTCATTTCGCTACTAATCAAAATAAGAGGACTTACAGTTGAGATTAGTGTAACAATTGCTACGTTAATACATTATTATTCCGATCCTTCGTTCAGTTTCACTTCAATCGCCATTTAGCTTGCTTATGTTTAGAAACTCAACTAACAGAAAAATATCAGTCGATTACAGCCTGACTTTTATTACAGCTCTACTCATTGTCTTGTGTAAACAGCTTCTATAATTTAACTATTAAAAATTACTTAAATTGAAATTAGTTATTCCATTTTGGTAGGTATCAAAATCGTATATTTCTGAGGTATCACGAAACACTAGTTCGGTACTGGTTTATTTGCTTCTTAACATAACTATTTGGGAAATGTTTAGCATTTCGAAGAATACTTACACTCACATTCAATTTTTGTATTTTGTTTCCCTTCGAAAATTTTAGTGAGTGGTTGGATGCAGTCCAAGAAGTTGAAAAATCGGAATTGTTACATTGGAAAGGATCGGATACTAGTATGACTAGGACAGAACTTCGAAAATGGAAGAAACGTACATTCCTTGTAAGCAATACTTACAGGATGTATTTTCTTTTACCGTATTTATATACACTTGTTATATATGATTTTTCAAAGTGTTAGCTACATTATAATTTACTTGATTTAGTTATTATCAATGTAGAACCCAAGCACAATGAGTGCGCATTTATCCAGGTTGCTATACCTCATACCAGAGTAGCTAGTGGAAGTCAACAAATTAACGATAGTTAAATGAGAAGTAACATGGATAGCAATTATTCTCGTACTCATTTTGATTATTTTCTTTAACTTGATTCCTGACCATATAGTTAGTGATAATTTTCTCTAACAAGTTGATAAATTTGGTCTGTTTCAGTATGGTTATTGATTGCGTAGTAACCTGGCTGCTAAGTCAGTGGTTTTCCTCTATATTATCTTTGTCCGATACATCGACATTTTCATAGTCGAACACTTGTCCACAATTGGGATTTCTAACAACTCTTAGACATCAAGCAACAAAAGTTATACTTATTAACATGAATTCTAACAACGATCATTGACTCCATAAACTGATAATATATTTATCTGACTATCTCTAGTCATTTTTCCTTCTACACCTAATCAGCAACATATTTTGGAAGAAAAAGATAACGTATTTTTAGTCGGTTGTTACTATTTCCTCTACTTCACTCCGCATCCCATTAACTTCGTATATTTCTATCTTTCACTACGTTGATTTGACGTGTTACGATATGCACCAATGATATGCATGTATACCATATTTAAAATTCTTCTATGACTGATTAAACTAATAACATGTAATACCTAAAGTTTGTACTTTTATCTCTTGTTATATTATTACAGCATATTTTAGAAATGTTTATTCAACGATCAGGACCAAGTCGTAAAGGTTTCACTTCGTTTATTGAAAATGCACTAATTAAAATGCCTGAATATGAAGTGGCTGATGATTTAGATTGTTATAAAGCAGTAATTCGTTTATTTCCTACTGGACGAATGGTTGTGAAACGTTTCTTACAAGCTGATTTTGGTCATTTTCCAAAACAACAACAAGTTATGATTGACATATTAAGTCAAATGTCAAGATATCGTGAGTTGAATCTCTTTATTACATAAAAAAATCTTTTTTACATCAATGTAAGTGTTCTATTGTGACTCTTTTAGTCTGATGATTTATAGATCCGAAATTTAAAGCAACAGGCATTGAGTTTGAGTCCCTTTGTGATTATCAACATTGGTATGTAGACAAACCCAGCTTATGAGTCTTGTATTCATAGCCACCTTTCAAGTATAGGGATTATGTAGCCATGCATTTAGAGAGCCCATATATTGTCAGATAAATCAAATTCAATACTGAATATCAAAGTGAATAAAAAACAAACTGTTACAACTAATTATAAGTGTGCGCAAACACGAGAGAATCAAGCTGGCTTCAGACCTGGTCGTGGCTGCATCGACCATATATTCACCATTCGTCAGATTCTAGAACATATGCATACTTATCGGCGTCCGACAATGGTGGTCTTTCTTGACTTAAAAGCAGCATTTGACTCGGTAGACCACGAGATTCTGTGGCAGTGTCTGTCATTGAAAGGCGTACCCCAGAAGTACATAAACCTTGTGAAGGCTCTTTACTCGAACACTACTAGTCGAGTCAGGGCTTATAGCGAACTGTCATCTACTTTTGCAACCTCAGGTGGTGTCCGTCAAGGCTGTCCACTTTCTCCATTTCTGTTTAACTTCATCATGGACCTACTGATGGAAATAACATTCTCGTCGACTAAATTCTCGGATATTGATCTCCTTCCAGAAGGTCCACTTATCGACTTAGAATACGCAGATGATGTAGTCCTATTTGGTGAAGACGCTGATAAAATGCAGAGTTTTTTGGTAGCACTAAGCAACAATGTCAGAATGTTTGGAATGCGCTTCCCTCCCTCTAAATGTAAGCTACTGCTTCAGGACTGGTCTACGTCAACACCTGAACTAAGGATAGGGGGTGAAGTAGTCTAACGCGTTGACAACTTCACTTATCTTGGAAGTCTGATCAGCCCTAATGGGTTGATGTCTGACGAAATCTCAGCACGGATTCGCAAAACTCGCCTGGTTTTTGCCAACTCACGTCACCTATGGCGAAGGCGAGATACCCGTCTATCAATAAAAGGAAGAGTATACTGCGCGGCAGTCCGTTCCGTTTTAATTTATGGCAGCGAAACATGGCCATTGAGAGTAGAAGACACTCGTAAGCTACTAGTATTTGACCAGAGATGCCTTAGAAATATTGTTGGCGTCTGCTGGGATCACCGGGTAAGTAATAGTGAGGTTAGACGCAGGGTATTAGGTAATGATGGTAAATCAGTCGATGGGGTTGTGAATCTCCATCGACTGAGATGGTTGAGCCACGTATTACGTATGCCTGAACACCGATTAGCACGACGTGCAATGCTAACCGGTATTTGGGATGGTTGAAAGAAAGTTAGGGGCGGTCAAACCAAAACGTGGCGTCAGTGCTTGAAGTCACTAACTTCTAGTCTGAGCCATGTTGGCAGATGCAGACTACTTGGTTGGGGTCCGCGTGACTATCGTAACCAATGGTTGGAGACTCTTGGTAACATTGCTCAGAATCGATCAGAATGGCGTCGGTGTATACACTCCCTGTCTTCCCTTAAACTAAGAGATTAAAATCGGTTCATATCTTTCTACGAACTAATTCTTTCTTCCTGTACTATATCCTTATATGCAATCTTTCCTTTACATATTACCACCTCTGAATTAACCACTCCTATGAATCCAGTGTTCATCTTGTTGTGTTAATGAGGTATGGCAACTTGGATCGGGGGATATATGTGCCTGGTCCTACGTTGTAGCTGACTGACTGAATTGTAAGTTTAATTCATTATTCCATATTATCAGCGACTGTTTACCATACCATAGTATACAACCAGAATTAATAGCATTTAGATAGAGATGGTCAATAATACTAAATAGACAGATCAATTCGTGTAGTATCTGATTGATGTTTTCAATTTCGGGCTAAAGTGTAGGCATTTTTGTCCGACAAATCGAATCAGTAGCCTGGGATAATCCTTAAAGACATTCAATGATAGACATTATAGTCCAAAATGCCGAATTGCATACATTGCGAATGAAAATTAACAGTTGTACTCATTCTCAAACTTTTTTTTCGTTCTTCACTCTCATTCGTTCCTTTTGCACTGTTTTACAGTGTTATGAAATTAATTTCTCTGCTTCTCTTGTTGATTTGTCCTGATGTTGCAAATCAAACTTAAATTGATACATATTCATGGCAGGTTTCCATTTGATAATGATGATTGACAACTCTCATCCATTAGAATTAAATATTAAAATTTATTTTTTAATCGATCTTGGTACGTTTGAGGAAATGTACACTTACATAAAAATCTAGTTTTCGCTCGTTCCCCATTGTGGAATAATATCGATTCTATTACCAAACAGATTGGCTCAACCACTCCATTCATTTTATTAATACCAATCAGTTCGTTATAATAAATGTCAACAGCGTTTAGTCTGATTTGCTAATGGTAAGCTTTTAAATTACGAGACTAATAATTATTAATCAGAAGTATATTTCTTTAATATACTTCTTTTTTTATTGAATCATATCTCTTAAGCCTAATCTTTTCTATTGCCATTAATACTGCTACTACTCTGGTATCTTGGTGCGCTGGTATGATGTGGCAACTTAAACTGACGCATATATGTGCCAGATTCTACAGTGCGTATAAATGTTAGTCCTATACAACTTTCTTTGATACCCCAGCATCATGACATAAACGACTGTCAATGGGGTCCAGTCGATTGTTTCTGCCCGTGCTATGTCTCTTAGTTTGGCACCAGCGCCAGCGAAACCGAATTATGGTACCGTCGTATCCCTGGATAAGCACCTATAAAACAAATTTTCCGAATCAACAGATAGAGAACCAATTTGTAGCTTTTCTTCAGAGTTTCGAATACGGTCTGCCGGGTGGAAAACATCAACGCTAAGACTCTTTAAATACATGTCTGTTTTCCTATCTGTTACAGTGTCCTGACCTTGGAGAAAATCTTTCAAAGTGGTACACATGACCTCAGGAAAGTTGATTCAAATTTTGTATTCGGTAGTAACATTCAGATATTTGAACATTCAGTGACTTGACATAGTTTATACAAAACAGAGCTTTTGGTATGAGTTACTGAATGAGTTGAATAACAGGGGTTTACACAAAATGAGAATAAAAAGGGACAAAAGGTTGAAGCAAAGTAATTTAATTTTTTTACGAGTCGATTGTAGGTATTGTTTGAATGAGTAATGGAGCGGAGAGAATAAAATAGTTTTTTTTCAAATTTATATTTGCAATCATTAGAATTTTTGTCTCGGTTGGATTAATTTTGATAACGCAGTGTATATACAGTTAAATTATAGTAGTTTTTTGTATACCTTATGTGAAGTTTTTTTATTATTACGTTGAAATTCACTAGACGTCCTGCCAGATGATGAAGTTGGCCAAATGATTATCGACGTTTTCGGTTGGCGTAATCATGCTATGAATGCTTATCGTCGTCTAATGTATTGGATGCCTAAATTGTATTATAGTAATCCATGGACATTACCACTTCGAATCGTTGATGATCTTGATTTAGATCCTATTAAATTGGGCTGTTTAATTGCTGAAAGAATATGCCCCGATCGGATGACAGAATTCACTGTTGTACAGGTTAGTTAATTAAACAAAAATGAGCGTCCATCGATTGATACAATTTTATTAAGATGCCTACGTCAGTCAGTCATAGTCATTGTAGTCTGACACATTTGTGAGTTGACCCCAGGTTCTCGTACCACATCAGCACGACCAGATGAAATTACCAACATGAATAATAAATGGGTCGAAACGGTGTAGTAGAGTATGATTTGAAAAGACTGAATGAAAATGTAGTCGTGGAAGAATGTTGGAACTCAAAATCTCTAGAGGAAGATAAAAAGTGAGTGGATCTGTATCTTTGTGACCGATTCTAAGTTATATTAATCAAAATCTTGTGCAAACTCAAGTTTGAGTCCAATTTGAACGTAATTTTCATTACTTATTGACGTCCAACTAGAAGACCCCTACAAAACAAGGACACTCGACAGTTATTTCGGTGCTCACAGTCAGTAAGAATTTAGTGATCTGAAAGTTTTGGCTTAACTAGGAAATTAAAGGCATTGGGCCCGAATCCTGATCTGTACTATCAAGTAATATACAATTGGGTCCGATTCCCGCGTTTGAGGTCGTTGATACCCAATGCCGAGAAGTTTCATATCAGGAAAAAAACCCGTTTAGTACTTTCAGGTTTTCAATAGTGGTTTAATATTGATCGGTTCACGATTTCAAATACGCACTACTGTAAAACCCAACAAAAATGCACCCAAGTTAGTTCATTCAACTATTACTCATTTATCCAAAACCAAAGTAGTTAAATTAGTTTCAACCAATGACGCAATGGATGAATGGTTAAGTACTTCAAGTAATGAATCAAAAGTCCACACATTCAGCATGACCACCGATGTTGTGTAGGTAGAAGCCAACTTTGATTGGTTGATGTTCTAGATAGACAGTCAAATATATCTAATGTGTAATCTATGTTTTTTACCCTCTGTATTTTTTCATAATATGTGTTAGTCAGGAGAGTAATGTTTTCTTAATGGAATTTCATTTGACATGTGATGGCCTGGTCACTATCTGGATATCTATTATGGTACGTGTCAATTCCGTACTTAATATTTACCATTCTATTGCTCATTCAAAGAAATTTAGTGTTCTAAAAAAAGTTAAACTTCATTTCAATTAGTTACTATTCATTGGACCCATTTTTATGTACGTAACTTATTCTCTCATCACTTTTTATGCTGCTTATTGATAAACAAAGGTTGTTCGGTTCATCCCTTCGCTTTTAGTAGTATTTCCCTAAGAATTAGATTATTTTAAGATTCAGTAGAGATTTTGAAATTTCTGATTACTTAACCTACTATTAAAGTTCATACTTTTTTGCAACAATAATCTGTCATGGACAAACAATCCGTATTTTTATCATGATCATTGCCGTTCTCTTAGTAACCAAATAATCTAATATCTTAACTTGTTATATGCCTTTCAGAATCATGTGCACATTTTATTTATACAGAATAATTGTATCATCCTTTTCATTTTCAGGAAACTTACGTCTGTGACCCCTCATGGGAGCATAGACCGCCAACCAACTCTGTCTGTGCTGTCCTTTCCAATTGTTTCCATTTGCTAGTCATTCTTTTCATGTCTGTCTCCAATTCCTTTCGCAATATGTCTTTCGGTCTTCCTCTTTTCATTTTGCCTTCGGGATTCTGAGTTAGGGCTTACCTTGTGATGCGCTCTGATGATTTCCACAGTGTATGTCCTATTCACCTTTGGCATCTTTTTCTAGTTTCCTCTTTAGCTGGAAGCTGGTTTGTTCTCTCCCACAGTGGGCTATTGCTGATGGTATCCGGTCAATAGGCATTGAGTATGCTGCGTAGACAATTGTTTATAAATAATAAATAGTGTACAACTGCATCTCTCGAATCTTATTTTTTCTGTCCAGGTTGAGTTCAATGGCTTCCACTTATTCCGACCACCATCAAATTGTATCTCCTCATTCCCTCAGCAATTTGACTGGTCCTCCTAATCTCCCACATTGTCCGAACATTCCACATATCTATATTAATTGTTTCCCTGGTTGTTGGAAGGGTGGATTGGCATAATGACTTCTGAAGAATCTCGATTTTCATCATGAGGCGTAATAATTCTCCTAAATAAAGATCCTTCAACTTCCAGGGTAGAGTATGAATAGTCTAAACAATTTTTTCTCGTTAGCGTCTCTCTAGCAAGGTTGTTTTTTATGGGATTGGGTTGGTGATCCCATGCAAAACCTTCTCTTATCCGGACTTAGGACCGGCAGTAAGCCTAAAAGGACTACTGATAGAGTTTTTTAGAAGACTGATTGCTTTGATGTGTAAGGACGATCTAAGTGTGAATTAGTGCCACTACTATTGATCAAGCGCGTATTATTCATATTGTAGCATTAGATTATCTGTGCATTAATATTGGAATACATCATGCTAATTGCGAATATCTAATGTAACGGTATCTTTTATCTTTCTTGTTTTCGCCATGGTTGTCGAACTTCTTTTTTTGTTGGTATTTTTTAGATGTCTTCATCTAACCCTGATAGACCAGATTCACTTATCAGTGCTCAAAGTCCTGAACAGCGTGCATTACTAGCATATTGTACTAATAAACAAATTCACAACGATCAAATTAATAATACTCAATGTACAAAACCAACGATTTATTTAGATGGACCACATTATGTATGGTTTAGAAATTTACAAGTAAGTGGGATTAGTGTACTGAGAATTAACATAATTAATAATATTCAGCCAATTTTTGTTCTCTGAGCTGAATGGTGGTTTAGTTGTGGAGCTTCCGAGCAACATGACAATTTTGTTGAAAGTTCCACAATTAAACCATCCACATCGGAGAACGAAAATCCATTTACATAAACTTCAAATATTGCCCACCATCTTAATGTACATAGATAATTCATATCTCTTCAATTTTATTCTTTGGTTGATTGTATCTTTAAAAAGTGAAATAAATTTTACTCCATTTGTGAATAAGTAAATGGTTCAAGTATATCTACAAAGTTTGTTTGATCTAATATATAGTTGTTTCCGCTTCCTCATCCCCTAATCCAGCTGTTAGATACATAAATACAAAGTAAATCCGATTCGTTGACATCAATGTTTTCTCAATATTTATCGGGTCGTTTGAGACGTGTACTACTCATCAAAGGGATGAAAAGTGGTTATGGATTATGACTTCATCTACCGTTATAAAACATTTCTTAGCGAAAATTTGGCAAACTAATTTGTGTCCAGAAAGGATTACCTCAATTATAAATCCATTTAAATTATTACTCAGTCGTAATCAAAATCTTTATAAACGCTTGTGTCTTTACTACTAGACTCTTTATTGTTTCGGTCATTTTATATGTATTTTGTTTTCATTTTATCCTTATTCTGGGTTGGGACAAGTTGAGTGAAATGTAGTGGTTATAGATACTAAACAAGTGGAGTCGTAACATGGTGTCAATGTAATCCTTTTTTTCTCACTTCTTTATGCATAGGCTGCTTATTACACCTTATGGACAGAGATCGATGCTGATCGATTAAAAAAAGAAATTAATTCAGTAAAAGTTAACGAAGTGCCAAAGCATAGTGCAGACGGTAAGTGTTTATTTCCGTTAAAGATCCTGTTGTTGTGCTTTTCATGTTATAGAATGATTTTATATAAGGTGGTCGATCAAAACAGACATTATAATGATCTTACATACTCTATTAACCACCAAATTCGGTACTGTATTCATCCACACGTCCTCAGAGTTCCAATCAACAAACAGCATAAATCCCAGATGAATGATTGTAAGTATCTTCCCAGATCACAACACCACGAAGTACAAGATACAACGACAGCTAGTGAGTTGGGTCAACACTTAGGACTATATAATAACTCATCAAGGAATAACCACCCAAGTTTGATATTTCGTTTTTGCTTACTTTTCTTAATTGACATACATTTTGATTGAATCGTTCCATAGATAGACTTGAAAATTTATCATTCAGAATGTTAGGATTATTTTTTTTCATTTATATATGTTTTTAATTGTATATGATCTCTAGTCAATCTTTAGGGGAAAGTAATTGTAAGATGATTCTCTTTTAGAAGATTTTCACCTGAAATAGTTGTTGATTTCAATATCGTATGAATTAAATCATTAATCGATCTCTTTATTGTATTATATGGCTTAAAGTCTAATAAGTTTATACATTGAACATTCTTTGCTTTACTCACCTCTGAGTCTAATCACCAGTGTTCTGACATTTTTGATCCCATATGGTATCATTTAACTAATGTTCAAGGTTCTCAAATAATTGTCAGACCCAACTCATTCGGCTGCGATCATGACAAAAACATAATTCTGAAAAAAGCACTGTACATTATACATTGATATTTTAAAGATTAAAAGTATCATTTAATCGAACCAGACTAAATGATGCTGTTTTTTATAATGAAAATTGTTGCTCTTACACTTGATATTCACACTTCCAATAAATCTCAGACCACAATAAAATGAATGTCTTCCATATTTCAGTTTCCATTGGTTATCCGGTTACCTGATGGAATACACCTCATCACTTATGCTGAATTATCTCAATAAGATTACTTGAAACGTTCCAACCAATTACATCATTGCGCCACTAATCATTCCTCTTATTTTCTATATTTCTCTCTTAAATTCTAAATTATCTTCCATACTTACTGTAGAAAAATTAATTAGATAAGTTGCAAACCATTTATTAATTAGATTATTAAGGTTATTCAATGAATACTCAGAGTGAATAGCACCAGACATTTGCTAAAGTTTGTAGAAAACCAAGAAATTCATAAAGGGGTTCTGTTTACACATAAATCAAGTGTTTCAGTGAAGATCGTAAAATCATAAAAGCATTATACAGGGTCAAGATGACAGTTAAACTTTTGTATTGATGGCAAGATCGGATGCACATCGTCTTTTGTGTTTTGAAATTTCTGATTCTCTGTTTCAGTGATTGTTAATTATTTAAATATGAAAAGACCGTCGTCGCATGTGATCCTCTCAGATAAGTTGAATAATTTAACTACCGACGATATTTTTAGCACTGAAATTAAATCCATTACTATAGATAGAGAATATTGTCAAAAGGACGAGATTTGTTCAAACGGAGTTTATATGACCTTAGCTCGCGTATTTGCTGGACAGATTACGTAAAATAATTAGTTCTCCATTTCATAGTCACAATGCACTACTTATATCTTACATTTTTCATTTGCGTTTTTATACATTTTCGCTTTACAGAACCGTATAATCTTTCATTCTTCAACTATTCTAATGATAGTTCAAATATAGTACTGAATAGTTCCAATTCCCAAAATGCGAATCGCTCACTTTTTCCACATATGAGTCTTCTTCCTACAGTGAGTTCAGTTGGTACTGAATTACACCACTGTAATGAAGATAATGTCTTTACAAGATTTATAAGTAAGTGTGAACCAGAATTCGATAAACGTTGGCTTTCAATTCGTCAAAGTCATGTCTATAAATATTTACCATCCAATCTATGTCAACATGAACAAGGTGAGGGTACAATACTTGCTGTTGGAGTTGTTGTACCTAAACCAGATGCTTTGGATAATCAGAAAAAGTTATATGATTGGGAAGTTTCTAACAGAATTCATCATACAGATTCAAAAGATCGTAAACAACAAAATCAAGAAGAAAGATACAGTTTACCACAAATCCCATCACCTGCATCTTCCGCACTTATTCGACTTTGGTTAAGTGAACTGCACGCTAAAAATCCTTTCTTTGATGATGCTGCATTGGTTATTCGAGTTCCAATGAATATTGATCAGCGCAAAAAATCTGAAAATAATAGTCGTACTGATGATGATTTACATTTAGAGAATCAAGATAAGGATATTAAGTATAAATCGTATAATTAACGGGCACATTACATTGTGTAAATAAATTGTTTGCGTTTTGAGTAAACAATAATAATAATGTTAATTAAAATGTACATATAAACTTCAATAGTGATTATCAGTTTTATCAACTTGAGTATGCACTATTTTCTATGTATTATTGGAATCATTGTTAAAGCATATGCTTTTTCCTCGTGTATTTTACACATAATACGTATCCCTGCATGTTAGAGTAACAGTGATTAATCACAAGTGGAGACTGTGATTTTGTGATTGTTCGATATCTTAATGAATATATCTTAGTTTAATTTATCCATAGTTCTGCATTAAAACCAATTGATACTTTGTAATTTGTCTTACTAATTGATCTTAAGTTTTACTGAAATATACACTCAAGATTATATAATATTGAAAGACAGTTTCACCTCGTGATAGTCATCTGAAAAACGTTAGTTTATACTTCGAATCTGCAAATCATAAACTTATACTTCATAGTAAATGCAAACAAGACAAAAAATAGCGATTGACATTTGACCAAGAAAATGCTAAGTAAGTTGATCCACAGGAACATACAAGCCCGTGATTAACCAGCTAGTCACTAATAAGCAAAAGCTAGTTGAGATAGGATCGGTTGACGTTGCATGAGTGTTGCTTGGCAGAATATAAGCAGTCAGATGAAATTCCTGTTCAACCTCAGATCTTAAGGAATTTTGGATGGATGAGAATTCACTAAAAATATGAATTAACTTTTCCTTTGTACATATTGAATGCCTGATTTTGAATCCCAAACACAATACATCCGTTCGTCCTTGTTTAGTACTTCTTGTCCAATTGCGTAATTTCTGGGATTCCTAGTTTGTACTATAAGTCAAATACTTCTAGTTATCATATTAGAGTAATCGAATAAATGCACCAATCAATATGGGATTCACAGAATAGTGCAAGTTAAGGCAGATAGAACCAGGTGAACATAAGTGAATGCATTACATTTAGAATTCCTGATAAACACTGAGTCAATTAGGGATAGATCCTCATTTAGTACTAATGTCACAATAATGTTATCCTGACCATAGTGTTTGATTGAAATCCTGAACTGATATAAGTTAAACCACTAATAAGAACCTGAAAGAACAGGTCTTTGGTCGTGGATTTCACATAACTTTACCAAATTTAGGTGCTTATTCAAATGGTTTTAGTCGGAATAGAAGAGGCTTTCGCTTAACGGGCTTCCATATCTAGCAGTAGCGGACCATCGATACCTCCAAGCAGAAACCTAAATATATTATTGATGAAATATAAAAAAATTAGTGAATCATAGTAAAATACAATCCATCCCCCGTCGAACTGGTAGCAAATGAGATTGGACGTCGTCAATGGAAGGTTTTCTGGAAAAGCATTTTTGTCGCAGAGTAAGACTTCAGATCATTGGATACTAATATTCCCAGATTTTTCCCCAACTTGGGATACCTCTATAAATAGGTTATCTAAGTTGTATTCGTAGTCTGCGAAATGTCTCAGATGGATGGTGTTAAAGGCAAGTTTGTTGTCATCTGCCAACATTGAAGACGAGTAAGTTTCTCCTAAAGTGTCAGTTTATTTCTTGATTGTCATCCCTAAAGGATGAATACAATGCCTTTCTTTCCTTGAAGGTAACCAATACACCTCAGATAAAGATTTATAGGGGCTGATACCACTTGTTCGGGTAAGGCGTTCCAATCATTGACTACTCGACGAGAAAAACGGGACCCCACTTCAAGTTTATTAGATCTTGGTTTATGAACCTTCTTGCTATGACCGCGGAGATTATTAGTGCTGGAGGGAGCAAAACGATGAGACATATTAACACCCAAATCATAATTAAAGATACGAAATGCCAGTATAAGGTTACCTCGTGTCCTACGATACGACAAGGGGAAAAGATTTATGCGTTTTAAACGCTCATCATAAGGGAGTCTAGAAAGACCCTTCACTAATTTCGTTCCCACACGCTGGACACGCTCAAGGGAGTTAGTATTTTTACCAGACACGGGATGGCTGCTTGGATACAGTACTCTAAGTGTGGTCTTACATAGGTGGGATATAAAATTCGAAACGTTTCTTCGTCAAAAGATTTGAACGCTCGGCGAATTGACCATAACGCACGAAAACCTTTGACAGCGGCTGCTTTGCAATGCGTAGTTGTTTTTAAATCATGACTTAATACTACTCCTAAGTCTTTATGCTCTTGAACGCATGGCAGAGGTTTACCCTCAATAGTGTAACGGTAACTATTACCTTGACCGATGTGCATTAGCACACTCTTCCTAGCATGGATTTCTAAGCCCCACTCTCGAGCCCATCTAACTAAATCGTCTAAGTCAGCTTGAATATCCACATGATCAGCCGCACTTTTTATTGTTCTCCGGATTTTTACATCATCCGCAAACAGTTTTGACGATGACCTAAGTAACAGCGGTAAATCATTAACGTAGAGAAGAAAGAGCAGAGTACCTAAGATGGTGCCTTGGGGTACACCACTTTTGACCGGCTTCCAATCTGATAGCGTTCCATTGACCCTCACTCTTTGTCTGTGGTCACATAAGAAATTTCCCATCGACTCCCGTTCAGTACCTATTATTCCGAAGCTCGTGAGCTTCTGCATAAGACCTACGTGTGAAACCTTATCAACTGCTTTGATAAAATCTATGAATATCACATCGACAGACAGACCGTTATCTAGGGCTGCTGTCAAGTCCTCGCTCGCAATAAGCAAGTTGGTCAAGCATGAACGCTTGTTACGAAATCCGTGTTGGTCAGGAGCTAACAGATTGTGTGAAGCTATGTGGCTTAGCAACCTAACCCGAATTATCTTTTCAAGTAACTTAACGACTATGCTAGTTAGACTAACAGGCCGGTAGTTAGATGCTATCTGTCGCTGACCGTCCTTAAATATAGGACTAACTATAGCGTCCTTCCAATCTCTAGGGAGTTGAGCGAGTGAGAGGGACATGTTGAAGAGTGTCGCAAGCGGTTTTGAAATAATGTCCGCAAGAGATGACAGCAACCGTGGATGTAACCCGTCAGGGCCCGGTGTCTTACCAGGTTTGAGGTTAGTTATCAACGGAAAGACAGTTTCCTCATTCACCTGTACAGATTCCATGGTTGGTATCTCGGTGTGAGTGGGACAAGTATTTGTTACAATAAACGTAGAGAATACTTCGCTAAAATAGTTTGAAAAAGTCTCAGCTTTTGCTCGATCTGATTCAGCTAGTAATTCTGAATTTTCGTGTAACAGTAACGGGGGAATACCATCACCACGTTTCGTCCGCCGTTTAACATACGAAAACAATCGTTTCGGACAAGTACGGCTATCATATACTAACTGTCGTTCGTAAGCGGTACGGGATTTGGCTATGGTTTTCTTACAGATATTACGGTATTTCGGTACTCATGCTTAAATGGTTCATGACCTGTCAACAAAAATAAGTCCCAGAAATGTTTCCTACGCTTTAACAGCTTCCGGGTTTCCTTATTAATCCATGGAGGGCAGTGTGATAGCTTACGTGCTGACCATTGGATAAATGGCGACGTTACGGACTTAAATGTAGCCTTAAACTTATTCCATTGATCTTCGATCAATCCACCCGCGTCGGCCAACCAATCAGTCGAGATAGCACAGTTTCTGATCGCCGGAATATTGGCTCGCCAGATATTGGGACGGGGTGGAGCAGATACGAATTGTATACTATGTGTCCTAAACTTAAAGTGAATTACAACGTGGTCACTGTTAACTAGTGGGGGAAGGTGCTGAATATCAAAGACATCCTCACAGTGGTGGGTGAGTGCGAGGTCCATCAGTGACGAATCATGATTGAAATCAATATGTGTCGATTTTGTGATACATTGTACAAGTGCACACTGAATAACGGTAGAAAAAAGGTCGCTATCGAAACCACTAACTGGAACCGTAAGCTCTATCCAGTTGATATGTGGTGCGTTGAAGTCCCCAATGATGAGACAACATTCTGCCATACTCCAAGAACAGATGTGTCTTAAGATAAAGTCGTCAGCAAGACAAAACAAACTACGGTATATTCCCCCTATAGTCACCAACCCACTTCTAGATTTAATCTTACAACATGCAACCTCACATGTGCCACTGATATGAGCCTCCGATATTGTTGATTGTATACGAAAGTGATCCCTAACGTATAATATTATACCTCCCCCCTTTGCGACTTGAAACTCTATCACTTCTAATACAGATATAGCCTGCAATGAACGGAGAACAGTCTATATCTACTGTGAACCAAGTTTCTGTAACAACGATTATATCGGGACATAATTCTTCCACCATCAGACTTAGCTCGGACGTTTTATTTCTAGGACTACGAGCGTTCATGTAGCACACACTTAAGGTGTTTTGGCAATCAATCGTCCTACCCATACAGGCCTCGGAAGCATTGACTTCCAAGACCTGACTACCCGAAAACCCTTAATAGTAAGGTTATTTTCGCCATTTAATTTGCGAGTCCTCGACTCCGTAAGAGCATTTTTCCACTTGATTCGATCCTCAAGCGGCCAATCTGGTCAAATACGGATACTTGAGTCACGAGTTTTTGGTGCGTTTTTCAATAATATGTCTCTTTCAGCGCATGAGTCATCGTTTTTCTTGCAGGCCAAAGCCAATAGGCCCATAGCCTCCTGAATTAGTACCTTTATATCCGTACATCAGAACATACAAAGCCAATGCGAGTTAGGCTTCGAGCATCTTTTGTAAGCCATCGGACTTAGATGTGTACACATTTTGTAGTACCACTTTTTAAAGTCATCACATTGCATTCCCTCCTCAACGGGGAACAAACAGTTTGGTTGCCCACATTTGTGAGTCATACCAACCATTGTAATTAGATTTAAAAGGTTTAAAAACACACAATGAGTAAAAAAAGGTACCTAGGACAAAATCTAACAAAAAATTTCAAACTTTAACCAAATTACTTTTAGTTAAAGTAGACCAAGAATGCTTTTTGGTGCAATAAGTACTCAAAGCAAGTATAATCACAACAAGTACAAAAGTCACTGCCCTTTTTGAAACCTATTAAAGAATATGATAATAACCTGTGACCGCTTTTGGAAGTAACGAGGGAGTCTGTCGATATATTTTTCTGGATGACAAATTTGTTTAAACTTATCATTCAAGCTTGTTTCTATGTGTCTTGTCAAAGCCAAAACATGAAAGTCTACAAGTTGTATGAATTGCGACGTTATTATGCCAGAGTGTCATCAGCAGCATTTGCTTTCGACACTTTTGTGGTTCTTATAATTACTATAGTACCTTGGATCATCTCATATGTAACGGGTTGTAAGCGAATTGTCAATTTCTGAATATTACACCAATATTTATTCAGTCATGTACATAAATACTTATGCTTTCCCGGAGAAACCGCTGATATCATTCGACGGAAACATGCTATTTCTTCTTCAGAAGAGTGATGGTTTTCTTTACTATGGTAACATACCACAAAAGGAACCCAACCATCTATTGAAATCTTCGCTTAGGCTACCTCAAATCAGTTACTACAATTCTAGAAATAAAAACTTCAATGAAGAAGTAGCATTAAATATTGATATCAAGTTTCCCTTGTCGCCCTCGGAAAAAATAATTGGTCTCACTGTTGTACTATTGGTTGATGTTACTTCGTTGGTATATTCACAAGACATTAATTTCATCTAATATGTTTTATAGCGTTTTTACAATAGGCTAGAAAAGGTTCCAGTATTTATAAACAAGGTTTTTCGGTCACCTACCAGTGGATTTCTATATTCAGGGGACCTTTTGTGCTTTCGGAAATACTTGTTACCTTCTACACAAGTAAGTCCATGCTTCGCAATGAAATTATGGTGTAGGCTAGTACTTATTATGAAACTAAAACGGTTCCAAGAAAAATCTTTGAGCTATTATCAAACATCTCGAGAGTTGGTAAGTTATCTATCAGGCCATTTGTTTTTTATTTTTTCAGGATACTACTTACTTGAAGATAGAATAAGTGCACCTATAGTACGCGAAAGTCTTTCAAGTACTTTTGACATAGAACTCTCTGTGTACTTCTCCTCCCTAAGAATCAGGTAAGTGTGATGTGTATGTAATTAAAAAACTATCAATAACATACATTATTTAACGAAGGCGCATCAGATAAAAGCTATGAGAGGTGGTTTAGTGGTTAACACCTTCTACTTTCAACCACTAAGTCATGATTTCAGGCTCATTCCACCTACTTTAGTTTAAATAACCAGATAATATCATCATTCATCACAATATAGACTTTTTTCATGCCTTAACACCTGAAAAATGAATACAAACTTCATCAAGCCTGGTTTAGTTAAGTACACATATTGGTATGTCTGTCTTTCAAGAGTTTTGCTGAAGTAATCGATTGGTTGACTAAACATCTACTGATAAGTAACCTGTGGTACAAAACTCCTCTTGAATATATGATGACATAATACAAAAGACAAACCAAATCTTTCATAATCAATCTCTTATCTCAATATTTATCTATTCTTGTTGCTTCTTTATTTCCTTGCTATTTCAAAATATGAGTGTTCTAAATTTTGCATGTGTTTAGCTTTTGTGAGTCTGTAAATTCATTATCATTTTTTAATTGGTAAGTAATAGATATGATAAAAGTGTTTTGTATAGAGCCAGTCTACCTCAATTGACCAAATAATCCCGAGCAGAATGTTTGGACACTAAGGATAACTACTGTTTGAATTCTGTTTTAACAATTTTGGCTGGAACACAAACAAGTACTACAAAATAAATAATCCATTTTAGAAAGATCATGATAATGAACATTTCCTCTAGTTTTTCCATCATATTTATGATAGAGGAACACTTGCATGAAGTTTCTTCAACTAGATCCGAGTCTGATTGATACTTGTAAATAAGATTTATAATCTTTAAGAAATCCATTTCATGTATATGATTTTCACTTATGATGTCCCATTTAGTTCCACAGGGAAAATATGTATCACTTGTAAATTATGTTAATGTATAAGATACCTGATGAAAAGTCTTGGTTGTGATTTGCACTTGGTTGGCTGAATAGTAAATGAAGAACACATTATTTGAGTCACTTATATTTACCTTACACAATTAAAAACTGACGTAAATGATAAAATGTTATTATTCTATGGGGTAGAATCCGATCTTTAGTTTGTGAGATTAGTCATATCAAGTGTTCTATATATTTGTGTCTATCCAGTGATCCAACCAAGATCAATATGATTGAAAATATCTGGTTGAAATCACCAACCAATCGGAATTGAATGAACATATAAGAAATATTCTAAAAAATATAAGTTTTACGACATCATAGAAGCATTTTCAGCTGATGAGTAGTAGTAAAGATGATTTGCTGGCTATCGGTTTTAAAATATTGACTACTTGAATTTCTCCAACTTTGTTATAATACATCATTTCTAGTTAGTGTTTTATAATTTCTTGCATAATATATTATTATTAATATTGTCTTATAGTGCTAATCCAGGATTTTGGTATACCATTAAATTTGCATGGGTTCAATATTTATCAATTGGTTTAGTGATTTTTTATTTAGCTGAAAAAATGAGAGGATACATTTACGATAAACAAATAGTCAGAACAATTGTAAAGTCAACCATTCCAAAATCTTTGGATCAATGAAAATATCTACTTTTTTAATTTAACAATGAGTAATCTACAGTGTGGAACGATTTGGCCAATAAAGTGATGAATATCTTTGTATTACCTTTGAAATTTACTTTTGCTTATTTACTTTCAGTCGGTGAATACCTACGATCCCAACAAAATTACTAAATAAAATCTACATATCTCACAGCAAGCGAATAAATATCGAACAAATCTCAGCATATAATTTGGTCGACATTTTCAACTCAATGGCTCATTTACGTATAGAATCTTAAAACTAAATGGCAAAGCTTGCTTGAAAGTCTAGTTACATCACGAAAAATAGTATACACACTGGGAGTGTACACTATAGTCGTGAGGTTTATGGGTGTTAGTAAATTTGTGGGGTGTGAATACAAAAGAAACAAATATTTGAAACGTGGAAAAAAAATAGCGAAGTATACAGCTTTTTCGAACAGGAATGGCTAAATTTCCTGAAAATAAAATTTATTACAGGTCTTGAAGACGATGAGATCGTTCACGATGATTCAGGCTACAGATAGTGACTAGCACAAAGTAACCAAACCATGGAAGATTAAAAAATTCTTTTTCAGGTAGAATAACGAACCAAATTATCGAAAGAGAAATATAAGCTGATAGGATTATTAGTTCGATGCAAAAAAGCAAAGACGAAAACACGTGGGAATAAATGTATATTTTCAGTCATAACCACGTATATTATAGTAACATGTTTCTCAAATAGATGATCAGAAACCACTGCGAAGTAAAGCAATCACGCGCAAACTTATAATTAAATGTAACAGTTCTCTGATCTAGTTCAGTGACGATATCCAACACTAGAATGAAAGTTTAGTCCAGGTTTTAGTAATACAAACTTTACTAGGGAGGCAAATTATAACCGTTCTCAAACAGATACTACCTAAAATAAACCGGTAGCCGTAAGTTATAACTTTCATTTTGAATCGATGAATACCGTGAGAAAGTCTCAACACCAACAGTAGGATGCCTTATTTATATAGTTGATGAATACCTTGGATGAACAAACGGAGTGGTAGTAGCTAGTGGTGATTTCTGCAAATGCATTCCGTTATTCCATATGCACTTAACAAGAAAGTTTGGTGTAACTGAACGAGTACTCTTTCTCTTTACTTGGAATTTGAATTCATGTTGTTTATTAAAATATTTAAAGACGTAAAACGTATTACGTTAAGATCATGGTGTTTGATTCGACTTGGCAAACGTACAACAGCTAACTGGAGACTTATGGATTCGTGCGTAATAATATGGTTCTGATTGTCGAGAATTATTGAGGATTGTTAACATCGTCGACACCAGCTTTAATTACACATAGATAACACTTTAAAAGTTAGACGATGGAAGGGGGTGGATATAATTTATGGACGACCCTTAAGGGGTTCTCTGGTGACTTTTAGAAAATTCACCTACTTGCTACGATCAAAAGATGATCATAAATTATTTCGAGGAACTAAGATAAGAATTTGAAGCTAGAAGTTAGGTCTATAAATAACAGTTAGGATTTGCATCATCAACAAACATAAGCTGTAATGCGAAAATGCCTTTTAGCCAAGATTTGCTATCCTTAATTTCATTAGTTCATCCATCAATTACAGTCTCATCAAGAAGTGTTGTTTCTAGTAGGACATCTGTGACAAAGTGAAGTAGAAAGGCTGACAGTGGAAACCCCAGGTGAAGTCTTACTGCTGACTGTAGAGGGATACGACAGCATTAAGGTGTTTTCCTCGGACAACCAGCATCTTCCTTCTCACAAGGAAGGAATGAGTTAGAAAAGGTTCACCCTAAAAATGTCACACCTTACCTCATGGATTTCCGTCTCCGGCGGTAAGGCCTTTTGAAAAATGGAGCTTACATGTCAAAAACATCCCACAAATAGGCCTTGCGCGACCGGCCTCAAGCAGTTGTCCCTTGTGCTCTGCGGTCACGCTCCCAGGTCGTTGGGACCAACACTAATTCGCTTTCTTTTTCAGGTTCCTCGAGAAATACCCTCCCACGGTGTGGGCAACCGGGAGTGATATCATCCCACATACCCGTAACAGCACACGAAACCATGTCGGTCACATTCAAATCTTCCCTACACGTTCTAATAACTCTCTTATTTTCAAAAATAACCTTTCTCGTGTCCTTTTATTACCTCGCACCGCTAGGGCAAACGATTCGAGTACGCGGAACGTTATTCCTCGTCTCCTGAAACCACGCTTTAAACTACATGTAGGAGCTTTTAACGTACGAACACTGTGCCAAATAGAACAGCAGGCTTCCTTAGATAGGACTTTAGAATCTCGCACCATCGATGTATGCTGCGTCTCCGGAACGCACATACAAGATCCGATTAGTGTCATTCATTTGACCTCACCATGCCAAAGTAACGAACCAACTCGATTCACACTTCGTGTATCTGGAAGCCCTGATTCTGCTTCCCGTGGCCTCGCCGGCGTAGGTATAGGATTAAGTCCTAGGGCAGAACTAGCTCTCTTAGACTGGATCCCAGTAGACAGTCGTTTGTGCGCTGTCCGACTGAACGGAAAAGTAAGGATCCGAAAAGATAGGGACACTCGTCGTTGCCTCTTCGTCATTTCTGCCTATTCTCCCACTGACTGCAGCTCAGATGATGTAAAAGATGAGTTTTACAGAAAGCTTCCCGACGTTCTCCGAAAAGCTAGGCCCTCTGATGTAGTGATAGTGGCTGGTGACTTTAATGCTCAAGAAGGTAGACTAAGCGAAAGGGTAAGACACCTAGGTGGATCTTATGGTGTCGTGGCTCAAAGAACAGATAATGGTGACCGTCTGTTGCAGTTATGCTCGGATAATCGCCTGTTCCTTGCAAATACTAACTTTAAGCATAAGGAAAAACATCTTTTGATATGGCGACCCCCTAATTCGTCCCAACGTTGGACCCAAATAGATCACATCGCTATCAGCCACCGATGGAGGGGCTCGATAGAAGACTGTCGCTCATTCTGGAGCACATGCTTAGATTCAGATCATGCTCTAGTGCGAGCGCGTATTTGCTTGCGTCTTACTGGACGTAGGAAAGACGCTGCAAGGAAACCTCTTAGGGGCCTACTTAATGATAGTCAGGCTAAGAGTATATTTCAGGAACAACTAGAAAAAGTTAGGCAGCCATGTATGTGATGCCCACCCCGAGGCAGCATGGAATGATATCCGAAAAGCTGTGGAAACAGAAGTGATATCTGCTAGTACGGTAGACCGTAAGGTTAGGGAGAAACACTGGATCTCAGCAGCATCTATCGCACTGATAGATGCTCGGAAACTCATTCCACCCGGCTCTGAACATAGTGAAGAGCGGAGTCAGCTTAAGCGCAAGCTGACAAGAAGTCTACGCAATGATCGTGAACAGTGGTGGGTAGCGAAAGCAAGAGAGATGGAAAAGGCAGCGGCAATAGGTAATAGCAGACAGTTGTTCAGGCTTGTTAAGGAAACCGACTATTAGCGAAACACTCTCAGAGAAAGATGGACATATTATTCATTCTCAATCCAAGAGATTGGATCGATGGGTAGAACACTTTAGGGATAAGTTCAACTGGCCTTCAATCACACTTCGATTTCCCACGAGGGAGAGCAGTAGGCCCTGACAGATTTACTACTGAGATTTTTAAGGATGGTGGTTCAGTATTAGCAGTGAGATTAACTGAGGTTTTAGGTAGAATTTGGGAACTGAACGCAATCCCATCTGACTGGTCTCAATCACTGATTGTGCCAGTCTATAAGAAAGGAAAAAAGTCCTCTTGTGACAATCATGGAGGAATCAGTTTGACAAATATAGTGTCTAAAATATTAGCTTCAATAATACTTCGACGCCTAAACAAAACTGGTGAAGAACAGGATTGGGTTACATCGACACCCGAACTAATGGTATGGAGTGAAGTAGTTGGGCGTGTCGACCGCTCCACTTATCTTGGGAGTCTCATCTCCGTGCGAATGTGGTATGGCAACTCGAATTGATGTACTTACGTACGAAGTTCTACATTGTTACTGATTGACTAAAGTAGACAACTCTCGTAAAATTCGTCATAAGCTCTTATTCGACCAGTAGTTTTTGAGTAGAGAACCCCCTCAAGGTTAGTGTACTTCTTTGGTATACCTTTCAGAGATAAACTTGGTCACAAAACCTCTCAGTCAACAAGGTCAAATGCTTCATTGTGTTTATGAAATACGACGATAATTGTCCACCGGTATGCGTGCCTGTGTTCCAAAATCTGACGAAAAGTAAATATTCAGTTCATACATGCACGTTCACGTGTGAAACCATCGCGATGCTCCTGAGTTCGCTTCTGACGAGCTCTAGTTAAGCTTCAGGTGATTATAGATACAAATATTTCAAACACTGTTAGTCAAGTTGACTTGTTTGTGGTTATCACAAGAAGATTGTTATCCTTTTGTATAAACTGAAAATCATAGATCAAGATCAGTCAGACGGGAGCACATCCTATTCTCAAAGTCTTATTAGTATTCAGGTAGTAGTTTATTCCCACCTACTATAAAATTTCTGATTAAATCATAACAACTTACGATCTATTCTAATAAAGCAGTTCAGTTAATCGAATCAAAATAACTACATTCAAATATTACTTATTAGTAGACTAATAAATTTTGAACTGTTTACTACAATCTAGTCAATTATTCATTGATTTGAACACATAAATATCGGTAAATATCGGTAACCAAATACATATGCGCTACAGACGTCACTTGATTTGTGTGTGGGATGTGATACTACACGAGTGCCCAGACCCAAGCACGTGGTTTTCTGAAGGGGCAACAACCGGAGCCTTCAACCTGAAGGTTTGATCCACAGGGCAGTGGAGCAATGTCAGATGATGCAGTCACTTGAAAGCCGTTGACCAATAATTGGTTTATATGCCATTTGTTCCTTCAGGGTTCTGAAGTCCACATACACCACCGGTTTGCAATTAGGGTTTTCCAACTCTTCTAGGTGGACCTTCAGTATTAACCAACTCGGTTATAGCTCTGGAAATTCGCTTCTCATCCTCTCAATTTCGTAAACAACACCCCCCACCACGAGAAGGCAGTGAGTAGGACTTCCTTGGAAGTGGGTGTATATGCGTGACCGTGTGAGAGCATATCGAGAGGAAGAGCTGAATCTCTCCACCCTCGGCTATACCAAGGCATTTGGAGGCAATCTAGTCAATTGCGAGCAGTAGAACAATCAATCATAATTATACAAATCCAATTTATTTGTTACATAATATTACTTAAACTTGATGATTGGACAATGATAAATCAGTGAAAATCTTAGTTGAAAACAAAGAAAAGTTCAATCTAAGAGATTGGGAAAAGAGACACAACTCTGTTTCTATTTGTTATCTATCTATTATTTAGAAGTGCAATCTATTACAAGTAAAATATAACTAAACATAAGAAAAGCAATTGTTTAGAAATAGCTGACATAAACAAAATCACTTTTATGCATGCGACTTTAGATATGCATCTTTGTTCTGAACGTGTTAGGTTGATAGAACATATACGATAGGATATACATAACATCAGAATCAGTATCGTCTGATCACAAAGGAGTCAGATAATGAGGAATAAAATATTAAACAGAAAACAGAATTGTATGCTAGATCCATTCACTCCACCTTCGTTATTGTTCTTATTTGACGGAAAAATCCAACTCAAAGTCTTATAGGTGACACTGCTGGACAGTGAGGATAACTTTGTTGACTAATTCTGATGGTCGACAGATATCGGACAAATCTACCACTCTTTTTTAAACCGGATGAATCGAGTTTCAAATTTAGGGTTCATTAAAATATTACGAGGTTACCTGAAGTATATTCTTATTAAATCTATTTTCAGAAATGTAATCATTTAGAAGAAAAATAAACCTGAACATAAAGAAGCTTACCTAATGGGTGAGACTATAATTTATGGACAACTTTTAAGCGACAACGCTTAAGTGATCTTGTGAGTGTTTACCTACTTACTAGGGCTAAATGAGGGTTATATAAAGCAGTTTAAAGAATAAGGATTATATGATTTACAGTTGATTGTTAAGGTTAGGAATTAGATTTAAGATGTTTCATCACGAATTGACATCAGCTTTATAATGCCAAAACTCTATTTAGCCAAAATGGGTGAATGAATTTTGGGGTTGAAATCCAAGACCTGTTCTAGTAAATCTAATTGATTCATTCATAAATTATAATTTCGCCTACATAATGAACCATATCCATTGAATAAATAAGAAATGAGGAAGAATCGCTGGAAATGGATAGAACACACATTGAGGAAAACACCTAAATACATCACAAGACAAGCCCTCACATAAAATCCTCAAGGCCAAAGGAAAAGAAGAAGACCAAAGAACACATCACGCCAGGAAATGGAGATAGACATGAGAAAAATGAACAAGAATTGGGTGGAACTAGAAAAGAAGGTGGAGGACAGAGTGGGTTAGTGATTGCTGGTCGGCGGCTTATGCTCCATTAGGAGTAACAGGCGTAATTAAGTAAAGTAAGTAATAAGTTTAGATTTGATAACAAAGAACACACAAATGAAAGGGAAACAAGTATTTGAAGTATTACTTTTCTATTATATTACATTTCATTTAATATGTAGGTGTACCACACCATTGTTCAATGAATTCTTTTACATTTAAACATTCATATGTTTTATTCATTTTTATTATATACAAAAATTTATTCCAATTTGTTTGAATAGCAGCTCTTTTAGATGGTTCAAATATAATACCATTTCTAAGTATTGGATAACCTGATATAATACATGGTAATGAAGATAAACCAATATTAGGTGAATTTAATGAAGCTATATAAACACCTCTTTCATCTTTTGGTAATGTTTGATCAAATTTATGATCCATCGATATAGCTAATATCCATTCACGTATAGATTCATGTTCTTTATGAGTTGTATAAAGATGTTCTGGAATAGGAACTTCCATAGGTATGTCAGTACCCTGAATGAATATATAAATGAGAATTAGATAGAAAAATGAAATTTATTCAAATTCCATAAATCTATAATTGATTAATAAACAGTAATATGTATTAAAAGTGTATGAGCTACTGTTTGATTACAGATCTATGCGATTTATCCTGCTGTATTGACAGATAAAGTATTACAGCCTTCCCAGTCATTCTGTTATCTATATATGGTAGCACTTACGTGTTTGTATACTTGATGGGTCTTCATTGCCTAGAAACGTTGAGTTATATTTCATTTAAACTGTGTAGACCTGTTTGTCTTCTACAGTTCACAACTCTCATCGTCTGTTTGTATGAAAGGATGTTTAAAATATATGTATCAAAACCACTTTTGTATGAGGCTTTTGATATACCGTTGTTCTGAACGTGTTAGGTTGATAGAACATATACGATAGGATATACATAACATCAGAATCAGTATCGTCTGATCACAAAGGAGTCAGATAATGAGGAATAAAATATTAAACAGCAAATAGAATTGTATGCTAGATCCATTCACTCCACCTTCGTTATTGTTCTTATTTGACGGAAAAATCCAACTCAAAGTCTTATAGGTGACACTGCTGGACAGTGAGGATAACTTTGTTGACTAATTCTGATGGTCGACAGATATCGGACAAATCTACCACTCTTTTTTAAACCGGATGAATCGAGTTTCAAATTTAGGGTTCATTAAAATATTTCGGTCACCCGAAGTGTATTGCTATACATATGAATTGCATGACTCGGCTTAAGCATTTTCTTTATGTAGGTATATACAAAGAGTATGTGCGTGGGTTAGCGTAAGGAACGTAATCTTAAAAAATGTCTACCATATTTCTAATAAAATCAGTGGTCTAATCCTTCAGGTCGAAGATATTATGAAAAAGTATGGTAGAAAATACTAGGAAAAGGTAACCATCAACCCTATTTGAAAGACTGCTCAAGCCTATGTGTTTGTCATAAAGTGAAGGGATGAAAGTATTTGTAACAGTGATATACATGTAATGTGTGAGTGGTAGTCAGTTACGGTAAATAAGTTCGAAGGGAGCGGGGAACATCTGCCTTCCCATGAATGAATATGTATCTAATGGGTTGCATGAGCGAAATTTCGTGTGTTACCAGTATGCATGTAATGTATAATTGCTTCTGGTGCGACTAACTAACGCTAAAACCAACAGGCATTGATTAACCAACAAAACCACAACCACGTAGTGGGTTTATGAGCCTTACAAAATGAGAAACATTTCCAGAAAATCTAATAGACTTCACCAGATTTGGCTTGATCAACCTTAACACGAGTGAAACAGGGCACAACGAAGAATCTTATTTCTTTCCATTGATCAACCATATTAGAAAATCTCCTGAAATTTTGTTTTAAACCTATCAACTCATTTCTACAAATCATAATATTACTAAAATCAATTTGATTTCAATCTGTCCATATACTCGACTTTCAATATAATCATTAACAGCAACAAAAAAAAACAGAACCTACAAAGTTTCTTAACTTGGATGAGAATAATCTATATTACCAATACTAAAATTACTTTTTCTGTATGAAGGTATTTAAGGATATGAAATGAATTAAAGTTTTACTATTATAAATCAATAAGTCAAACTAGGTATCGTACTAGTGCAGACAAATATCTTTTCGACATATTATAAGCAGAGATGGATAGTGGCTAGCAGTGGAATCCAGGACGCGCGTTTCGTCCTGTTTGGAACTCGTCAGCTGGATGTACCTGCATCTCAGAGTTGATGTTCACTCTGGGACTCGTACTGAGTTCGAGTCCCAAACAGGACGAAACGCGCGTCCTGGATTCCACTGCTAGCCACTATCCATCTCTGCTTATAATGCTTGTAAATGAAGGCAATATCGAGGCATACGCACAGTATGCACATATGCCAATAAGAGACTGATCAACTTCAGTCCTAAGACATCAATGGGAAGATTCAAATAAAACAATATCAAGTGAATTTTCGACATATTGTTCTATACAGATTCATTAACTAATTACTATCAACAGTATGGGGTTGTGAAGATTATTAAGTTATTGATTGAGATCATAAACCTATTGATGTTAGATCACCATTGAAAACCTTGAGGCGCTGGACGGCCGTTTCGTCCTATTTTGGTACTCCTCAGCAGTGCACACCCACGATCACACTCGCGGGATTCAGACCTAGGGCCTTCAGTTTCAGGCGCGAGCGCTCAACCTACTAGACTACTGAGCCAGTCGGCATCCAACTATGTTAATGTGGTGTTAAGCCCGCGAGCAGGATTGTGGGTGCGCACTGCTGAGGAGTCCCACAATAAGACGAAACGGCCGTCCAGTGCTTCAAGGTTTCCATTGGCGGTCTAATATCAATCGGTTCATGATCTCACTTAATAATTACCATCACTTCAATGATGCAGAAATATTTCTTTATACTTCATTGGTACGACATACATTAAAGCATGTATCCATTCTACACTATTGGGAATATATATAATTTATTGACTCAATTAAAAAATTCACGTGGAGAGACTATAATATATGGACGAAACAATCATGTATAAGATAATGGGTCTCCGGTTTTGGCGCAAAATTCACTGATACATTTGGATAAATACAGTTCAATATTAAAATCAATACTGAAATCCTTATGAAAATTGTACACATTACTACACAACACATATGCATCCATATAAAACTCACTTGGAAATCTGAACTGTCTAAAGTATCAGACGAATTATCTGGATCTTCAATAGCTTCAGCTAAATCTAAATAACGATTTAAAAATACAAAAGCCATATTATTCCATCCAATTTGACGACAATCAATACCAGCTTCGTAGAATACTTTATCAGCTGGTAATATATCAGAATGTCGAAGAAGTGATACACTAATTTGTGTAACGATCTGAATAAAAAAGAAATTTAGTTAAGAAGTTAGAATCTATATCACGTAGACATAAAATGAGAAATTTCATATACACAATTTTCTTTTTCATCTTGAAGAGGAAAAGCAAAGATTGATGCAGAATAATATGAATTCATCAGTTGCTTACTACTTATGATATACTAAAATCAAAGTCATCTTCGAAATTGACGGTTATAACTTGTGGCCTGTGTGCCATGTTAATGTATAACGTAATGATACCGCCAATTAGAGAAAAGTCAATTATCGATCGGACCAACGACGCGTAAAACACGTAAGAGCAGTCTACAGTACTTATCGGTCCTACATCCAGCCTAGCCCTACCTGTTAAATCCACAACACCAATCTCAACTTCTACGATATGAATTATGTATTTCAAATATACTGGGTTTATATACAAACCAGACAGACCACATCGTACCATAAAATAGGAAACAACATGTGTCCAAGAATTAGCCAAATGTGGCTGCGAATGTGGGAGGTAGAAATTGATAGACAGGGCATAATTCAAGAATGGTAAATTGAATAATAATGGTTCATAGGTCAAACTGTAGCTCATAATAAGAGGAACACGAATATGGATAGTTTAGTTACTAAACAACTATACAATAAAAATATACGTATACTATTAGTTCAAAAAATAGATCCCAACGGTTACCATTCATTATTCTCATCGGGATATAACACTGACATACATATGAACACAGATGTGATTATAGATGATTATGTGAATCATGAGGCGATGAATATCCCAATAGATTTAATGTCATAATAATGTTGTTTGTTTCAGATAAATAAAGCCTAAGAGAGAAAGTTCCAGAAGATTGAACTAGTGTTTAGAATTCATGAAGTTAAGAAACATTAGATGATTGTGTTATGAAGTAACTGAAAACAGAATAATGATAATAGAGAACGATATGAATTGAAATCATTCAGTTAGGAATTGAAGAAAAATGACAATGATGTAATCAAACTTCGGATAAAGGTGAAATAATGGATGGCGCAATAGAAAGGATATGATGTAACCAGGGCAAATAAATATTTTTTTTCACTGTTTGTTTTTAGACACATAGATCTGGTTTTAGATGTTTGATCGCTATAGCTTGAGAATATTTCAGACGATTAGAATTCGATTGTTTATTTATCACCTTGAAAGATTTTTGTGTATCCACCTAATGTCCTGTACCACGGAGATGTATCGAGATGGCACTGCTGAGTGATTTTACTCTCCTTAACATTAGACTTTTTGAAATATAAGTTTTCATTCGGACTTATGCCTTTTTTCTGTTCACCAATGTAACTACTTTAACAGATATACTTGAATTTGGGTGCAACAAATGATGCGAATTGACTGACTACTTTATCATATCATTCTTGATTACCATTAATCTGTTTTCAGTTATTGCATTACACAATCATCTAATGTTTGTTAACACTATGAATTTTAATCACTATTTTGATGTTCCCTCTCATAATTTATTTGTTTATATGAAACAAATTCTTTATGATCTTATTAGTCTTATTGGGATCTTCACTAGATCATGATACGCATATTCATCTTTAATCACATCTATGTTTATAAGTATGTCAATTTCCAAGATGACTTTCATTTTAAAATAATATAGTGTGGTGTGTGCTACTTATATCGACATAAGTAGTATATGACATTAGTCGTGAACAGAAGGTCTGGCAACAGAGAGACAAGATGATCGAACAGTAAAGAGTGAAAACAGGATGCAATTTGTATGAAAATACAAGAACAATCAAGTCTGAGTCATTTTGAGACAATCGATGGACATTTTGCAAATTAAGCATTTACTTTATGATTGTTAGATTTTATTAACAAGTCCTGTAACTTTGTGTCGAGTACAGTTGATTGTCCCCAATGGTGTTCTTGTTCACTACAATAGTAAGTAGCTGATGAAGACCTAGCGTAATAAATCGGATTCATGTTAGTTTGCACCAATCTTTGTTTTTACTCTCTTTAAAATGACAATAAAATAAGAAAATAGGGAAGTTGCACTCCAGACCGCGGGCGGCGTACGCGTGACTTCAGCTTGCCAGTTAAAATATGGTGCAAGCAGTTTATTTTGTTCTACTTTATTTCAATGAAATGCACCCTCTAAAAATTGAGGATATTTATAGGTTATCAGTATTTGATTCCTTTGAAATATTGATTTTGTAAGTTGGAACTATCGAGTTAGGAATCCTAAGGTTAGTCACAGGATACTAGGTATGAATGATAAATAGATTGATAAGGTAGTAAATCTTTATCAGCTGAGACGGTTAGGATATGTATCACGTACACCTGACAATCAACTACCTCGATCTGCAATAATGATTGATGTAGTTTGACCAAAACCGAAGGTGATCGAACCAAAAAGTAATATCAGCCAATGAGAATATTGACTGTTAGTTTAATCTGCGTTAGTAAGCACCGATTATATGTATAAGGTTCGGGCGCTTAGTATTTAGAGATAGTACACAATATGGCACAAGATCGCTGCAACAACGCAAATCCATTCGCTCTATGTCTACCCAAGGATTCTGAGTTTCAAAATTATGTATTATATTTAATTTCATGAATTAATTGTTTCTTCTCAAATCATCTACACCATGGTTAACAATCTTTACTACGACTGATATAAAAATTTCTTCTTTTACTACCCCAGTATTCATCTTGTTGATTTTATCTCTCCGTCTTGATGTAGTGTAGCAATTCGATCAAATGGGCATATATATTGCAGGTCATAAATTGCTTCCGAATGTCTTACTAATGAGTGAAGACTATCTTTCTTATTTTCTGAAAAAATACCTTGTGAAGACAAAAAAAAACAATAAATTCTTCAAAAAATAAAATGAGTACAGTTTACTTGCTTATCTATCCTTCAAACTATACAAACACTGGGTAAGAAAACGTGCAATAACTGAAAAATAGAAATGAAATACCAATAGTTGAAATCATGAGTCAATTAAAATTAGACCGCCATGAAAAACCTGGAAGCACTGAACGGCCGTTTCGTCTTAGTACGGGACTCCTCAGCGGTGCGTAACCACGATTCCCCCTCGCGAGATTCGAACCCAGGACCTATCAGTCTTGCACACGAGTGCTTAACCATTAGACCACTGAGCCAGCATCCACGAAATCACGCCAACGTACACCATTGTCTTCAGTGGGCTGATATCTCACAACAGACCCTGTTGAACTCCTCTGGTCCTGGGTTCGAATCCCGCGGGGACGGGATCGTGGATGCGCGCTACTGAGGAGGCCCATACTAAGACGAAACGGCCGTCCAGTGCTTTCAGGTTTTCCATAGTGATCTAGCTTCGATTCGCTCATGATTTCAACTACTGAAATTTCTAAAATCTCCACAAAACCCCTTCTGAGAAATGAAATAAATGGAAAATGAAAAGTTGTATACCAGTTGACCGAAAGATGAATCGTAATAACTGTGATCACAGAATTATATATATTTACATTACTCTAAATTTGCCAACATAGTCATCAGATAACTTGGTAACCGAGTATATACATTTACTTGTAACAGTTGATTTGTATGAAGGTCAAAAATACCATGAAATTTCGCAAATCAAAGTCAGTAGAATATAGTTTCAACATATGACCTAGTTGATAAAGATCAAGCACTTCAGTCAATAAGATCTTGTACTGAACAGTTTTTTTGCCCAGTTATATATACTATCAGCAAACTGATTGGATGGATAATGCGTTTAGAGGAATCCATCACCACCACACACCGATGAAAATAAATCTTTGCTGAATAGAACTTGGAATGCAGAGCTATTGACTGATAAACATATCGGTTGATCAGCGTTATCATTTATATACAAATTATTTTAATGCAGATGACAGTTAATCCGATAATAAAATGGATAATTAAGGGTAGAGATAAAAGTTACATAATAATGAATAAAGCTGCATCCCTGTGTCATATCAAACTAACGGACGGGATGAATATTAGAGGTGTTGAAACTGTCGAAGCTATTTTTTAAAATGTCATGGTTAGTAAATCGCTTTATTGCTGCATCTTTATATTCCTTATTATTGTAAGCTGTCAGTGAACCCATTGACCAGTCAGTCAGTAACAACGTAGAACTTCGTACGTACGTACATCAGTTCCAGTTGACATACCACATTGGCACAGAGATGCAGTTGTCGATTCAAATCCCGTAGGGGAGGTAAGAGTATAAGTAGTAGTCGAAAACACTAATTTTCGAAGATGTTATTCAAGGAGTATAATCCAATGAAATAAATTTGGAGAGAGAATAAATAGGGGCATTAAGAATTAAGATTAGAATTTAATAGAACACAAATAGTGTATGCGTCTGCGCCATTGCAAACGATTTTGAGCCATGTCATTCAGGGTCTCTAACCATCGGTTGCTATCATCTCGCGGTCCCCAACCAGGTAGTCTACACCTACCAACATAACCCAGTCCACTTGTCAGTGACTTCATGGATTTGTGCCATGTTTTGGTTTGGCCGCCCCTAGCTTTCTTCCAACCTACTCCTATACCACTGAATATAGCACGTCGAGGTAGTCGGTCGTTGGGCATACGTAACACGTGTCCCAGCCATCTCAACTGATGAAGTTTCACTACGTCATCAATTGATTCGCCATCCTTACCTAGTACCCGTTTCCTAACAACTGTGTTACTTACTCGATGGTCCCATGATATACGAGCAATGTTTCGAAGACACCTATGATCGAATACTAGTAACCTACGAATATCCTCTACTCTTACCGGCCATGTTTCACTGCCATAAAGTAGGACGGGACGTACTGCTGCGCAGTAAACCCGTCCTTTGGTTGATAGACGGATATCTCGCCTATTTCATAAATGACACAAGTTAGCGAAAGGAACCCATTGACCGTCGTTATGTCTTACTATTCTCTAATTATTATTGATTAATGATGCTCTATTTGCTTTGACTTCTACCACATATGGTATGATAGTACTGAATTTGTGATTTCTCATTTCAAGTGGGTTGTTCTAGGCATTTCGAATGATAATTGAATTGGGTATCATAAAGAACTAGTTTGCTTCCAGTCTATATCTTCTGATTGGTTACTGGATTAAAATGAGCTCGACGACTAATAAATCGTGAGGTCTCGATTGTCGTTCATTGTTTAGTGAGGTATAAGCGTGAAACAGGTCACCGCTATGACTAACAATACAATAAGTGATAATCGAATAAAGGTCTGTATTTGTAATAAATGAGCATTTTCTCAAAATGTCACATTCATAATCCAAAGTGACATAATCTCAGTTGATTAAATTTTAAAACGGTTATGTTGACAAAAATTTCCAGTATATACTTATAACACGTAAATTATTCATTGAAGATCCCGGTGAGACCATAATTTATGGATGACCTTTGAGTGACGTTAGACTGACCTTGAGAGTGTTCACCCAATAACTAAGATCAAATAAGGGTTATAAACCTACGTGAAGAATTAGAATTATGATTCACAATTGACGATTAAGGTTAAAAATTAGATTTAGGGTTTCCATCACGAATTGATGTCAGCTATAAATTCTAAAACTGTATTTATCCAAATGGATGAGTGAATTTCGCGCCAAAATCCGACACCTGTTATCTTATACGTGATTGGTTCATCCATAAATTATAGTCTCGTCGCAGACACATTAAATTAGAACTGTGTATCATGATGAAGATATACTGTTCAATGCAAAGAAATGAGAATCAACAATAAAATGAAATAAACAAAGTAACAAATAAATAAACATTGTGTTTCAACAAGATGATAAAATATCAACATTGAACCAGTTTACTCAATTAGTTAGGTAATTGTTATATCCCGATGAGAATAATGAATGGTAACCGTTGGGATCTATTTCTGAACTAATAGTATACGCATATTTTTATTGTATAATTTTTTAGTAACTAAACTATCCATATTCGTGTTCCTCTTATTATGAGCTACAGTTTGATCTATGAACCATTATTATACAATTTACCATTCTTGAATTATGCCCCGTCTATCCATTACTACCTCCCACATTCACAGCCACATTTGGCTAATTCTTGGACACATGTTGTTTCCTATTTTATGGTACGATGTGGTCTGTCTGGTTTGTATATAAACCCAGTATATTTGAAATACATAATTCATTTAGTAGAGGTTGAGATTGGTGTTGTGGACTTAACAGGTAGGGCTAGGCTGGAAGTAGGACCGATAAGTACTGTAGACTGCTCTTACGTGTTTTACGCGTCGTTGGTCCGATCGATAATAGACTTTTCTCTAATTGGCGGTATCATTACGTTATACATTAACATGGCACACAGGGCACAAGTGATAACAGTATTTGAAAATGATCTTAAAGTTTCCAAATCAAATTTTCATTAGTCCAGAAGTTTATAGTTTCAATATTGAATTAAATAATAAGTAGTAAGGTCGTGAATTACTCATAAATAGTTTTACTGATGAGTTAAATGTTAACAAGTTATTTAAATATTATACATTTAAACAAATTTTAATGAAGGTTAATTAAATTTTAAATAATATTATCCAATCATTAAGACGTAGACATTTACAATTCATGAATGGATCAATGTTAGACCACCATTGAAAACCTGGAAACATTGGGAGGCCGTTTCATCCTAGCATGAGACTCCTCAACAGTGCACATCCACGACCGCACACTCGGGACTCAAACCCAGTGGTCTAGAGGTTTATGTATTCAAGCACGAAACCGGAGGTCCTGAGTTCAAGTCCAATGTGTGAGACCGTGGATACACACTGCTGAGGAGTCCCGTACTAGGATGAAATGGCTGTAGTGTCAGTTATTATGGCAAGCCCATCTACCTTATTCTAACTTGTGGACATCCTATTTAATTCATTTTACTTGAGTCATATTTTGACCTTGTTAATTATTCGCTTATTAGCCCTGACTGTTTTCATATGAGCGTATGTGTGTACATTTCATGTCCCGTGACTTATCACATGTCTGTCGTTTATTTTGTCCGCCTATAAATATTAAGTAATGCCTAGCTTGAAATGGAGTTGGCTTCCCAGCCATCTTCCCTGTGCGTCATTTTGTTTGGCTCTGTTTCATTCGCTCCATGTACGAAATATATGTATTGTCAAGTCAATTCTCGTTATTCGACTTATTTAATTCCGTTATTGGATAACGCGATCTAAGTCGACAATGATATACGAGAATAGGTGATAGCAAACATTCATACACTTTGAATGGAGTCAGATCACGGGCCGTCTCATTGGTGAGCCCTTCAACGAACATCGTCCGATTTAAACGACGACAAAACTACGGGCCTCTCTCATGGCCTTCAAATGCTTCCAGGCTTTTAATGATGGTCTAATACTGATCCATTATTCATGATATCAATCTAAACTTAACAATCTCCACAACCCTATACTAATAATTTACAATTCATTTCCAAAAATGAAAACCAATCAAACACAAGAGAACATGATGAAAAAGAAGTATACAAATGTTATATAAACATTAATTAGTCGAATTCAAAACTTACCTCTTTAACATCTTGTTGAGTTGATAATAAAGCTGAACGAATAGCATAATAATGTGTCACTAAAAGCATACGATCAAATAATTTTATAATTTCTGGTTGTATATCAGATTTGGCTTGTTTAAGATTTTGATTTAAATCAAATAAAATATCACGTAGAGCTGACCATGTTGGATAAGCATCTGATCCGTATAGACCACGTTGACTTGTTATGCCCTAAAAAAAGACGTTATTAGTGTAGAATAGATCATAATTATTGCCCGCAGTGAGTTTTTGGTGATCTTTATTTATTTGATAATTAATCACTATTAAAAGGTGAGTCAAATAATGTTCTTGAAGATGCTACAGGTATTTGGAGTTTGACAACGCTTTAACCAGTACAATCTTCCATTATGAATCGTGCCCACAAAGTGAAATCAAAAGACAGAAGCGAGGAGGTTCGAAGATATATTTGATAGGCTATCAATATATCGAGGATCGACTGATTTAATATGGATAGCGATTGCAGGGGTTGTTGAGCACGGCGTTAACAACCGTGATTCGATGCAGATGCATGACCGAGCGCCTTCAGCTAGGCGAGTTCATTAAAACTAATGTGGTCAGCATCCATTGTCAAAGACTTACAAAGCTATTTGTTTCAGGGATTTATTTACCGCTACAATCTTTTCTCACGATCAAGGCTAGTGTGTTATCCAGGAGTAGGTAATTGTCAGAGTAATATCGAGAAATAAAATAATTATATTATCAGTTCCTCGATAAAGAATTTCTTGAATGTCTTCAAGATAACAACGTTTGACTTGAACTAAAATCCTTAATTGATCGTTTGAATAGCTTGTTTATATGTGTACACTTCTTACCCTACCCAACACATGTCTGTAGCTTATTTTTATCTGGCTATAAATAATGATTGACGTTTGATTAAGTGGAGTTGACTCGAATCCCTTCCCCACTCCACATGCTTTTGTTACTTCGCTTTCTCTTCTTTGCCTTATTCGCTGCGATTCTTCAATTGTCTGTTCTGATCAACGAGTGTACAGAATATCAGTATTTAAAACATACATTCTCGTATTTACCTTATTTAATTCCGTTATATATTAATGCGAGTTAAGTTCATGATTTTATACGAGGATAGACGATAAGTATACTTCAATAACAATCAACCATACGATCTAACGGGAGTCAGATCCCGGGACACTAAAAGCTCTTCTACACTCAAGTTCATGAAAACCAAACCTTGAATACACAGATATATGTAGGATGAGTCTTATCAAAGCGCCCTAGTTTGGTTAAATGAATAAACACATTTGAATGCTATTTGTGTTTATTACTAAAAAACAATATGAACCCCCCTATCAGAATGATAGATTTTCGAATAGAATTTTATCAGTTAGTTCACAGAAAATTTAAGACTTCGGACCAATTTATATTGAGCCAAGTTGCTATAAGTTTACACTAATAAACCGACATCTTCATAAATACAAAATGATATGCTCAATAAAAGTCAATGAACTACAAAATCCATCTATTAATACAGTGATCCTGAGTGCTATTAGAAGTATGAGGGCGGTTATCACTTCCCGGTTACCCACAACATAGAAGGGTTTTTCTAGAGATAACTGAAAAATAAATTGGATTAGAGGTGGTCATAGTGACCTGAGAACGTGATTGCAGTGCCAAAGAGACAACTGCTTGAGGTCAGTCACACACGACCTTGTTGTGAGTAATTTTAGTGTTACCTCCGTACTTGTTGAAATCTTACCGCTGGAGACGGATATCCGTGGGATGAGGCGAGGTGTGCATTTTTAGGGTCGACCTTTTCTAACCCCACCCATCCTTATGGGAAGGTAGAATCGCCGTTATGCTAGTTGTCTGAAGGAAAGAACTTACTGCTGTCACACCTCTGTACAATCAGCAGTACGACTTCGTCCTCAGACCTTGAGCTTGCTGCTTTTAGTCTTGCCGCTCTTCAATCGATCTGTCTAGCATGGTAGGACCTTGAGCCAGTATAGCTCTATTGGTTCATCACGATAGGCAAGTCCGACCACCACGTCAAGTTAGCAACAACGGTTGGGACAAAATCCATCAAGGCTATATTATTAATTACATTCAACTGTGTGCAAGCTGCTGTGAATGGGTGGATTTTACACACGGTTAAAATGTTCACCTGTACGTTCCTGTTTACATCAATCAGATTACTCATAATATCCATGTGAGATGTAAACACTTTCACTCGGCTTTTAGCAACAAAGCAACCCTAGTCAAATATAGTATTTTCCGCTTATCTACTTAGATTTGTTAAATGTTATAAATTGAACCTGTCATACTTATTACAAGTCAACTACCATTCAATACAGTTTACTTATTGAACCAACCAAAATTTATTCTCACTACAAATCAACAAAATGAATAGACTTTCGAACTATTTTATTTTAATAGTTGAATTCATGAGACAATTTAAGCTAGACCATTATTGAAAACCTAGAAGCACTGAAGGACCGTTTCATCCTACCTAGTATAGGACTCCTCAGTAGTGTACATCTACTATTTCTCAGTCGGAACTCGAACCCATGATCTCTGAGTGTACGCTTGATCTCTAGACCACTGAGTCAACATCTAACTTCTGTTTTACTAAATCATTTCATTTTCGAATGTTTAGCTTATCTTTTCATTATGAGTTATGATTGTATTTAATTGACTTACCTGAAATATACGTTTATAAATATTGAAATTTTGCTTATATGCTGGTGTACCATATTTTTTATATAATAACATAGCATCGTAAACACGTGAATCTTTAATTAAATTAGCTGCATACACAGCAACATATTTATGTAAACGTTGATATTCTTTTAAAACATTTGATGATGACAATGTATTAGTGATATCTCCATTACCCTTAATACTGTGACCATTAGCGTTTTGTTTTGCTTCATTTAATAATTGTTCCACTGTAGATAAACACTTTTCCCATTTACCTTGTTCTGCATACATATCTAAAGCTGAATTTATGTCAACACTAGCTAATGTATCAGCTTGTCCCTTTATCTGTATAAAAAAAGGGCATGATGAGGTTATAAATATTTACTAATATAGGGGTTGTGGAGATTATTAAGTTTTTGATTGACATCATGAACCGATTGATGTTAGACCACCGTTGGAAACCTGGAAGCACTGGACGGCCGTTTCGTCCTATTGTGGAACTCCTCAGCAGTGCGCATCCACGATCCCGCTTGCGGGATTCGAACCCAGGGTCTTCGGTCTTGCACGCGACCGCTTAAACTACTGGACTACTGAGCCGGCATCCAATGGTGATAGTGTCTGACGTCAACCAATCCACGAAATTGCGCGACCAACTTCCATTGTACTGAGGTAGATACCTGTCTCTACCCGACATGGATTAGCTCCACTGGTCACGGCTTCTCACTATAACTCCGAAAATTCCCTCTTGGATCAGAAATATGAGCGGTTCTCTGAATAGATCAGAGAAAGAAATGTAAAAATGTATAGGTCATACTAACAACTAAATAATAATCACTCTTCTCTAATGTTTAAATCATTGTGCGATCTTCTTTTGTATTAAGTATATACAAAATGAAATGAAAAGCTTATATTCGGCACTTTTATATAACCTAGTTTGAACTCTACATATAAATTGATTGTTTGGATTTTCCTATAGTTGGTTAGGACTGCAATTGATCAGTCTCTTACTGGCATATATGCATCCTGTGTGCATTGTTTCGATATTGCCATTAAGTCACAAGGAGTTTACATAGAGCTGGATGATGGCTAGCAGTGAAATCTAGGATGCGCACTTCGTTCTATTTTGAACTTGTCAGCTGAATGTACATGCATCTTAATGTTGATGTTTACTCTAGGACCCGAACTTCGTTTGACCTACTTATATTATTAAAAATTACTTACCAGCAGTAGGTCTATAAAGAGAGAAATAGTCGTTCAATATTATTTATATGTTTATTTCAACACATAAATATTGGTACAAGGAGGCACCAAATACATATGCGCCACACCATATTTGTGTGTGTGGGCTGTGATACTGCCCGGGTGCCCAGACCAAAACAGGTGGTTTTCTTAGAGGACCACACCCCGAGCCTTTGACCTAAAGGTCTGATCCGCAAGGCAGTGGAGCATCGTAAGGAGATGCAGTCCCATGGTAGCCGGTGACTAACGATTGGTTCATACGCCATTTGTTCCCGCAGGATACTGGAGCCCATGTGCACCATTGGTTTGGAATCCGGTTAAAGCGCCGGACATTCGCTTTTCGTCCTCTCAATTTCGTAAATAACACCCCCGCCACGAGAAGGCAGTGATTAGGACTTTCTTGACAGAGGCTGTATACGTGTGGTCGTGTGAGAACATTTCGAGAGGGAGGGCGAACCCAGTGCACTCTCGGCCATACCAGGGCATTTAGGGGCAGTCGTCGTTCAATAAGTAAAATCATTTATTAAATATGATCATTATCCAATAAGATTTAGCACAATGTTTAGTTACTTGAAACAAGATTCATTTTGATCGTCAGATTCTGATCACTATTTATGATCAATGAACATAACATTGGTTACGGAGACGTGTTCTTCCTTCGAATTTGTTTGGTTTGATGGGTTACATACATTATGAATTCTAATTAATACCTGCAACCTTAAATTTACATTAAATATTGAAACTAAACAATATTATTTGAACTATGATAGAGAGAATAACTTACTTTTAATGCTTCTTTATATTTTGCTTCAACATATACTTCTAAACGTGGCTCTAATTCACGTGCTACACATTTAGCCTTTGACCAATTCTCACCAGCAATAAATGCATCAATAGCTTTATGTATTTTATCAATACTTAAAAGTAATTCACCAGCCAATGTATGGCGCTAAAATTTGTAAACAAAAAAGTAATAAAGGTTAGATTGAATTAGAATTCACTTGGTATTGTTTGGCTTGTATCTTCCCATTAAGTTCTAAGACTGCAATTGATCAGTCTGTTATTGGCATATGTGTATACTGTGCTTATGTCTCGATATTACCTTATTTCACAAGCTATTTGTAAGTAATGATGGATAATGGCTAGCAGTGGAATCCAGGACTGGCGTTTCGTCCTATTTGGGACTCGTCGGCTGGATGTACTTGCATCTCAGAGTTGATGCCCACTCTGGGACTCCAATCCAGTACCATTCGCTTCAAACGCCATCGCGTTATTCACTCAGCTACTGAATGATAATTTGACTGGAATTTGATTAATCTTTGTTGACATATGTGCATCCTACGCTGATTGCTTCGGTATAGTTATTATGATACAATTGCATATAAAACAGATGGGATATTTCAAGCAATTAAATTTAAGACGCACTATTCATTCCATTTAGGACTCATCAGTTGAATATACCTGTAGACTACTGTTACACAAGCGAACGACATCATGGACTCAGTAGCTAAATGAATTATGCGTTGAAGTCTAAAGCGAATAGTACTAGGTTCAAGTCATGAAGTAAACATCAGCTTGGATCCGGGTACATTCAATCGATGTGTCCTAAACAGAACGAAACGTACGTCCTGGATTCCCGTACTAGCCACATCCTGTCTATTCTACGAAGATTATGGTTATTTAATGATATGGTATGATTATGTTATGAATTATTATCATACCAATAAGCTTTTAAGAACGAAACCTTAGGCATGTTAATTTGCAATCTTTTTTTAAATAGCCTTCGAACTTCGTTTTGTGCAGGTATGTAGTATCATTACATCCATTGCATTCAAAGGAATATGGCACAAAACCGAGTTCATAAACGCGTACTTAGTAAATGCGTTACAAGTTTATCTGGTCAAAATTTTGGTCTTATAATAATTTAGTAAATTGGCCTCATATAAGATGTGCTATGCTTGAAGCGATTAAGAGTTCACCAAGTATGTGAACGGAACAAAGACTCTGTGACCAAAGACCAATAAGTTAGTTATTCTGATGCGTCCCAGCCACGCTAACTAGAGAGAGAAGTCCATGTTCGAAACGGGGAAATATATTCAACAAGCAGCCAGAAGCACGAGCAATAACAGGCACAAATCAAACGTATATATACAGCATAAAATTGTCCCTGGGAAGCGTTACAAAATAGCACGTGAAAAGATACAACCAACCAATTGCGTTTAAGATGTTCCCAATGGAGAAATACGACATGAAGGTGAAAATGAGCGCTTTTGGCGCGAAAACAAGAAAAGATGATTGACTGATTAATTGATAATTTCAATTCTTTTGAAGTTGATGAAAACAAACTAATCTACTGGTATAAAAAAAGTAGTATATTCTGTTTGTACTGTGTCATTTACTCTTCACTGGCCAAACAAACCTATATTTGTCTTTCTTCATACTTAGTCATGTATTTTGTAAATAATATATCTCAATAGTTAAGATCACGAGCTAATTGAAGCTAGATCACTATGGAAATGCCTTCTGATACTAATCAACATATGCTCGCTAGTGACTGGCTTCAACAGATATTTCCTGAAGTTCTAATGAGAAGGAGTGACCAGTGGAGTTCAACCGGCTCAGTTGTGAGATAGCAACTCACTAATGACAATGGTGGATTTGTCGCTCAATTTCGTGGATTAGTTAAGGTTAGACAGTAGGACGAAACGGCCGTCCAATGCTCCCAGGTTTTCCACGGTGGTCTAGCTTCAATCGAATCATGATCTCAACTATTGAAATTACTACAATCTGCACAAAACCCCTTTTAATAATATATATGTTAAGCATAGATTATATCCATGGGATTCATGCGATTACCGTGACCAATATTTGCAAACATTACATAGTATGAATTAAGATCGATTACAATGATGTACATACATTTACTGTTTGTTTGTCTATAGATCCTCAGTTAAAAAATTATTATACTGCACAAATTTACACTTTCTTGTTAAATTATTTTCACTGTGACTAGTATTTTTTTTACTACCAGTGATCCAAAAACTTCTGCTACATCGTCTTATAACTTGTGGACCTGTGTACCCTGTTTATTGTATAACTCAACGATACTGCCAATCAGAGAGCGACGAATTATCAATGGAACCATTGACGCATAAAACACGTGCGAGCAGCCTAGAGTCCTGCTTTCCGCCTAGACCAGCCCTGACTCAACACTTCAGTGTTCATCGTGTTGATTACACCTTGCCGTATTGATGTGATGTAGCAATTTGAACAGATAGACATAGATTCTAGGTTCTATATTGATTATTACTGAATGTCCTGATGAATATTGTGAATAACAGTAATAGTTTAACAATTAAACTATTTATTGCAGAGAGAGCACATCATTAACCAAAACGTTCACATTTTATATTCATTTAGTCTTACTAAAAGTACTACTGACATTGAAACGTGAGATTTATTGTAAATACTTTTGAATATTCCATTTTACTATCAGTCAAACTACTTTGATGGTCAACTTCTAACGACATCATTGAAAAATCAATCAAAAGCGCTATATGTTGTCAAACTTGTGACCGCTGATTAGAGGGCAGTGAATTATCGCTCGCATCAATGACGCGTAAACCCGTGTGAGCAGCCTAGAGTTCTGATTGGCCCTGCTTTCCGCCTAGACCAACCAGTTAAGTCCAGAACACCAATCCGAGTCTCTGCGATATGAATCATTATATTTCAAACATACTGAGTTTATATACCAATCAAACAGATCACAACGTACCAATAAAATAGGAAACAACATTTGTACAAGAACTATCCAGATGCGGCTGTGAATGAGGGAGGTAGAAATTAATATACTGAGTACAATTCAAGAATGGTAAAACGTATAATAATGGTTCATAGGTCAAAATAAAGCTTATAAGGAGAAGAATATGAATATGCATAGCTTAGTTACTTAATAATTATGCAATAGAAATATACGTTTAATATTGGTCCATAAAAGGATTTCAAGGTACCATTCATTAAGTTTCTCGGGTTCTAACAAATTTCAATCGATATATTATCAGTAGTAAATCTTAGATTTTAACTTCTGATTGACTAGTACAAATTTTATTGATTACCATGGACAACAAGTGATTTTTCTATTCTTTTTACGTAAACTAATAATGAAAGAACATACTGGCAAGATTGTATTCAAAGTGAGGGCATGCCTTGTGGCACAGATGGGTGATTTGTTTAATATGTGTCCTATCCATTTACAGCGATTCCTCCTCATTTCTTTCTCCGCTGGAATTTGGTTTGTTCTCTCACACAGTAGGTTGTTGCTGACAGTGTCTGGCCAACGGATCCGAAGTATATTGTGTAGAAAATTGTTAATAAACACTTGTATCTTCTGTATGATGGCATTCATAGTTATTAAAGTTTCCACCCCATACAGTAGACCTGCCTTGACATTTGTATTGAAAATTCTGACTTTGGTGTTGGTTGACAGACAGTTGTTTTGAGTTCCAGATGTTCTTCAATTGTAAATATGTTGCTCTTGCTTCGCCAATCTGCGCCTTCACGTCTACATCAACGTTGTGTCCCGATAAGAATAATGAGTGGAAATTTTTTGAGATCCATTTATGGATCTATACTATGCGTATATTTTTATCGTATAACTGTTAAATAACTAAACTATTCATATTCATGTCTCTCTTATCATAAGATTTATTTTAATCTATGAACTGTTATTATACGATTTACCATTCTTGAATTATTCCCTGTCTATTAATCACTACCTCCTAAGTTCACAGCCACATTTGGCCAAATTTTGTACAAATGTTATTTTCTATTTTATCGCGCTTTGTGGTCTGCTTGTTTGGTATATAAACCGAGTATGTTTGAAATACATGATTCATATCGCAGAGACTCGGATTAATGTTCTGGAATTAACTGGTTGGGCTAGGCGGCAAGCAGGACCAATCAGGACTATAGGCTGCTCGCACGAGTTTTACGCGTACTTTATCTGGTCGATAATCCACTGCTCTCCGATTGGCCGTCACAAAATATGACAATTGGCGACGGGAAAAAACAATCCAAAGTCAGTCTGTAATTAGACGAAATTCAGTCTAATTATTTCGAGCGATCGGCATCCAGATTTGTCAACAGTGCCTTGAACGACATCGGTTATTATCCATACAGTAGTTTTCATTACCAGTGCTCATAAAAAAATGACTCTCCCTTCCGATCGATTACAGCTGCTATTTGAGTGATAGTTGGAGTTCTTAGTCGAATTACGCACGCAGCTGCTGAATCAGTCATGATTTGGAGATGAGACGGAAGTGAATGGATTAATTTCTCAATTGCACACTGAGCTGGAAAATGATTGCAGCCTCCATGAATCCTCGATAAACCGTTCTTCAAACGAAACGCATTTTAGATCTTAATAGGTTAGTGACTTTTCTAAAGGTTACTTAAGTGTTCATCAAAGATTATTCATAAATGATAGTCTCATTCAAATAATCAATAATATTCTTATAAATTACTTACTTGAATTGATGCTAAACGTGAAGCTACTAATTCAGTCACTTTAACTGAACTTTCAGTTGGTAAAAATTTCACTGCTAAACTAGCAGCATGTAACCAAGCATGTTCACATAATTCTGGTGTAATAGATTGTTTAATTGAATCATTTGAATTATTATCTATTGAATTTGTATTAGGCGTAATTTTTAAATAATATTCAACTGCACGTAAATATTCCCCATTGGATTCATAATTTCTTGCTTGTATAAAATAAGTATTTGTAGTTGAATTTTTCAACTCGTTGATTGCTGAATATGATGTGTTTCGATCATCAGTAGATTGTTTACGATTGGATAATCTTGGTCCACCCGTTATTGCATGCATTCTTTCTTCGCGTAGTTCTTCCTTTTAAATTTAAAGTGTATTATTGTTAAAAATATAAAAAGCTACCATTTCAAATCATATGTCATTTTAAAATATAAGACTTAACTAAGGTTTTATGAGAAGAAATCGAGTTTCCATTCAGAGGTGTATCTCTTTATCACTTACTACATGCTTTACTTCTTTACTCGCGCATTTTATGTGAGCTGCTTTACACTACTTATTATCACTAGTCAGTAGTTCAGATATCTCTCATCTACTTAAATGACTTTGTTCCGTAAAGTATGTCATATCTTTGATACAATGAACTTCGTATTCTATTCAATGGTTGTATTCAATGGTTAAGTGGAATTTTTTCATGATTTCTGCAGTATTATTTTTATTTTATCATGTGGTCTTCTTTGTAACCTCTATTTTTAAATTCCAGTTTATTACGGACAGTTGGCATAATTTCGAAATACACTGTTGAATTCACTTCATTTCATAACTAATATTCTATCTTGATGATACAGTATTCCATGATTTATATTGAGTGAGTGGTTCGGTTTAATCCCCATGCTTTTATTAGAGGAACACACCTTCTCCTGAATATGTCCGTTATTGTCTGATAAGCATAGAGATCGGCTAATCTAGGAATCTGTTACTTCACACTTGCGTTCGAAATAGTATTAGTAGAAAAACAGGTTTGTGATCATATTCGAATCTACCTAAACATTCATATATAATAGAAATGTATATTCACCGATAAATACATTATAATAAGAGTTCTCAATAAATAAAACCTATTCAAACAAACAAGGATTTAATCCCGATTGATCTATCCTTAACGAACAATTCACGTCAAGACTAGTAAGCATTAATATATTGTTAATAAGTTTTCCAAACGAACATACGATCCTATTTCCTAGCCGCTTCTAATAACCCCAGATTAGATCGACGAAGAAGCTTGAACACAAGAGAAAAGGCATGAATTATGAAAAGAACGTTTTACTCTAAGGTTAATTTACGCACAGAAAGACGAGGGTATTTATGAAATTACATATGATCTTGGGCTTATAAAAGTTTTTGAACTATACATAATATGATAGTAGTATAGATGAACATCCAATCAGAAACATAACTCTCGTGACTCTCAACTTTTTCAAATACTTTGAGAAGCTTTTATTCAACGCTGTTTCTTCAAGTTACTGGGCCCCTATGGACTTTTCCGAAGAATAATTTGGAAATTCACAATAATTGTGTACCTGAGTATTGTTTTAGTATGTTTGTTTTGCTGTATCATAATTAAATCGCCTAAATTAATATGCAAGGTTATCTTTATTAAGCGACTGATAGTGTTATATTTTGTATTCTGTGACAAAGCATAAAAATTATCATTTCAAATCTGACTAGCCTGTGTTACTAAAATACAAATTAGCCGAAACTCTTCAGTTTAAAAAAAAGTAATGACCAACGAACTAACATAAACTTACCTTTAGCTCTTCAGCTCGATTGGGTAAATATGTTTCAGCTACCCGTATTGCTTCTTCCCACATACCTGCCTCACGATATACGCGTACTGCCATATCAGGACGTTGAGCTCTTAAAAGAAGTGCTTCAGCTTGAGCGAATTCTTTTTCTCCAAATGCTAATCTAGCTTGTCCAAGCAATACATCATTTATACTATCTGGATCATGTTCACTAGCAACACGTGCAGCTGAATCCCAGTCTTGATTGTGAACATACATAAGTACTGCTTCTCTAGGTTTACCTGCCTAATAAATGAATGAAGTTACAAAAATTGAATTACATTGAAACCTAGATCTATGAAAGAAGAACACTGGTTATAATAAATTCTTATCAGTTTCTATAGTTGTAAGTTCCAATTAATCATGCAAAAGAGTGGTCAGTTTTATGTCAAATAAACGATAGCGAACGATCACTGAAATTATACTAACAAATTTGATCTTCTTATCTATAATTGATTGATCAATGAATGGTGACTAATCTCATGTATGTCTAGTCCTTCTTAGTGTAGACCAAATTTTATCAATCAAGTTGCAATACGGCCATTGGTCTAAGTAACTCAATATCGCGTGCACTATGCTAAGATGTAGGGTGGTTGATTTGAGGAAGTCGATAGGAAATCCTGCTCAACTTAGGTTTCATGCTATTTGGCACTCATCAACAAGGTGTATCAGTAATCTTGAAGGAATTGAAGCTTTTTTGGTGAATCCCATGACAGAAAGCATCAGTTCCCTAAAGATTAAAAGTACTTCTTGCTATTACCAAACCTAGGTTGAGCAGGGCTTTTTATCGATTACCTTCAACCACCAACTTACGAAATTTATCTTCTTTCTAACTTTTCTTCATAAGCATCTATAGTCGTTTTGCTGACCAAAATCACATCGTATGCCTGTTTATGACAAATTTATAGTTTGTAGATAACGACGTTTTCTCAAAAAGTACACATAAACTTGTATAAACTAGACACTTTTAGTTTGAATGTACCCCGTGATCTTGAACTTGCCATCGCGAATTTATTTGTCCTGTCACTATGCTCTAGTTTAACATTACAAATATATAAAAAAACACTTATTTTTTCTGAAAAGATATCACCTTGATAAACTGCTCTTCAGCTTCAGTAAATTTCCCCTCATCTTCCAGGAACATTGCATATTTATTATGAACTTCAGGTAAGCGTTCAGTGCAAGAACCGGATTGAGCTAATTCAAATGCAAAATCGAATGCACAATGTTCTGTTGCATAATCAATAGCATTTTCTATTAAACGTAAACGCGTTAACAAACGTACTGCTGATTCACCACCTAAATGTTTTGCCCATAAATATGCTACTTGTTTGCGTAATTCCGGTTGTTCTGTACAACTTGATGCAACACGATAAGCATCTTCCCATCGATCAATTGTACGATACATACTTACAGCTGATTTCCAATCTTTAGCCTGGAGTCATTTTTAAAACAGAAAACAATAAAAGTTACTTAGTAAGCAATCAAAATGTCTAAAGTTTGGATTCAAAATATCCTTGAGACTTATAGTTATCACATAAGTAATGGACAGTAAGGTAATTTGTCTGTGCAGGATTCCTATGATTGGTGTCTGTGTGTAAAAAAATGTCTATAGATCTTCGGTTTATATCTGCACTTTGAAAATGATCATAGAGTCTTATGGCTTTGTATATATTGTATCTTGTTTGCACTGTGAAAGGATTCATATTCTCAAAAGTATTTAGATGTTGGTTATTATATTATGAAACTACTGAAGATAAAAGACAGCTCAGTTGCAACTTACAAATTATGAAAAACGACATTTTTATACTTTCGATTAGGCATTACTGAAGAGTTTCACACAAAGAATAAACAGTAGGCTGTTTCTCTGATGTTTTTAAGTGTAACTGTCTCAACACATAATACTTTTTGCTTGTTTATCATTGTATTTACGGAGCCATCAACAATTTTCTCTGATAATCATAATTCTGGAATGGTCTATCAGATACTGTAAATATTCTATCCGTTGTCATAACTGAACAATCCGTAACAATTTTTAGTTCCTCTCTATCTACTCCAATTCATACGGTCAGATAAAATAATATTGTGGCTCGAAGACGAATACAAGAAAGTGTAATCGGTAAGGAAGTTGTTCTAACTTTGTGAACATCAATGAGTAGAGAATAGTTAAGTCTAGCTACTCATGATTGGATAGGACATACATTGCGGACATCATCAAACCGAATCGTGAGTCAAGCCCTTAATTGAAATCCTAAAGGAAAACGGAAAAGAGGGATACCAAAGAACACATTACATCGAGAATTGGAAGCAGACATCAAGAGAATAAATAGCAACTGGAAAGGATTGTGCCCAGGACAGAGTTCGATGGAGAATGATGATGGGCAGCCAATACTCCTCCACAAATGGTAACAGGCGTCGGTAAGTAAACAACTCATGAGTCGATACATAAAAACCAACTTTTTTTCAGCATTGTGTCTTAAGGTATCCTCTTTTTTCTCGTAGCGAATTTGGCACAAATCAGGGAAGACTTGTAAACAATTTCTAACTAAATTATTTGTAATATCTCCGCCAATAAACGGTAAGAAAAATGTAATTACACACTCATACCTCTAAATAATACTGTTCTGCTTGTTTAAAATTGCCTTCACTTTGAAATTGTTCAGCTAAATGTAAATAAGTTTGATTCAATAAATCAGCATTGAATTGTTTAACTAAACGTAACATCTCTCTATATTGACGTGCATTTTTATACATGGATATTGCTCGATCAGTTTCTTTGACAGTTAAGTATAAACGTTCGGCTTCTTTGTAATTACCAATTTTTTCAAATTCTTCAGCATGTGACATATACATACTAGTTGGAATGAAATAGAACAATGGAGGATAGTGATAATAATAATAATAATAATAATAATAATAATAATAATAATAATAATAATAATAATAATAATAATATGAAAATGGGTAATTCCCTAAAATAAGAAGAAAACATAACAACTTATAATGGCTTAATTCATAGCGACAGTTCAGTAATGGAAAATTTCATCTATTGAATAGTAACTAAGCAAAGTAAGTGCAATTATCGCGTAGTCACAAAGCTTGAAGATTGTGAATTCAATCATTCTGTATGATCTTAGGTCAACAGTGTGAAAAAATGATCTCTTTTAAAACAGAGGATATTCATAGGTTACTAATACTTGACGATAGATTCCTTCGAAGCATCTCACGAGGATACTGAGATAATCTAGTGAGGAATACTGAAATTAGACGCAGCGTACCGCTTAAAGATGACGAATTGGTCAATAAAGTAGTGAACTGTCTTCATGTTTTTCTAAATAAGCGTTAATTATATTGAAACATTTGAAGGTACCGGTTAGTTTCAGAGACTTGGTCAACAGACTGTTGTGTAATATAAGGTTATAAAAGTACTTATGGTGTGTTTTGAGATAACCTACGATTCCAAAGACTTGGATAAACATTAACATAGTTCCAGTCACATACAAACAATAACTGACTATTCATTGTAGATCATAGGACACAGAACGGTTGCTTCGCACTAGAGGGTCAAAACTTTAATATTATGACGATAAAATTAAGAATCTCTTCTGTCTCAACCAAACAATCGGGAACGATCAAAAATCATTCAGTTAGTACCATAATCTCAGTCAGTCAGTCAGCTACAACGTAGGACCAGGCACATATATGCATCGGTCCAAGTCCCCATACCACATTAACACAACAAGATGGATACCGGATTCATAAAAGTAGTCAATTCAGAGATGGTAATATATAAAAGAAAGATTGCAATAAGGATATAGCACAGGAAGAAAGAATTAGTTGGTAGAAAGATAGATATGAAGCTATTTTAATCTCATACTTGAAGGGAAGACAGTGAGTGTATACATTGTTATCGATCCTAAGCCATGTCACCAAGAGTCTCCAACCATTGGTTACGATATTCACGCGAACCCCAACCAAGTAGTCTGCATCTACCAACATGGCTCGGACCAGAAGTTGGTGACTGTTCTTTAACAAACCAACTGACCACTTTTAATAAATTTATGAAAGAAATTCTTTCAACAGTTAAAAATGAACAATTCTAGCTAAAACTTACTGATTACGTTTTAAGAGATTGTTTCTTCTGTAGCCTCATGGATATATTAAATAAACAATTAGTCACAAGTATTATAAGCAGAGATGATGGTGGATAGCAGTAAAATTCAGGACGAACGAATGATAATGGGTTCGAATCCCCGAAAAGAACATCAACTCTGTGATGCAGATATATCCAGCTGATAAGTCCCAAATAGAGAGAAACTTGCTTGCTGGATTCCATTGCTAGCAACTATCACGTCTACTTATAAGAATTCATAGTTTACTATTAAATCATTAAAATGAACATATTTACTTAGTTAATTCTGTTTGATCCATAATTGAAGATGCAAGTTGATGTGCTTTTTCCCACATTCCTATTGAAATATACATATTAATAGCTAATTTTGATTGATTCGCTTTAATAAATGCTTGTTCTGCTGCATTGTATTCACGACATACAATATAATGTTGAGCAAGTTTAAGAAAATATGGTGATAATTGTTCAGACGATTTTTTATTTTCAATTGAATTTAATATATGAGAAGCTTTTGTCCATTGACAAGAATTGATAGCTGCATCAGTAGCTTTAATGTATGCACTGAAATAGAAATAAATTTATAATTATGAGACAAAATCTCCATCATATTAAAACATTAAGAGTATTCTATGGAATAAATTCTCTTCGGATACTCCCAAATGTTCAGATACGGCCGAAAGTGAGGACAGTCAGCTATCCCTATAGAAATACTCTCATATGGCCACGCGTATACAGCCACTGTCAGGGAAGTCCTAACCTCGCCTTCTCGTGGCGGGAATGTTGTTTACGAAATTGAGAGGACGAAAAGCTAATGTTCGGCGCTTTAACCAGGCTGGTGGGTATTGAGGATCCATCTATGGGAGATGGAAAACCCTCATTACAAACCAATGGTATTCATTAGTCCAGGATCCTGAGGGGGCTGATAGTGCACGAACCTATTGTTGGTCACCGACTATCATGTGACTGCGTCTCCTTACGTTGCCCAACTGCCATGCGGATTAGACCTTTAGGTCAAAGGCTCGGGGTATGACTCCTAAGAAAACAACGTCCATTGGTTTGAGCACCCGGGCAGTATCTTAACCCTAACACAAATCAAATGATATGTGTGGCGCATATATATTTAGTGCCTCCTTGCACCAATGTTTATGTGTTTAAATAAGTAAATAAATAAACAAGGTACTCTACAGTTATATATCCAAATTAATAATGCAGAAATTGGTTAGGTTTAAGACAAATTACATTGTTTAAATTTATAGCATGTGAATTTAGGATTATGAAATGGAATAAAATTGTTAATATTGATATGACTAATATGCAGTGTTAATTTTGATGGAGTTTGGTTCTCTGAGTTGGATGGTTTGGTCGTGGAGCTTTCATCGTTCTTCTGAACGACATCATCAGCACAAACTTCAAATAGAAGTGAAGAGTTCGAATTTCTCCATATGTGTTTCACAGCTCGTTCTGTGCACCTCGATGTTGATTGGTTCTTATTGACCGTACATTTGTCATTGTTTACTTCTTTGTTTTGGTTGAGTCTCCCATTGGTTTGATTTTTTTGTTCCTAAATTTGTGCATAATTTTCCTAATTGGTTGATAAATTGGATTGATTTCAATATGGTTGTTGATTGCTGATTGACCTGAGTGCCAGGTTTCTAAAAATTCTCTGGTGTTTTTGGAACCTCCTCTGTCTAAGATTTCCACATTTTTCCAATCGAATGAGTGTCCTCAGTTGTCCACGTGCATTGATATAAGTGAGGAAATATCATAGCGTTTGACTGTTGATTGATGTTCATGTAGGCCGAGGCTGAAGGGGGTGTTTGCTTTGTCCGATGTAGTGTTTTTCGCAGTTGGCACAATTTATTTTGTAGATGATGTTTGATTTGTCTACCTTTGTTATTTCATCCTTTGGTTTGCATAAGATTGATTGTAGTGATTTTGTCGGTTTGTGTGCCACACCTATCCTGAAGGTTTTCAGCAATCTCGTTGCGGTTTCTGATATGCCATTTATGTATGGTAGGACGATCTTTTTGTTGATTTCTGTGTTTGACTTAGGTTCTGATGCTGCGTGCGGTTGGTGTATTTTGACAAAGTTGATTGGGTAGCCGTTCTTTCGAAATATATCCTTCAGGTATTTCTCTTCATTTTCTCGTGCTGCCAGTGTGCTGCAGTGTGTCCTCACTCTTTTGAACAAAGTGTGTACGCAGTTGATTTTGTGAGCTCTTGGGTTTTTGCTATTGTAGTTGAGAATTTGATCTGTATGGGTCGGTTTCCTATACACTTGAGTTTCTAGTTTTCCTGTGTCGGTTCTAATGATTAATATATCCAAGAATGATAGTTTGTTGTTTGACTCCTGTTCCATTGTGAACTTGATGTCATCGAAGACGTTGTTGATCAGCTTGTAAGTGTTTTCCAGCTCATTCTTTTTGATGATGACGAATGTGTCGTTTACATAGCGAATCCAAATTTTTGGCTTGATCACAGGTAATATCACAGCTTCTAGTCTTTACATCATTGCTTCTGCGATCAGTCCTGATATTGGTGATCCCATTGGTGTCCCTTTCGTTTGTTTGTAGATCTTGTTGTTGAATTGAAAATATGTTGTTAGGCATAAATCGATGAGCTCTAGTAGACTTTGAATTTGAAGCTTCGGGTACTTAGTGAAATTATTATCGTTGGTGAGGAGCAGGGATGCAGTTTCTTTTGCTAACCTTGGTTCAATTGAGGTGAATAGTGTTGTTACGTCGAAGGATATCATTAGTTCGTCGTTGTTGATTTGAATGTCCTTAATTTGGTTTAGGAATTGTGTGGGGGATTTGATGGAGTGGTTGGCTGAATCTACTAAATGTCTCAATATTCGTGAAATTTATTTTGACAAATTGTATGTTGGTGTTCCGGGGAGGTCTACAATTGGATGTAGTGGAATGTTCGGTTTGTATATTTTTGGTCTGCCGTAGAATCGAGGGAGTATTGGTCCATTGGATTTCATTCTCCATTAGTCTTGTTTTGTTATTACTCCTGATTTGACTAACTAGCACAAATATAGGAACAAAAATCAAACCAATGGGAGACTCAACCAAAACAAAGAAGTAAACAATGACAAATGTACGGTCAATAAGAACCAATCAACATCAAGGTGCACAGAACAAGCTGTGAAACACATATGGAGAAATTCGAACACTTCACTTCTATCTGAAGTTTATGCTGATGATGTCGTTCAGAAGAACGATGAAAGTTCCACGACCAAATCATCCAGCTCAGAGAACAAAACACCATCAAAATCATCCACCTGAGCTACAAATCTTCTCCACCATGCAGTGTTAACTTGAATCAGCTCATCCAACGTTATAAGACTAATGATCACCATGAACATGTGTAAGAAAGGGTGAGAGAAATAAAAGTCCAATCACAAGTCAAACTTGTTGAATGCTAAATTTGCCTAAAAGAAATCAATACTTGCAAAAAATATTATCGATTCATTTACCAAATGTATACAACACAGTCGTTTTAAGCCTAACTGTACTTCAGTTATATCATACTTCATGAATAACAATGTTTCAAGCCTGAAAGCTATTAAAATGCAGAGATACGTGATTCTGTCATAAACTGGGGGGATCCTAAAGCCTGAATCATACATTCAACTCGGTCAATTGCCAAGTATATAACATTGTGCTCATTAAAAAAAAACTTGGAAGAAGTGCGATATACGCTAAAACTGACATTGTTTTTGATATGTGGCTAATGAAAGTAAGACGTGATTAGTCGCCGATACCTATCTTACTATTAAGTATGTAACTTCTTCCTTACCATTGATTCTTACTCTAGACTTATTTAGTGTAAGCTGCTTGTAATTGTATTGGATAAATTTTTGTCTATTCTACACTCAATTTCTTCGATTTTTTGTCATGATTCTTTTATCTTCTAAGACACAATCCAGTTCGTTTATAACCTATTGATAGAGTATTCAGTCTAGTGACAACAAAATCTTGGTTCCAATCATATAATGTGAACCCTATGAAAATTTGTTGTACTGAAATTGATCTTATTTTAAAAACCTGATAAATTTTGTTTTGCAAATACTTAATTTTCAATAGTTGTGTTATTTACTAGGAAAGACTATGTCTTTCAGATGTTAGTTGTGTTGAGTCGGCTTTCGGAGAACTTCAACGGAGCCTCCAGAGGCCCAAAAGGAGCCGAAGAGTCCTAGCCAATCAGAGCATGATGGAGCGTTCTAGAATTCTAACGTAGAGTGCTACTACTGGTCAGTAGCATAATATGTCGTTAACGGATTGGCCGAAATATGATGTTGATTTAACAAACGTTAACCTCCATAAATACCCATGTTTTCTGTACAAAGAACGAACTTTGGAGTAAAGTATTTCTCTCATACTTAGCATCTTTTCTCCGGTGTTTCAGGTCGCTATGTAATTCTAGCTTGCGGGTTACCAGAATTGCTTAGGAAACGAATATAGCGTTCAATTCTCAAGACTTATCAAGTTGTTCAATTTTCTTTGTAGAAAGTATGTAACTATTCTGAAGAATTACTATTCGATAGAATATCATCAGATTAATTGTTTTTTAATAATAGATTAGATTTATCAAATACCGAAATTGTTTTCACTATTGTGGTGTGTTTGCTACTTATATCGATATAAGTAGTATATAACGCTAGTCAGGAATAGAATGTCTGGCAAATAGAAAATTGAGAAGACCAAGGAAAAAAGAACGGGAACAGGAAACAATTGATATAGAAATGCAGGAACAATGCACTTTAAGACAATTAATGAACATTTTGTAAATGAAGTAATGGAGTATGGGTTTTTCTATTTTATCTGTAGTCAGTTGATAACTATGCAAACAAGTAATTCGACAAAATCTCTATGTATTTAGAAAAAATGTAAAATTATACTTGCTGAGATATGCAGAAGTGAAGCTTAAAAATAAACACGTGATTAAGTTAGATTTCACTGATGAAATTTCTCAGAATCATGGATTCATGTTTACTGTTCGCAGTCAAATGCAATACTACATCTCATAAACTGTTATAACCTGTGACTGAGTTTATATACTAATCAAATAGACCACAATGTACCAATGAAATGGGAAACATTTGTACAAGAATTAGCCAGATGTGGCTGTGAATGTGCGAGGTAGTGATTAACAGACAGGGCATAATTCAAGAATGGTAAAACATATAATAATGGTTCATAGGTCAAAATAAAGCTTATAGTAAGAGGAACATGAATATGAATAGTTTAGTTATCTAACAATTATACAATAGAAATATACGTTTGGTATTGGTCCATAAATGGATCCCAAAAGCTTACCATTCATTATGTTTATTGGGACTTAACATAAACTTAGAAAGTTTATTTTTAAGAAACAAAGGTGAAGTGATATACTCTTTTTATACATTGTTAGCTTCTCATGAACTTTGACACCATGTTGTGCTGGGAGAATATACAAAATTTCAGAATGTTTCTAATCAAGTTATTCACATGCACACTGATGTGTAGTCCCCCATACTAGGACGAAATGGCATTCCCATGGTTTCAGGTTTTCAATGATGATCTAGCTTAGATGGACTCAAGAATTCAACTATCAATATTAGAATATAGTTCATTTATTAGTGAAACTAACTAACCACTAATCAGAGTTACTATTGTTATCTTATCAATGTGATAAATTAGATTTTGGACAGTTTCATACTGGTTATGTTTCATAATCCAAAGTTATTTCACTTATCATGATCCAAGATATTGATATTAAATTTATGTTGATTAACTTATGAACATGTTGTATATCAAAAAAAGTGTTCATAAATATAACTTGGTCAAACAAAATAAACATTTTACATCTCACAATTGATTGATCACTGAGTGGCGATCAATGTCATGTATGTCAAGTCCTTCTTAGTGTAAATCGAATGCGATCGACCAAGTTGCAATGTGGCCACTAGTCTATGTGACTCATCATTGCGTGCACTAAGTTGAGATTAGATGGTGGTTGGGGGTAGTCAACAGGAAAACCTGGACCCGGGTTTCGTGCTACTTGGCACTCGTCAGCAAGGTGTACCTGTAATCATGAGGGAACTGGTGCTCCCTGGCGGATTCGATCTCGTGTCACCCAGCTTCACAGTCAGAGACGTTACCACTGAGCTATCCGATAGCGAAACATTTCTTCTACAAATAAAGAATTGAATTTAGTCATTACTACATACTTGAAGCATTCAACCATTCTTTATTGTGAAATGTCTATGTCTTTTAATTTCATATGAAGAGGATTGTTAAGTTTGTCTTACATTGTTCCTACTCGCTCACTTCCCACTCCTTCATATATTGTTTTATACTACTTATTTACGTTCAGTAAGCAGTTGTATTCCCAACAATTTTTAAACTGTCACACAAGTTGTAATGTAATATTCTGAAACGTTCACATATACTTATAAAATTTATTGTACTTATCACTGTATTTATCATTATAATCACTGTACCTTGATCACTGTAGCAGTTATCCACATTTTCGTGCATTTGTTTAAACGTAACAGTTTCCATATTGTTTCGCTTTTGGTTCGGGTTTCGGTTGTTCACAAACTATTATCAAATTTAGACACAGCTATCAGCTATCTTTTGTACTATCGTACGTTGTAATTATTCTTTATGTTACTGTTTTAGGAAGCCTTTTTGTTTCATACTTAAAGGACGGATTTAAAAGCCCCAGACACCTCATAAGTTAAGGTTTGTAACTAAATTTTGTGTATTATTCAATAAAGAACCGCTATTGTAGACAAATCATTGTTTTGAAACTTCGGTTTCACGCGTATCTCAATCGCGTGACCTAGAAGCTTCGATAGATTTAACAAGCAAATTAATCTGTGTATTAAGTCACCTCATTAGTACAACAAAATGAACGCCAAATTCATAGTAGTTACTTCAATGGTAGTAATATAAAAAAGAAAGATTGCATATAAAGATATTATGCAGGGAGAAAAAATTAGTTGCTGTTACCTTGACGTGGAGGTCGGGCTTGCTTATCATGATGAATCAATCTACCGATACTGGCTGCAACAATCATTTCTCAAGGTCCTACTATGCCAGACAGATCGGTTGAAGAGAAGCAAGACTAAAAGGTCCGAGGGCGAAGTCGTACTGCTGATTGTACAGAGGTGTGACGACAGTAAGCTGTTAACCTCAAACAACCAGCATAACAGTGATTCCACCTTCCTACAAGGAGGGGTGTGGTTAGAAAAGGTCGATCCTAAAAATACACACCTCACCTTATCCCACGGATATCCGTCTCTGGTGCTAAGGTTTCAACAGGTACTTAGCTAACACGAGAATTACTCACAGAAAGGTCATTTGTGACTGACCTCAAGCAGTTGTCCCTTTGGCACTGCGGTCACGTCCTCAGGTCACTAAGACCACCTTTAATCCAATTTATTTTTCAGATACCTCTAGAAGAACCCCTCCATGTTGTGGATAACCGAAAAGTGATAACCACCCTCATATCTCTAACAGCACTCAAGACCACTATGTATTAAGCACTTTAAAATCCTTTAAAACATAACTGAAATTCATTCTTGAACACTAAAATCTAGCAGAGATATTCCTATGCAAATTATTATTGAGTTTAATATCAACAAATGAGTATAGTCAAGTTCGTTAAATCACTGAGACAACAGATTGAGATTAATGTTAAATGCCGTTTTTTTCTAAATTCAAATATCAATTTTTTATGTTTCGCTATATTAATAATTTTATATTTTTTTAATTTGATCCGTTTTTACGGATATTTCTATATAACATCACTGAATAATAAGATCTCAGTGATGCGTAGTAGTTTTGAGATGGTGGAGATTTGTAGCTCAGGTGGATGATTTGGTCGTGGAGCTTTCATCGTTCTTCTGAACGACATCATCACCATAAACTTGCGTAGTAATTTCCCCATCATGGGATTTACCTGTGATTATTAAGAACTGTTATAAATTATTAAATATTTACTTACCCAGCTTCAATGAAATGATTAATTGCATTATCCATTTGTTGTTTTGTCACTAAATAATCACCCCATTCTTCTTCTAATTGCAATATATTTGATGGAAAAGATATTCTAGCTAATTCGATTGCCTTTTGATAACAGTTACCTTGACGATAACAACGCAATGCATTCTCTGATTGACCCAAATTTTGATATAGTTCTCCAGCTTTTTCATACAGTTCGCATTGAGTTAATGACTTTTTTAAGAATTTCATATAAAAAAGGGGAAAAGTAATGGGAAATTAAAAGGATTTTCGTTGAAATCCGGTGGTGGCTAACAATGGGATTCAGAACACGCGTTCTCTCCTATTTGGGACTCGTTAGATGAGAGTAGCTGTGTCCCATTGTTGATGTTTATACTGCGACTCGAACCGAGTACTCTTTATGTCCAAATGGCCAACCAGTTGAGCTACTGAGTACAGATATTAATTGACTTGTATAGAGGACGTGAATTTGATTGATATGTGTTGGTGTTTTCCTGAGTGACTATCCACACTAGGATGTACATACATCCACTTGACACGTCCCATATAGGATAAAGCGCGAATCATGGATTCCATTGATAGACATGATCCAACTTTAATAAAAACTTGTGAATAATGCAGAAATACCGATGCTACCCTCTAAGGTTGCATATATTTTTCAGTTTATTTATTTCTCATAATTATATAATATACCCTTGTGGGCCAGAGTAATTTTACATAGGTTTTCAGGAGAACCAGACACCATATATACCAAGAGACTAATCGACTGCAGTTCATAATAACTAAAAAGATACTTTTTATAAAATGAACGGGAAAATGCCACATATATTGCACGTATATTGGACATTGGGAAGCAGATGCTTTACAAATTAGCGGACACATACCCTATCCATGGACTGATGAATTTTTTAAATAATAGCCATTACTTATATCATATCTCTCTCTTCGTCAATCTCCTGGTGGTTGAAGACGCTGGACATCGAAGAGGAAACACGGAATACAATGGACAGCTCGGAATCAATTAGAAGATTTCAGCTTCACAGATGGCCTGGCCCTTATATGCCATAAACACAAGTAAATGCAGATGAAGTCAACTAGTGTAGCAGCAGCCTCTGCATCAGTAGGCATCAACATACACAAAGAAAAAGTAAGTACATTCGATTGTCCTCAATGGTGTTCTCATTCACCATAGTACCACTACAGATTGAAGTGACTAGTTAATGACCTAACCATGATAATTCATCGTCTAAATCATAAACTTCCTAACGGTGAAATCCCCAAATTATCACGAAACTAATCTGTAAACACTTGGATCGACACAACTATGAGTTGAACATATCGTCATAGTCGTATAATGGCTCAAACTAGAAGTTAGTGACTTCAAGGACTGATGCCATGTTTTGGTTTAACCGCCCCTAACTTTCTTCCAACTGTCTCTAACACTGATCAGCATTGCATATATTTTTATAATTATTGTTATTTATAAGAAAAACTAAAACAAAACTATATAGAATTTATTCCAAACAAAACAGCTTAATAATATGACAAAAAATGTAAGGTAGTTATTTAAATTGAAAATAATCAAGAGGCTTTAAATGTTTCACTTGATAGTGATTTTTATGTAAGTATAAAAGTCTGTAAGACTGTGAAAAGTGCACCACTATTGGGCGATACGTACAGTCAAGAACTACTAATCAGGATATATGTATATACATATGTTTGCAGAAACTCTACATGGTAATGTAAACTTATTGAGATTCAGATAGCATCTATTGTCATTTCCATTCATCAATCTAAGGAATGTCCATTGACGGTATGCAATGGAAAAAATCATGTTCACTATCTTCGGTTACAAGCTATATCTGATTGAATCTGAAGTAAGTATTCTATTTATTAAGGCTCATTATATACCGATCAATTGATAATGACTTAATCAGATACAACAAATACAATTGCTCTATGTGCTCAGCAAATGATTGGAATTGTTAACTATATAAGGCGTAATCATTTGATTTGATGTATGATCTAAATAATACGTGTTATATACACACTTGAAAAGCCTTCTAATCAACGATAGGCCAGAATTATTGGTTCAACGATTGTTATTGTTCGCGGTGACTACATTAACCCTCGTTTTTACTCATATTATACTGATAATATCGATCGCTCTAGTTTAAACGTTATCAGGCTATTATTGATTGCCAGTGAATCAACAACTATGCGTACAAAGCTACTTGTCTAAATTAAAGTAGTTACACATAAACTGTTAAATTTTCGTCTGAGTTTTATCATCTAAAAGAGAGTAAAGCGTATTGTACAATTATTTCGTACTAACAAAGACTTTTCAGCAGTGTCTATTCATAACCATATCATTATAAAGAAACAGACCAGCTTCATTATCACTTTGATCATGAAACTGGGGAATATCTCACTATCCATCATTGCTTACAAAAAGCTTGTAAATTAAGGCAATATCGAGGCATATGCACAGTATGCACATATGCCAATAAGAGACTGATCAATTGTAGTCTTAAACCTCAATGGGATGATACAAGTCAAACAATACCAAGTGAATATCTCAGTATATTTAAGATTTTTATAACATTTAGGTAGCCTGAACAATCTTTTCTTATAAATTTAACCTACGTACATTCTTCATGGGTATTAAATACTAGAGATAATAGTTCCGCTCATCATAAAAATCGAAATCTATAGTATTTCCCTTCATGGTTACAAGCTTTATTTTTACAAAATGATACTACGAAGGCATAATCCATAAACTTCTACCAAAATGTGAGTAATCACTTTCACCAAAAAGGCTAATTTACAGCCTTAGATGTGGATAGTGCTTATTGAAAAAGGATGCTTGGTAATTGATTTCCAGATTTTGATAAATAAAACTAATCAGAACGGCATTTTTCTGCAACGTAGTTAACGTTTATCTATTTCCAGGTGCCAAATTAAAGCATGAGACATGACGATTTCTTACCTGCTAACCACTAATATCAATTCATCAAGATATACAGAAAGATCATATTACGATCATCCACCAATATAGTTAATCGGCAAAAAATCACCACTAGTTTTGTGTGTCAAAAAATCTAGCATGGGATTTGAAGGACCAAAACTAATTCAAAGTAACCAAAGACTTAAAGCAGTTTATAATACTAATAAATGAAATTAAACTGATTATACACGATACCTAGTTTGGCTTAGTTTCGAGTAGTACAAAATATATCTAATTTTCTAGTGTATTTAGGTATGAAACTGATACATGCCTGTCAACAAAATGGTGTTGAAGCACAGTATACGGTAATTTGAAACCTAGTTATTATTGTCGAATTTTATAGCTCAACTTAAAGAGATATGAGATCGTGGGTCCCTGTTTTGCTTCAAGACAAACTTTTCTTGACATTAAGAGAACACAAATAACAAACTTTATTCATGAATATCAAGTGTTCCACACCTCCACTGACAACATTCCTAGACTATAATGTTCAGTCAAAAACTTCCCTCTGTCCTCCGTTAAGACAACTCCCCACTGCTAATAGTAATGTTGACTAGATCACCAACCTTTTGAGCCGCTACATACAGTTAACACGTTCAAGTATATTACTTCATAAAGATATGCTGTTAGTTTTTTACACCTAAACAGATATTAAAAAGGAAAGACATCATATATGCAGCATGCCCAAAACTTTTCCACGCGTACCATAATTATTCTTTCCACCAGTACTCTATCTGATGAAATTTCTGGTTCAATTAATGCTAAACGTGCGGCTTTACCAGGTACGCCAGCACGAAGATATAATGTTACTGCACCATTAAAATCACCATCTTTTTGACGTAAATCACCAGCTTTCTCCTCTTGTCCAGTTTCCGTCAACCAATGGTGATAAGCTTTCTTGAGTTTGTCCAAACCAGACCAATTTTTAGCCTCGGCAATCTAATATAAAAGAGCAAAAAATAAACAGACTAAAAATTCCAAAAACAAATCGGCTATCGGTAAACCACTCAATTTATTTGCAAAAATGTAGTTTATTGGATGATAGGTCTCATTTCTGACCAAGATTTAGGAGACTGTAAACGCCCAAATGGGTGTTCATTCCAATGTAACACTTCTCATTGATTATATAAAGAAATAAGAAACATAACATCTAGTTCTCAATGTGACGTTTAGCAGTTAAGATGCACTGACTTACTAAATCAAGCTCATACACTTTTCTACACTAACAGATGTCATTTCCCACTTTGGGACTGTTTTGATTACCCAGGTATTAGGATTAGGGTTGAAAACTGGTGTCTTTGTGCGGCTAAAGTTTAGAAATGAGACAAACAGTATAAAATTAGTGTAGTCGTAAATCTTTCCCAATTTAGGTGGCTCGGATATGTGTTATGTGGGCCCAACCACCACCTACCTCGACGGGTGATATTGTCTGGTATCGAAGTACGTTAGAGTAAAGCTAGAAGCTACCGAACCAAGGCGTGGCATCAGTCGTTGATATAAGCTACAATTGTACTAAGCCATGTTAATGGGTGTGATTATCGTAATTAGTGATTAGGAACGTAGAATGACATAACTCAAAATCATTTCCAATGGCGCAGGTACATTTACTCTTTTTCGTTCTTTGGATTCCAAATCTCTAGACTCTTTATAACCTTCTTATCTGATCAACTAATACTTCTGCAAAACGTATCTTTGATACCTGATATCTTTCATCACCAATCATACTGTTACTAACTCTGAAAGCCTAGAATTCGTTCTAACAACTTCGTTTCTGTGTGCTTATGGTGTATGGAAACTTAAACTGATTTACATAGGTCCTAAATTCTACGTCGCGTTTGACTAGTTAAATATTTTTTGAAATGCCCAATGCCACAGAAACGATGTTTTAGACATTTTGTGAACTTTAGAATTCAATTATATTTTCTACTTTTAGTAAAACTATTTAAGTTATAAAAGAACTATTATGACTAAAACAAATGACCTATCAAGAATTGACTTGGTTAACTTTAATTACTGCCAATTTATTTTCTAAACAAATTGACAAAGATTAAGTAGCAATTCACGAAAGTTCCCTATATGGTAACTAGAGTTTCCATGATAAAACATTATCAACAAAACGTAAATGCATGAAGATTAATTCGAATGAACGAAAATTTTTAGAAACTTTTAACCAACACAACAAGTTCATGCCAAACATATGTGTGTTGAAAATCTCAGACTATGTATAAATAACTTATTAATCAATATGAAATATCCGACATCAGAAGTGTTTTTACTAAATACGAAAAAGTTATGATTTTTTCTTCTTTTTCTTATGAATTCAGTTGGTTATTCAAAACTTTTATGCATTTTAATGAAGCTTTTGGAATCCACATATTGGTAATCCATATATTGGTAATATCATTGTCATAATAATGATGGTGAACGTAGTATGTAATATTTTCCAAACAAAAGATTGACTCAGCCTATCCCTGATTTCATGTTTAACAACCCTTAAATATATTTTTTAAAGTCACACTATTCAATCTATGTAAAAGTTATAATTAAAACGAAACAAGTACCCGAGCTCCCAATTTTGGGGAAAATTTGGCACATTTTGGGGAAATTCTGGGGAAATTTAGGGAAAATGGCACAAAAACCCCAAAATTTCCCCAGACCTGGGGAAATTCCCCAAAAATTCCCTTTTAACCTTGGTCAATGTCAGTTGACTTTGGGGGTTTCCCCGAAATTTCCCAAAAGTTCCCCAAACATTAGTGAAAGTCATTTGACTTCGGGATTTTCCCCAAAATACCCCAAAACTTCCTTAGAATGGGAAGCTCGGGTATTTTTAGGGAATACATTAGATTACTTAATAAAAACTACACATAGCTAAGATTGGAAACTTACATTTCAGAAAAGATTATACGCTTATTAGCTTTGTATCACTATGAAATGCACTTGTATAGGCCCAAATAACTGATATTTTTATGATAATTTATGAACATGTAAAGTAATAACAGGCACAAAATAATCACTAACAATGTTTTATCTTGATATTCATTGTCACAAATAAATTTTTTAATCCAGAAAATGCCTATACACAATCATAAGAGGTAAAGGAAAGAGGAATTCAATTCTCAATTTCAGAAGCAATATTCTATTTAAGTGACCAGTTTTGGTGCAACATAATCGTTTAGTTATTTAAAAGCAATTTTACTAGAAATTTCAAACCAAAAATAACTTTAATTTTTATGCCCTCAGAATATGTAAACTTGATTTAATGATAAGTAACTTTATGATCTTGCTTTTGTGAATATTCTGATATTTACTAGTATATTTTAACAAACACACTTACAAAACAACCATTTAAATGTTAAACTGACCTCAATAGCATCATCCCATTTAAGTAGATCCTTGTATAATTTTATAACATCTTCAATAGAATTTTGTGATAAAAATATGTTCTCGGCTGCTCGAAAGTCCTTCTCAAGGATAGCAATGCATGCCTGAACATTCGACTTGGATAATTTGTTTTCCATTAATAGGTTTCGAGTTTGCCTCAAATATCGTGACTTGCTCACACAACCTAAAGAAGCAAAGGACTGTTCTGAAATCAGTAAATTTCCCGCCTTTAAAGAGGCAAATCCTAGTTTAGTCCACATAGATTTTGTTTCAGGTGTTACATCTAAGCTTTCCAAAAATGAAACTGCTCTTTCGAGGTCTCCGTCATCCATTGCAGTACCAAATTCAATACGACTATCGTCCAAAGCATAAGTAACAGAGTTCACGCCCTCATTTATCAAAACCTCAGTCCTGCCATTCTGACGTACAACATCTGTGATATCTCCACCCCTCAACGGGATGGATGTCATTCTGTCAGTCGATTCAGTGTTGTACCAAATGCAAAGACTATCTTTGGACTGAGCAATTATGACATCACTCTGAGGAACCCACTGTACATAGTAGCAAACGTTAAGTAGCATAACTTTTACACCTGTTTCTATATCGAATAGAATAAGTTGAAGCTTCTTGTCTCGAAAAATTAGCTTTTGTCCAGTTTCATTTAATTCAATCCAATCAATTTTTCTATCATGAGAAACGTGTGCAACATTTGACCCTGTTATAAAATCAAAAATAGCTATTGTCTTCAGATCTAACATATAGGCAATTTTTTTACATGTACAATTATTGCTGGACTTTCGTTCGTTCACTCGAACACTTATTAGAAACGGAGTGGTAAATTCAGTTCTAACTGAGCCTAATACTTCATTAACTCCATATTCAATCACATACAATTCACCAGAACCAAATATTATGCAAAATTTATCATAACCAAAATAGAAGCGCTCCTTGGGGTTCTTTCTACTCCATGGAACTTCACTTAACTGATTCTCACGAAGATCACCAAGTATCAGAGTATTTGATGTATGTGTGACCAAGTATCGATTTTTACCCATTACTTTTACATCGTCGATTTCATAGCCGAATTTCGACTGAAGAACAATTGTGTTATTGGATTTCAAGTTTCTTACAATAACCTGACTAGGTCCAACATAATTTAATTCAAAAATTTTCTTGTATAATTTCTTTTTCACACAACAGTCAAATAGGTCAACTCCACCACAATAGGTCCCAACAACCAATTTTGAACCGTCTTGCTTCCAGGCAATAGCCGTTATAGTGTATAGATTTTTTATTTCTTTCAACTTACATTCATCCCATCCACCTTTACGAGGGCTCCATGAGAGCACACGAATGCGGTTAAAGCTTCCGAATGCAACGACATGTCCACTAGGGTTGCATGACGCAATAGTAAATTCCTTTTCACTCTCATCTTTGCTGTAATCGAGTTGCTGTACAAGCTTTCCCTCTCTGTTATAGACATAGATACGTTTATCACAACCAGCAGCTAGAATTGTGGAACCAGCCCATGCTAAAGCATACGGGGCTGTGGGATGAGTCGTAAGTTTCCCTTGAGCATCACCTGAACCATCATCATCAAAAAAATATCGAATTATTTTCCCGTCTGCATGCCCAGAAATAAATCCTTTGCCCGTAATATTTGCTGAAATTGAAACAACATAAGAGTCAGCATTATATATGGTGGATGATTTATTTGTACGTGTGTTCGCAGCCCTAACCTTGCCATCAGCAAGGCCACAAATAATGGGTTGATTTACTGGCCATGCAATACATGTTACGGGACACTTTTGTGGAAATTTATTGCAAATTACTACTTTCTCATCCCATGACTCTCCAATTTTGTATACAAATATTATGTTGTCTGACTGTGCAATAGCAAGTTTGATAGAATCATGAGAAAATGCCATGCCTCGTACTTGAAATAAATTTCCATCATTTTTTGAATCAGAAGGTTTTGTAGAAAAACGTGTACGACGCTCTCCATTCTCATCAAAAATAATTACCAATCGATCACTAGTGCATACGGCTATTTTCTTGTTATTTGGAGACCAAGCAATGCTCTGTACCTTAGCTTCATATTCTTGTGTTGGTATGAGAGTTTTCAAATGTAAGAGATTCATCTCACATTCACAAGTTTGAAATATTATCACCACTTGTTACTATGATACCATTTCAATAAGCAATTGAATATACAATGCAATATTTAAATATGGTAGAAAAAGAGAACAGTCGACTACAAAACTAAGATATTTAGGTGTATAATCGCTGTATGAAGCTCCAAACATCCTTGTAAATAATATTATTATGCATAACATCTTTCTTTGGACAGTTAGTTAAGGTACAACTTCTCACTCTAGTAATCACTTAATTACCTTTTGAAGGTATAACTGTATGGTCTTATGAAGTTCAAGTTAAAAATACTAGAACCTCTAGATAAGTGAAATAATGGTGTGTTTTTAAAATGGGTCCTTTAGAGCGCAATTTCAAACATGAGCGCCTGGTGCTTCACCTCGGTTGTTTGGAGATCGGGATTCCAAAGATACGTATTACCGCGAAATATCCCACACACTTCATATGTATCCAATAAAATTTTTGGAAATCAACCGCTTGCATACCCATGTCTAGCTCAAACACGGTCGATAAAAATTCTGCTGTCTAAACCTGAGGTGGAAAGTAAAGTTTTAGCTGTCTGTTCTGCGTTCGATAAAATCCAATCCGATAAGGTTCTTGTGCATATTTATCTAACACTACATGCAGCTTACGCTTGATTCCTCGTTTATCAAAGATCTCGGTCTTGATAGTCTGGATCACATAGAAGTAATTATGGAAATTGAAAATGAATTCCGTAAGTTCTTTAAATCTACAAAATGTGTTGTTTCTTATGCAAACTGAGATTTAGATTATTGTCGTTTCTTGAGCGTCCTAAGTCTTAACATCCGCCAGTATTCAGACTTGTACAGTCAGGACAGAAGGCCTACTGCCTATGTTATTCCTTTCCTATTATGCTCCTGTAAGTGTCTAGTCTTTACTTAAATTAGTCTAATAAAGGTTTGGACACCACTGCTTCGAGTAAAAAGTGTGAAACATGTATGCTACGGATATTTTGTTAGTTCTTGGTTCTCATACTCGCTTACTATGTCCTCTGATATGTCCAGATCCTGTGAGAAGAAATAGAGGATATATTAGGTCCGAAATCATTTCTTAGTATTCTATGCATCAAAATCAGATCACTTAATCTGCGGTAGGACAAAGTAGAGAAGTCTAGCTTTTTAGGACGCTCGTTGTATGTTAAACTCCGGAGTTCTGGAATTGCACTGGTAGCTGCTCTCTGCATGTTTTTCCAATATATTCGAGTCACCTTTAGAACGGAAGCTTGCAGCCTGAACTAAATTCTCAGGTTTAGTTCTCACTAAGATTGTGTATACTGTAGTAAACATCTTAGTATCTAACATGGTGTATGTCCAACTGAAAGTTCATCGGGTTCTAAACTTCTTAGCTGCAACCTCCCGGCAGTGGTCATTTGTCTAAAGATCATGATTTACTGTTCTTGTGAGACCAGACTACGGGTACAGGCACTTCCCCTATGCTATATCTATTTGCCTTCTTATCAAACTGCATGTAGACACACGTAGGCGCATTAAAGTGTATCAGCCACTTTTTTAGACCAGCTGATCACAATATTTAAGTTTGTCTGAAGTACGCATGCATCTACGTCTCCTGATATTTTTACATCTTTGGCGTGTAGTATCATTGGGGAATCAACTATTGGGATTTCACTTACATACAGTATAAAAAGTAAAGGATGTAGGACAGCCTCACGGTACTCCACTGCGTACTAGTTTCCATTTGGAGCTTCTAGAATTCATTCTTACTTTTTGTCTACGACCTACTAGGAAATCCTTAAACAATTTCCGGAGAGGTCCGCAATGCCTAGATTTCCCAGTTTCAAGATCAGTATTTTTGTTGTTACTTTATCAAACGCTTTGCTGAAGTTTTTGTAGACAACACCCACTGATTTTTTGTTGTCTAGAGCCTCTATCCGTTGTTCCCTTGCTACAAAAGATTTCTTGTGCAAGATAAACCTTTTCTGAAATCGCATTGTTTGCTGTTTAACAATTTATTGGTTCCCACGAATGTAATTATGGCCTTTTTGACTATTCACACTGGTGAAACAGACAGGTCTGTAGCTTGATCCTTTTTGTATTGGATTGACGATTCCATCCTTCATTTTGCAGGTAACTCACCTTGACCACGTGATATATTGAATATCACTGTTAGTGGGGCTTTAATGTTTTTCAAGATTTTGGGGTGTAGTTCGTCCGATCCTGTTGACTTTTCCGTGACTAAAGTGATAAGGGCTTTAAGCACATCGTCTCGATTAAAGTCCACGGTAAACAGACGGTTTGTCGATTTTGGGTCTAGTTCTTCATCTAGAAGAGGCTCCTGAGTGAATACTGTCTCGAAATAGCTTGCCATGATACCTGCTTTTTCCTGATCATTCTCTATCATTTGAGATACACTCCCTTTTGTAATTAGGTTGGGAATCCAATGCTGCGTCCTTGTTCTGTAATTAATGTACGATAATAGCCTCTTAGGTTATTTATTTATTTGGGCACATAAGTATTGGTACAAGAGGACATCAAATATATATGCGCCACACAAAACAATGAGAATTCGAAGAGGAAAAAAAGAAAGTAAGGAGCGCTAAGAAAAGAACGATAACGAACAGATTAGTGTAAGGTAGTGTAATAATAATAATAATGGGGGAAACGGAAAGGTACAGTCACAAGAAGTCTTTCAGTTAAGGAAGAAACAACCATTTTTTATGAAGAAAACAACAGAAGGTTACAGCAGGATCGCCACTGGATTCTATTCTGAGCCATATCTGATAACGTCTCTAGCCACTGTGTCACACCATCTCTCGGACCCCAGTCAGGGAGTCGTGAAAGACCAAAAGAAGCCAGGCCTTTGCAGCTTCCTTTCATACCACTACATCATATCATAAACTGACCACTCCTCCTTTTTTCAACCGATCCTAGTGTCGGCAAATAAAGCACGTGGAATTCTCTGGGACGACATTCGTAGAACATGTTCAAGCCACGGAAGTCGGTGTTTCGAGATGGTGACACCAATTGCACTATCGTCTCTGTGCCCGAACACACGACACCAAACCTCTGCATTACTAACATGGTGTTGCCACTGGATATCAGCAATCCTTCGGAGACAGCGATGATCGAACTCAGAGAGTCGTCTAACATTCTCAACTCAGAGAGGCCAGGTTTCACAAGCATAGAGCAAAAGTGCTCTCATCGACGCATTGTAGATCCGACTTATCCCCCGATAGTTGTTACAGAAACGACATGAACTCTTTTTAAAGATAGGGACAACTATCGACTCATTCCATGACGTTGGTACACTCTCTAGTTCCCAAACCTTTGTAAACAACGTCGTCAATTCCTTATTCAAAAAGTCACCATCATCTTTAAAAAGAGCCGGAGGTAAGTCATCTGGGCCAGGTGATTTGTAACGCTTCAAGAGTTGGAGTTCCTTTAGGACTTTCGCCTCATTCGGTGGATCAGTCGTCACCGGCCATGGAGGGCAGGATAGTCCGACCGGTGTTGCCGAAGCAGCAGGCCAGTTAAACTGCTCTTCGAAGAATTCTGCCCATCGTCCGGAACTTCGATGGATGTTAGTGATTGGCATCCCATCATCCTCACAGATTGTTTCGCTCACACCAGATTTCCTGCTGCCAGTGGCTCGGATGAGTTGAAAGAGCTTTTGGTAGTTACCAGATGCAGCTGTTGCTTCCAGCTCATTAGCACGCTCCGACCACCAGGCTTCTCGGTCCTTACGCAAGCTTTGCCCGATTTCATTACGTAATATCCTTCGTTTGTGGTCAAACTCATGGTCACCTGGAGTATACCGACGAACTTCGATGAGTTGTAAGGGGCCTGAAACAACCCAGTGCCTATAAGCGGGACGTTTCGCGAACCCACAGCCGACTGTACCCGCCATTTTCATGGCGTCATGTAATTGTAACCAATGCTCATCTATACTTTTCGGTGGAATGGTAGCTAGCCTAGAAGCTAGCTCAGTTCGATACTTAGTTGCAACCAACTTGCTGACATCAATCCTTTGGTGGCAGTCACTTCGTTGGCCACTGAAAAGTAAGGTAGGATTGGGGCAGACCAGGGCATGATCAGAGTCCAGATAGGTATTCCAAAAAAACGGCAGTCTTGTACACAACCACGCCAGCAGTAGCTGATTGCGATGTGATCAATCTGAGTCCAGGCTTGAGGTGCAGAGGTAGGACGCCAGGTGGCACATCGGCGATGACTTTGCCGAAAGTTAGTGCTAGCCAGAAACAGGTTGTGGTCTGTGCACAGTTGCAGTAGACGGTCCCCGTTATCTGTCCTGCGACCAACAAGTCCCCATCGGCCACCTAAACGACTCTCTTCTGTGCCTAGACGCCCTACCTGAGCATTCAAATCTCCGGCTAATACAATATCTGTCGAACGCACTTTCTGGAGAAGAACAGATAACTGATGGTAGAATTCATCCTTGATTGCATCCGGGCTGCAGTCTGTCGGGGCATAAGCGATGACGAAGAGACATCGTTTCTCCCGCCGATTTCTCACTTTGATGGAACCTTCTAATTTAACAGCACACAACTGACTGTTAATGGGGATCTAATCGATTAGTGCTGCCTCAGCTCTAGCGCTTAGTGTGACACCAACGCCAGCAAGGCCAGACGAAGATCCCAAAGGGTCCCCGGATAAACGCACGTAAAACAAGCTTTTCGAAGCGACAGATGGAGAACAAATTTGTAGTACTTCACGAAAATCTTGAATACGTGTCTCGGTTAGACAACAAACGTCGATATTAAGACTTTCCAAAGACATAGCCAGCCATATCTGTTGTCCGACCTGCATAAGTGTGAACGTTTAAGGCAGCCAGTTTGAATGGTGCACGTGGTTTCAGTAAAACTGCTTCAGTATTCGTATTTGGTGGTAGCATACAATTTTCAACCAGGCATTGACTCAAGAACGTTTAGATAGAACCGAGTTTCCACCATAGGCGAGCTGCTGTCTAAGTCGAAAAATAAAAATAGGCAGAGTGGGAATAAAAGAGTGAATAAATGACATTTAAAAAAATAATAGTAATAATGTGAATCGTTTGATTGTTAATCGAAGCAAGGCAAGTATTTTTCATAAATATCGACATTTCATCATATTTGTGTGTGGGCTGTGATACTGCTCTGGTGCCCAGATCGAAGCAGGTGGTTTTCTTAAGGGGCCACACTCCGAGCTTTTGACCTAAAGGTCTGAACCACAAGGCAATGAAGCATCGTGAGGAGATGTAGTCCCATGGTAGCCGGTGACCAACGACTGGTTCATACGCCTTTTGTTCCCGCAGGATACTGGAGCCCATGTGCACCATTGGTTTAGGATCCGGTTAAAGCGCCGGACATTCGCTTTTCGTCCTCTCATTTTCGTAAGCAACACCCCCGCCACGAGAAGGCCGTTAGTAGAACTTCCCTGGCAGAGGCTGTATGCGCGTGGCCGTGTGAGAGCATTTCGAGAGGGAGGGCGGACATACCAGGGCATTTGGGAACCCTCTTAGGTTGCTTGATTACAGATTGGATCAACTGCTTTTCATATTTTTGCTGAGCTTCCGGGATTTTAATTATACACTTATTTCGTACCGACTTGTTGCGTTCCATTGTACTTACTGTGCCAAGACTGATGGCGATGTTCCAAAACTTCTTTTGTCTTGTTAAACGTCTAATACCCGATCTATTCAAGTATGACCGTGTTTCTTCCTTGGGATTGTTCAAGATATAAAGTGGTTGAGTCACTTGGTTGTATAACTGCCAGAAATGTGCCCATGCCTCTTCTACTGATGCGCAAGTCAATTACCCAGTTTTCATCCGACGCTGTAGAGGTGTTTGCCTTCCATATGTTAGGATGTGCCGGCCCAACTATTTGACTGGCTATCTAAGCCATGAACTTGACTGCATGATCACTTCTTCTTAGAGGTGTGGGGAAAGTTACTTGACTGATGTCATCACGGTGTGTGTGAAAATCAAATCCAAAAGAGACGAGAAGTTTTGTAGTTCATATCTGTTGGACCTACTGGAATAAAGCTAGGGTAATTATAGTTTCTAACAATCTACAAACAAATGATGTTGTTGATGACTCTACTTCTAAGTTTACCCAGTTTATATACGGTGCATTATAGTCGTATACTATAAGGCTTTACCCCCTATTACACCAGGGCTTAAGCTTGCTTGGGAGGAAGTCACCTACTACATATTCTACACTGCAGTATACTATGATTAGTTCAATATCTCGTCGTTTGCATTTCGCCCTGCTGCTCACCAGTTCACATGTGCTACTGTCTCCACAGCTCGTATGGTTAAGGTACTTTCCGTGCATAAGATAACCCAACCACCCATACGGTTAGTCTATCAGCCGTAATAGATAAGAAACCAAGCAACTGGATCTCACTATCAGACGCTTCTGATATTAACCATGTTTTGGGGATGATAATGACATCAGGGTTTTCTGTGTCCATCACTGTTTTGTGCTCCGCCATTTTGTTAGGTAGGCTGCGAGCATTTGTATAGCACACTTTAATTCGGTGAAGAACTTTCCCTTACAACCCAGAGTGGTTTGGGGACGATTTTGCTCCGAACTTTTCCTATTTGAAACCCTTAAGTATGAGGTTTTTCGCTCTTTCGGTGGTGCTCGTTTATTTCAGCTTCTGTCGATCATCTCAATACGATCAACCAGGCTGAGATCCTCACGGACGTATGTTCCGGATCCAGTCAGTTTGCGTGTTTTCCAGTATTAGGTTTGTTTATTCAGTAACTTTTTGGAGGCGGCTTTTCTGCTTACTTTCAGAAACCACTTTTTGTCCTTTTCTATAAAGCTTACGGATGCTAACTTCTGATACAATTTCTGGGAGTAGCTTGCGTATTAAGGACTTAACGTGGTTAAGGTCGTATTCAAATCTAGACTTTGGTTTCTTTTCGGAAGATTCTTTTGAAAAATGACTGGCCTATCAACTAGGTCCGTCTTAACACACTGGAGTTTTGTTTCTTGAAATCTCGTAGTCCGATTTGGCGTCAGATGCGAAGGTTTCAATCTTTTTCCTTACTTTTCTTTTTCTGAGTGTAACTGTAAGCCAATCATTCACCTTATTATGTCTCTACGTATATCGCCTTAGTTAGGTTTTTGTGGAATTGTAGATATCTTTTATAGTAAATAACTCCTCTCAGCACACTAGTTGTATGTTACTTTAATATAAGAACATCTGTGGTAATCCTTTAATGATTGATGTTAAGTAGAAAATTTAGTATTAGTGTTATATTATGTAACTATATTTCAGTATATATTTAGGATAATTATTAATGCTACTTAAGTAGCATTAGTGTTTTTTTTTGTACGAAATGCCACATACAGTAGTCAGCTCAGAACTGAGGTCGTTTGTCATATGTTTATAGTCTTCTTTAAAGACAATTTCCCCCAGAAGATCAAACCAACTATAGAAATCGGAAGACGTCTGACAGCTCTATCATTCTTTTTGTACCTCCCTACCAGTGAGCACCCAAGTTGCCGCGAAAAAATATCCAAATATGAACTTCCTGTTGCGTATAATGTTTTATTTGTAAAGTGATTCCAGATATTTACTAGTTTTAATATCCGTTAACAACTCTACATGGAAACACTATACAAGCATTCAGTCAGTAACAACGTAGAACTTCGTACGTACGTACATCAGTTCGAGTTGCCACACCACCTTAACACAGAGATGCAATTGTCGATCCAAATCCCCTGGTGGTAGAGGTAGCAAGAGTGTAAGCAGTGATCGGGAAGATTAGGGTTTGGAGATGTTACTTAAAGAGTATAATTCAGTGAAATAAATTTGGAAAGAGGAAAAAAGGGACGTGAAAATTTCAGAAGATTAGAATTTGGGAGAACACAAAGAGTGGATGCACCTGCGCCATTGCAAACGATTTTGAGCCATGTCATTCAGGGTCTCTAACCATCGGTTGCTATCATCTCGCGGTCCCCAACCAGGTAGTCTACACCTATCAACATAACTCAGACCACTTGTCAGTGACTTCATGGATTTGTGCCATGTTTTGGTCTTTCTTCCAACCTACTCCTATACCACTGAACATCGCACGTCAGTCAGTCAGTCAGTAACAACGTAGAACTTCGTACGTACGTACATCAGTTCGAGTTGCCATACCACATTAGCACAGAGATGCAGTGGTCGATTCAAATCCCGTAGTGGTAGAGGTAGCAAGAGTATAAGCAGTAATCGGGAAGATTAGGGTTTGGAGATGTTATTTAACGCGTATAATCCAGTGAAATAAATTTGGAAAGAGGAAAAAAAAGCGACATGAAGAATTCAGAAGATTAGAATTTGGGAGAACATAGAGAGTGGATGCACCTGCGCCATTGCAAACGATTTTGAGCCATGCCATTCAGGGTCTCTAACCATCGGTTGCTATCATCTCGCGGTCCCCAACCAGGTAGTCTACACCTACCAACATGACCCAGTTCACTTGTCAGTGACTTCATGGATTTGTGCCATGTTTTGGTTTGGCCGCCCGCGTCGCACGTCGAGGCAGTCGGTCGTTGGGCATACGTAACACGTGTCCCAGCCATCTCAACTGATGAAGTTTCACTACTTCATCAATTGATTTGCCATCCTTACCTAGTACCCGTTTCCTAACAACTGTGTTACTTACTCGGTGGTCCCAGGATATACGAGCAATACTTCGAAGACACCTATGATCGAATACTAGTAACCTACGAATATCCTCTACTCTTACCGGCCATGTTTCACTGCCATAAAATAGGACGGGACGTACTGCTGCGCAGTAAACCCGTCCTTTGTTTGGTAGACGGATATCTCGCCTACGCCATAAATGACGCAAGTTGGCAAAAGCTAGTCGAGCCTTCTGTATCCGTGCTGAATGTAGGAATATAAGGTGAAAAACTCAAACGTCATATTGTAAAATCAGCTTATTTAAATGAAGACACAAAAGCCTTCTAGAGTTTGTTCTAAAACTTGCTTAGGATGACAATGAAAACTTCATTATTTAATTCATCTAGCTCGCCCAACTTCATCTTGAAACTTCGGATGACCGGTGCCTTTATAGAAATGGGACACACAATTAGTGAGATCCACATTTACCTTGAGTGATGATAGATTGATAAACACTAATCTAACAAAAAATATGGTTCGCTTTTATCCTGTCCTAAATTGATTATTTCTCGTCTATATCAGAATCAGGTGTTATTGGTGTCAAATATGAGCAAATGCTACAGAGATGTTGATGACTAAGCATAATTGTTAAATATACTATCATAACTGACCTCGTTGACTCAATTTACTCTTGGAATTTCGGAGACACTAATGATATCAAAGCTTAGATTTCCATAAACCTCCACTTGAATGTTTTTACTTAAATCAAATTCACTCCTTCAGAAATATAGACTTTCGTTTATTTAAGTGTTGTAAAGCATTCCTACACTTGATTAGTACATTGTAAATAAACACCAGTCGATCAGATGCATTTTAAGCAATATTTTGATGCCGTCAGTATGCTGCAGATCGAAAAACTTCTGTGCTTGAAGATGTCTGTAAAATATCTTTGATGTTAAAATTACAATAGGTTGATAAAGTCAAACAATCCCACTTAATTATATTTCTAGTTTGAAAAAGTAGTTAGTAAATTATTTGTGTTGTCTTTCATTTTAAAGTTTTTCTTTAGATCTAGCATACTATGTTGATCAGAATAACCCTAACAACTAAGGCACTTATGCGCACTGCGCGTTATTATGTTTGTTTGTTTTGTCTAAAACTTAAATATGATTGTTACCCATATTAATATGACGACTGCTGACCTCATATGCATATAGCAAAATTCAAGTTCTTAGCAGAATGTAGAGACTTATCTGAAATTCGGAATAAAAACGACATAATAGCACTAGCAACGCGTCGATGAGAGCAGTTGTGCTCTATGCTTGTGAAACATGGTCTCTCCGAGTTGAGGACGTTAGACGACTCTCTGTGTTCGATCATCGCTGTCTCCGAAGGATTGCTGATATCCAGTGGCAACACCATGTTAGTAATGCAGAGGTTTGGTGTCGTGTGTTCGGGCACAGAGACGATAATGTAATTGATGTCACCATCTCGAAACACCGACTTCTGTGGCTTGGACATGTTCTACGTCGTGCTTTATTTGCCGACACTAGGACCGGTTGAAAAAAACGAAGGAGTGGTCAGTTTATGGCTTGGTGTGAGAGAAAACCGTTCAGGACTGGCTTCTCTTGGTCTTTCACGACTCCCTAGTTGGGGTTCTAGAGATGGTGGCTAGAGACGCTATCAAATATGGCTCAGAATAGAAGCCATTGTTGATTCTGCTGTGACTTTCTCTATAAAAAATGAACGTAGCTTCCCTTCTGGTTGTATTTTTGCCGACCGAAGCTGCTACCTTGACGTGGTGGTCGGGCTTGCCTATCGTGATGACCCATCCGAGCTATATTGGCTGGAACATATGTTCCTGTAGGTTCTACCATGCCAGGCAGGTCGATTGGTGAACGGTAAGACTAAAAGCAGCAACTCAAAGTCTGAGGGCGAAGTCGTACTGCTGACTGTACAGAGGTGTGACAGCAGTAAGGTGTTTCCTTCGGACAATCAGCATGACAGCGATGCTGCCCTCCCACAAGGAGGGGTGGGGTTAGAAAAGGTCGACCCTAAAAATGTCACGCCTCACCTTACCTCACGGATTTCCGTCTCCGGCGGTAAGGCCATCTGAAGAACGGAGCTAACACGTCAAAAACCTTCTACAAAAAGGCCGTGCGCGACCGGCCTCAAGCAGTTGTCCCTTGGGCTCTGCGGTCACGCTCCCAGGTCGTTAAGACCAACACTAATCCAATTTCCTTTTCAGGTTCCTCAAGAAATACCCTTTCACGGTGTGGGCAGCCGGGAAGTGACATCAGCCCTCATACCCGTAACAGCACGCGAGACCAAGTTGGTCACATTCAAATCCTTCCTACACCTCCTAATACCTCTCTTATCTCCATGACTAACCCTCCTCACGTCTCTTTATCACCTCGCACCGCTAGGGCAAACGATTCGAGTACGTGGAACGCTATTCCTGGTCTCCTGAAACCACGCTCTAAACTACACGTAGGAGTTTTCAACGTCCGAACACTGTGCCAAATAGGACAGCAGGCTTCCTTAGCTAGGACTTTAGAATCTTACGCCATCGATGTGTGTTGCGTCTCCGAAACGCGCATACAGGATCCAAGTAGCATCATTCATTTGACCTCACCATGCCAAAATAAAGAACCGACTCGATTTACGCTTCGTGTATCTGGAAGCCCTGATTCTGCTTCCCGTGGCCTCGCCGGCGTAGGTATAGCATTGAGTCCTAGGGCAGAACTAGCTCTCTTAGAGTGGATCTCAGTAGACAGTCGTTTGTGCGCTGTCCGACTGAACGGAACAGTAAGAATCCGGAAAGATAGGGACACTCGTCGTTGCCTCTTCGTCGTCTCTGCCTATTCTCCCACTGACTGCAGCTCAGGTGATGTAAAAGATGAGTTTTACAGAAAGCTTTCGGACCTTCTCCGAAAAGCTAAGCGCTCGGACGTAGTAATAGTGGCCGGTGACTTTAATGCTCAAGTAGGTAAACTGAGCGATAGGGAAAGACACCTAGGTGGATCTTATGGTGTCGTGGCTCAAAGAACAGATAACGGCGACCGTCTGTTGCAGCTATGCTCAGATAACCGCCTGTTCCTTGCAAATACTAACTTTAAGCATAAGGAAAAACATCTTTTAACATGGCGACCCCCTAATTCGTCCCAACGTTGGACCCAAATAGATCACATCGCTATCAGCCACCGATGGAGGGGCTCGATAGAAGACTGTCGCTCATTTTGGAGCACATGCCTAGATTCAGATCATGCTCTAGTACGAGCGCGTATTTGCTTGCGTCTTACTGGACGTATGAAAAACGCTGCAAGGAAACCTCTTAGGGGCCTACTTAATGATAGTCAAGCTAAGAGTGTATTTCAGGAACAACTAGGAAAACAGTTAGGCAGCCATGTATGTGATGCCCACCCCGAGGCAGCATGGAATGATATCCGAAAAGCTGTGGAAACAGCAGTGATATCTGTTAGTAAGGTAAACCACAAGGTTAGGGAGCAACACTGGATCTCAGCAGCATCTATCGCACTGATAGATGCTCGGAAACTCATTCCACCTGGCTCTGAACATAGTGAAGAGCGGAGTCAACTTAAGCGCAAACTGACAAGAAGTCTACGCAATGATCGCGAACAGTGGTGGGTAGCGAAAGCAAGAGAGATGGAAAAGGCAACGGCAATAGGTAATAGCAGACAATTGTTTAGACTCGTTAAGGAAACCGGAATTAGGAACCCGACTGTTAGCGAAACAATCGCAGAGAAAGATGGACATATTATTCATTCTCAATCCAGGAGATTGGATCGATGGGCAGAACACTTTAGGGATCAGTTCAACTGGCCTTCAGCTACACTTCGGTTTCCCACGATCTCCAGTCAACCTGAATGGCAAGTTAATGTAAGTCCTCCGTCTCTTTATGAAGTTGAAAAAGCCATAGGAAATCTGAAACGAGGGAGAGCAGCAGGCCCTGACAGGTTTACTCCTGAGATTTTTAAGGATGGTGGTCCAGTATTAGCAATGAGATTAACCGAGGTCTTAGGTAGAATTTGGGAACTGGACGTAATCCCATCTGACTGGTCTCAATCACTGATTGTACCAGTTTATAAGAAAGGACAAAAGTCCTCTTGTGACAATCACAGAGGAATCAGTTTGACTAATATAGTGTCTAAAATATTAGCTTCAATAATACTTCGACGCCTAATCAAAGCTCGTGAAGAGCAAACTAGAGAAAACCAGGCCGGTTTTCGACCTGGACGTGGTTGTATAGATCAGATATTCACACTACGTCAGGTTCTAGAACACAGACACACATTCAGACGCCCCACAATGGTAGTATTTCTCGATCTTAAGGCGGCATTCGACTCTGTTGACCGTGAGGTTCTATGGCAGTGTTTGTCACTGAAAGGAGTACCAAAGAAGTACATTAACCTTATAAAGGCTCTCTACTCGAACACATCTGGTAGAGTGAGAGCTTATGGCGAACTGTCATCAGAATTGTTTACCTCAAGTGGTGTTCGTCAGGGCTGTCCACTCTCCCCATTCTTGTTCAACTTTGTGGTCGACGTACTTTTAGAGATAACACTCTCCTCATCTAAATTTCCGGGGGTTGAACTTCTACCGGGAGGTTCACTTGTTGACTTAGAATATGCAGATGACATAGTTTTATTTGGTGAAGACGCTGACAAAATGCAGAGTCTTCTGACCACTCTAATCAACAATGCAAGCATGTTCGGGATGCGATTCTCTCCCTCGAAATGCAAAATGTTGCTTCAGGATTGGGTTACATCGATACCCGAACTAGTGATAGGGAGTGAAGTAGTTGAGTGTGTCAACCGCTTCACTTATCTTGGAAGTCTCATCAGCCCTTGTGGTCTGGTGTGTGACGAAATCTCAGCACGGATACAGAAGGCTCGACTAGCTTTTGCCAACTTGCGTCATTTATGGCGTAGGCGAGATATCCGCCTATCAACCAAAGGACGGGTTTACTGCGCAGCAGTTCGTTCCGTCTTACTTTATGGCTGTGAAACATGGCCGGTAAGAGTAGAGGATATTCGTAGGTTACTAGTATTTGATCATAGGTGTCTTCGAAGTATTGCTCGTATATCCTGGGACCACCGAGTAAGTAACGCAGCTGTTAGGAAACGGGTACTAGGTAAGGATGGCAAATCAATTGATGAAGTAGTGAAACTTCATCAGTTGAGATGGCTGGGACACGTGTTACGTATGCCCAACGACCGACTGCCTCGACGTGCGACGCGGGCGGCCAAACCAAAACATGGCACAAATCCATGAAGTCACTGACAAGTGAACTGGGTCATGTTGGTAGGTGTAGACTACCTGGTTGGGGACCGCGAGATGATAGCAACCGATGGTTAGAGACCCTGAATGGCATGGCTCAAAATCGATTGCAATGGCGCATGTGCATCCACTCTCTATGTTCTCCCAAATTCTAATTATCTGAATTCTTCATGCCCCTTTTTTTTTCCTCTTTCCAAATTTATTTCACTGGATTATACTCGTTAAATAACATCTCCAAACCCTAATCCTCCCGATTACTGCTTATACTCTTGCTACCTCCACCACTACGGGATTTGAATCGACCACTGCATCTCTGTGCTAATGTGGTATGGCAACTCGAACTGATGTACGTACGTACTAAGTTCTACGTTGTTACTGACTGTATTTTTGCCAATGAGACTGCCTCTCCCATTATTATTATTCCATTTTCGTACACTGTTCGTTGTTGTTATTCTTCTTATAATACGCACTTTACATTCTCTATCTCTTCACATTCTCATTGTTATTGTGTGGTGCATATGTGTTTGGTGCTCCCTTATACCGATGATTATGTGCTCAGATAAGTAAATAAATAGATTGCCTACGAAGCAAGTATTCCCAGCAAGTAAATTCACGTGTTATTCCTTTTTATAAACTACCAGTACTGTTCGGAACATTCTACGTAGTTTAGTTTATCAAGCTTATACTACCTATATTGTTTTTTATAACTCATTTTTCCTAGTTAAGTTCGTCTATTGTTTTTGTACATTGTCAGTCTATCTATATCTCACCTATTTTGTGCCTTAACTTTTTTCAGGGTTTGAAATAAGTGATGTGGACGCCGAAAAATTGCACACACCCCGTGATATTGTGGAACATGTGTATCATTCAATTAAAAAAGCTGAACCTTCGAATTAAGATACTGGTGAAATATTAAAACACTTCTAATTACTACTAAAAACACTCTAGACCATATATTATTGTAGATATTGTTCTCCTGAACACGCTACTTTTCAATTTATGAAGGGTGCTTGAGCTCATAGAAGAATATCGCTATCTTTTTTCAGAACCTTGTCATGTTATATCACTAGGTCTTCAATTGAAGTTGTTTCATAGTAACATATATTTAAATGTTTAAGGGAAATCAGTAGTTTGGTTATGTTAACTTTGAAAATACTGTCTTAACATTCGTTGCGCGTAATGATGAAATTTTTTTCAAATATGGATATAAAACAAAGTTATAGTTAGCATACGCTTTGTCGTGATTAGGTGAATGAACCTGTATTAAAAACAACTTGAAAAGAACACAACTTTATGAAACTCATTTTGTATTTTGCCAGCCATTGGGATCAATACCCAATCTCGCCAGGTAACACATTTCCTGAGAAACTCGTGTCTATGTTACACGAAAGCCTCAGCTTTCCTAACCCGATATCTCTCCAACCTGTTGATGGGTTTGATAACACCCGAGTAAAACTACTGACTACGAATACTCAATGCCCTGTTAATCGATCCTACCCTGTATCAAGGTTTTGAGGATATATTACTACGGAATTGAACCGCATTGTCTAAACTGGGAGCAATGAATAGACCTGAAGGCCTCTATAAATTATTGATAGGCACGACACAACTTTGAATATTCTATAAATGCGTGGTGATTCAGAATCATTAATTATCGTTCTCAAGTTAATATAATTGATAAGCTTCCCTAATCCGTTAATTAATTATAAATGCTTGAGATTTATCGAAACTTCTCAAGCCAGAATTATATCCTCCGTACGCCGACTTATTGGGGCTAGATAAGCACTGTAGTCTGCTTATTTAACAGGATTCTTCAACTTGCACCTTTTATATTCTATTGCGGCCATGAATTACTCTTCCCGTAGTCTAAGCGAATAAAGACCTTACACAGAATTCCTTAGCTAAAATGCCCTATTTTTGAGTTTAAGCAGAGACGGTGTTTACAATCCCTAATGCAACATTTATGAAGTCAATAGCTATACATCAAGTATGAAAAGCTTTCGTTTACAGGAACCTTCAGTTAGATTGAATAATTTAAAAAATGGTGGGGATATCCTTATTGAGGTCCATGTTATTGTACATTGCTGAGTATTTCACAAAGCTGAGTTAGCGCCCATGTGGTGTCGGTGATGGGTCGTGAACATATCTATTTGTATCTATCTATTTGTAATCCCGTCTACGATGTCGAGAATTTACTTTGTCAAACACCCCTCACCTGGCTCAAAAAATCTGACTATCTTTTTGAAATCTCGCCTCAATGACTGCACCCGCTTAATACTGACAGTGAAAACGGGGAAATTCGTTTGCACAATCTAATGAGTTAATACACGTACTGATTCTCGCCTGTGTGTCAGAACAACAGGATCTTTGTGTAGCACTTTGAATATTGTTCGCTAAATTTATACCTCTGACCTAATTTCTCACGATCTTAGCTAAGTTGAGAGGTTGCGAGAGTTAACTCAGTCATTCATAAACACCCTGGCATCGATGTCAGATGAAGTTGTCATACTACACTAGCATTGAAGTAGAATTGACAAGATGAATATCACTTGAGTCGAAGTAATCGTAATAACAATGATAGTAGGAAGGAGCAAATATTGAATATATCGTTCGAGAACAGTAAATAGAATGCTATGTATGAATGGGTACTTGGGCAAACTAAACTGGACTTAGGGAGTAGAAAATAATGTATATGTAGTATCACAGTAGGTAGAAAAATTAAGTCTAGGTTCCTGATGTTTCGAGGCTCGACGCAAACTACTTCAGAGGATGATCAAACAAATTAAATTGACCCAAGTTCATATAGTACTAATTAAACTTAATTGTTCTACTCATCGAGATATTAGAAACAGATCTCCACCCATAGCAGCCTACCCAACGCCCAATTTATTTGAAATTATCAAGTCAAACCTTGGCGACGACACCTATGAACTTAGGATTTAGGAACTAGTAGATACATTGACATCTTGGTTTGTGAGAACGAATCAGAATTAGTTCCCACAGAATGACATGCATGGACAATAGGATGTGTTTATCAATCCGTGTGGATCCAGTTCAAATAAGAAGACATACATGCAAGCTGAACACGTGCAGGAATAGGCATAGCATAGAATTGAGGGATTATGTGGAATATGCTTACGGCTGAAAAGAAAGAGCAAATGCATCACCATTATGACTGATTTCAGGCTGTCACTTGTCAATCAGATGATCATATGAAACCAGAGCCTAAACCTTAAGCTAGTCCGCACAGCCAAGTTTAAGCGTCAGTAGCCTCATAGACATTTTATGTTTCAACCTGAAAGTTCTCCAGGTTTTTGCGGATTCGTACCCCTTCCCAGCCAGGTCGGTGCGCAAAGCATTGGGTCCTCGCCTAATCACTTGTACGTCTTAATGCCTTCCTAAGTAGTAAGGTCCGACAAGAGCGTAGTGTTTTCCTCGCAACGTCTAGGCCAATTACTCGAACTCACCGGAAGCAAGCATCAATCATTAAGTACTGGTAATCTGTGACCTACTATCTTCAAAACCTCATTCCCAGCAGGCTTTAAATGATATAGAAAAGACTGGTATGGGATGTGGTCGTTTCCTGATTAGCAGGAAAACGCAACCACTACTGGTGGTCAACGACACGGATTGTACTAGCCAGAAGTATACACTAGCCCAAGATTTAAGAATGGTCACAAACTGATTTATCCTAGCTAGAACTCATTACGTGAGGTGGAAATGAAGATGCATCAGCAATTCCGCAGTTCATCTGGTCAGTTGAAGTATACATTTAAACGATTGAGGAGCATGGAAACAAGACAGTTTCCGAGACGTTTACTCTCAAGCAAGTCCAGTCCTATGCGGGGACCGTCCGCATGTGATAGTCGGGACCCGAACTTTACAGTTATGACAACCAACGTACCGTACGCTACTCAGTCCTATTCGCGTCTCAATAACAATAAGTGATTCACATCTGTGCATACTAACCCTTACTCATTAACCTACTAAGATACGGGAAAATTAGATGTAGTCCGATTTGGAGTTGGCATCGTTTAACATTTGGCGGGTTACTTCCCTTCTTTATTCAGGTGTCGAAGTTATTGAGGCACATAATTTGCCGCCAAGCGTCATCTACAGCTCCTTCGGTAATTTTAGTGACCATGGACCAATGGTGAGGCTTCAGGGAATTACGAATGCTCCGTTAGTTTAAAATTTTAGCATAAGGTGTTGAAGCAGGTGGAAGTGAACTCAAAACGGAAACAATAAGCAAGTTGTATTCAAGTATTTCTAGGTCAGTATGTGACGTGTCCGAAATTTTTATTGAGCGAACCCACGGAAACAGGAATCGAATCCTCGTGCCTTTGCTTCCCCATATGTACAACTAGCGGGTTCTGATGAAATGAGATAACCACTCGAATGCAGCACATTCGGTTTTTTTATTACTGTTATACGCCGGTCAGAGTAGTGACACCATTTTGTGTAACATGATCAACCTTCCATACACCCACTTCAGACAGCTGAGTCGTATACTTGCTCCTGATACAAGGTTAAGGGGACATGTCCGTACATGGTTATATCGCACGGTGTATGACTAGTCACTTGCTACCTACATCATTGGTCCTATTTGTAGCTCAAAAAAAGTAACGGCGGTCTGTCCCATTTAAAGGACTAAACAGGCCCCAGGATTGGCATGGCGTATGACTTGAGTAGTCTTTTAATCAAACCACTTTGGTTCATACGAGTATTCGATTACATAGGTTGCTATTTCCGCGATGATGATAAACACCGAATGGTAAAATATTTTAAAAGAATTATATAAAACATTCAATGTATAAAACAAAACTGGATGCAAGTCACAGAAACGAGTTTACTTGGACGATGCATTAAAGAACAAAAAATAAATACAGGTTAGGAATCGGAGATAATATTATACAAGTGTCAAAATATCTGTCAGTGACGATCTTCACTTTTTCGATTGGAAGAACGATGATGTCGTTTTCTACTTCTGTGGGAATGTTTTCCATTACGGTGACGACTATGCCTTCGACTATGAGAATGACTCCGTGAACGACTACGACTTCTCGATTTCTGTCGACGTTCACTTTTTTCAAGCTCACGTTCGCGTTCGCGAATACGCTCTTTCTCACGTCTCTCCTCCACTGTGATAAAAATGGATCGGTTGTACCCTTCAAACCTGCGCCTACGAACAATATGATTTTCGTTCACATACTGCCTCAACTCAGCTAATTTTTGCCGAATCTCAATAAAACCCAGATGCAATTTTCCTCCGAAATGGTCTGCAAGTCGACGATCATTGTCGTGCACACCAAGATAAGCAGAACAAACCTCACAGACCCGAAGCTTCTGTTGCTGGTAAGTGCTTGTTGGAATTGCAGTCCGCAAATCTGCTTCACTTTTCGCTTTTTCCAAGTTCAATTCTTCAACCTCCTTCATAAGTCTCAAAGATTCCTCAACGTGGCCATCTGCGCCAAGTTGTTCAGCCTTAGCTAACTTTGTTCCTATTTGCTCGCTTAGTTGATTTATATGTTCAGCCTTTTGTGAAGCTTCATCTGTTAATTCTTCCTGGGTCTCCCGTAGCTTTGCCTTCGCAACATCCGTACGTTGATCGCAGTCCCGAATGAATGCCTCTAAATGCTCTAGTGCCTTCTAAATATGCGGATATCAAATTAACTTACATCAAGCTCATATTGGAATTTTTTCGTGTCTGGTTCTTTGCGATAATCTGCCTTATGAGCAGGATCATGTATGAAAAGACAGTTTCCCAAGTCCATTCGCTAAACATGGTTAAAAAAATCAAAAACCTACCGTTCCCGATAATATTTCATTTGGACAACAATCCAGTAGATAACTTTTACAGACGCGAGGATTATCAAACTCTATCCTTGGTTCTTGTCCTAAATAGGCGTTACCAGTATATGCGGTCAACAATTTTCATAGAATAGGAAAAATTAACGCATTTACATTTAACATCTAAACCATCAAATAACCCTCAGACCCTTTACTTACATGAATTGACATTCAACCGCACAAACACATTCATGAACACCTTAAAAATAATGAAGAGACAAATTGAGTGCAAAGCTCAGAAAAACCTTATCTACGCACTTAGAAAGTCGTGGGCCATTTGACAATACATATCAAGCAACAAACATTGAGGAGATAACTTACCATTTCGGGTTGTTCCCATATATTCATCCAGAAGGGCACGGATTTGGTCAGTAGCTGACATATTGCGAGCATCAATTGGGTTGCCGACGTTTGGTACACAGCATAAACAAACAAGCGCAGAAACTTCAACATCCAATACCTTCAACCAGCTGAAATATTCACAGTAGAACAGTTGACTAGTTTAAAGCTTTATAATAAATATTTTGGTGTATTTGACCATACTGCTTATCAAACCTTTTTAATAGAATCGGTACTGCTTGCTTGGATTACTTTTTAACACATAGCTGGCCCTACAATTCTCTTCATCTTGTCAAGGCAAACCGTGCATGTTCACAAAACGATCATTTCAAGTGACATCAGTTAAATGATATTTGCTATTAATTTTGTTGTTTACTACCCTTTTTTTTATTTTATGTGAAATTCGAACAGCTTTCTATCTGCATGCAGACATTCAGTTCTGAGTATAATAGTTCCTATGTGATTCAGGTTGGTGGCTTTCACACGACATATCCTATCTACTTCCAGGGTCTTTTCTTGACTTCTTCCTCAACTAGCACCTGATTTGTTCTCTGACAGAGTATGTTATTACTTATGTTCACTGATCAATGAACCTATAGTATCTTGCATGGGCAATCGCTTAGAAATACCTGCACTTTTCTAGTGACAGTGGCAGTAGTTGTCTTGATCCCTGGTGCAAAGTGGAGGTGTATTTCATGTTGTCATAAAAACAGTGCATCAAATCGTGTATTTTTTGGTTAAAGAAAGTATTTTGACAGGTTATTTTATTTACAAACCATCCTATGAAATCTCTCTATTTGCTGGTTTTTCCTGTCATATGTTTTGGTGCGTTGCGTCACTCGCCTGAAGCTAACTTGTGTTTCGCTGGATCAGTTAATGTGACTGAGAAAATTTGTCACAGCTGTTCGTAATCAAGGTTCGTATCACTAAAGTTACTTAAAATTTTCAGAGATATTTTGTTACGTCAATCCATTGTTGCATGCATGTTAAACCAAGTCATCTATCAAAGTAGGCATTCTTTGGTGAAATATGTTTGGGTTAGCCAGAGCCTAGATTAATGGGTAAGTGATAAAGCTATACACACAGTATATTAAGAATCTAGCGATACTAAGTGGATGTATGTTTTTTTCTCGTTGTATAGTCCTTATGACGACTCATTCTATATGGATAATTTATATTAGTATTCAGTTTAAATTGTAGAAGGCTTATCACTCACCATCTGTGGAGTTGTGCAGTCAAAAAATGATATTCAACATGCAATTAATCCGCAGAACATGAATGATATAATAAGAATATTTATAACAGATCATAAGATGTTTATTTTACATTCATTTACACGTCTTTATTTGATTTTGGGTTTTTTAATATGTCCTACATGGAAGCATGTGGAAGCCGTACATAAGGACACAACCACACACACTGAAAAATATTACAAACAATAGCAGTTAATAACTCCATATATTAGTACGCTTGTAATCAACTTACATTATTAACGAAGATTGTTTTCAGTTTCTAGGTTTGTGTAGTATATCACGTGTTTCTGTCTAGCTCAAGGATTAGGAAGTATATCTATTTTCTTGTATTAAGTAACAACTTATATCTAACTTACTGATACAAAGTAAGAGTCATATATTACAAATCTAATCTTTATGTCATATACATGTTCCATTATCTTCAGATTCGCAATGATGTATCCGTCAAGTTTTATGCTACATACATTAGGCAAAAGTGTAATGATTGATGTTTTAATAAAAGTATACGGCGATTTTGTCTGGTTATGTACTATGCATTATCAGCTTATATTCTGTTTGATAACCCTCAAACAGAATGTTAAATACCGATATATATGGAAGATGTTATTTAGTTTTCCACAATTTGAATAGATTTTCTCAAGGATTGCTTCGTAATTCTGACCTTACGTTTTTGAACTAACTTCAGTGTAGCAAATAAGCTTTCTGTAGTTAGCCATCTGTGCTCGCTGTTGCGGATAACCTAACTTTACACTAGTGTTGCTTACTAATTAGTATCCATATCTAATGGAAAAACTACTTGCTTTTACTTAAGCATTCCTTCGTACAGAATACTTACTACGTACAGAAAATTTCTTAACTGTAACAGGCATGAAAAAATTACTGAGACAAGGTAATAAGAGCTTTGAGTGACAAAGATCAAACGGTTGGCCCTAGTAGTGTCAAAATTGAACCCATATACACTTGAAGCAAGGTTCAACGATACATATCGTAATACTTCTAAAAATATATGTACCTGCGAAAATAAGGAACATTCCATACAATTGTATAACAGCACCTTCCTGGACGACGGTGATTAGCTATCATTGCCGAGCACGGTTTTACGATTTGCCAGTTCTACTCCCGTTACAAACAAGAGAATATATGCTAGATTGTTTTGATCGTTAACAGGTGGACAAAAACATCAACTGACACGAAATTGTGAGGCACATATAATTCCATATTTAAGGCTCTGTATGTGTGTGCGGAATTATAGGCTCGTTCTATATTGGCACATTTATCTTTTCTCCTATAATAATAGAGCTGACCCCGAAACTGCAGACCTGTCATGGTGTGACTACCTAATCGATAAGATCTTACGTTGAAGGCACATTATAGTTATATCTTGAAAACTGATTTCTCGATATACCGCGTATAACGGAGCACTAGAACACCAAAACCCTTCCAAGTCGCAATAAGAAGACAGAAGACTAACGAAAGGAATATCATTCCAAACAGTATCAATCATAGTACAAAATTGTCAGGTATTTATAGTTTTTAGTGAGAACGAAATCATCATTACAGTCTTCTAATCTGCATACAGGGGATTATTAGCACTATCCAATCGGAAAGCTACACGATGGAATTCTAGAACATTCTTCCGAAAGGTGATTGGATGAGACGTCTTCGGCTCTTTCTGAGCCTCTTACAGCTTCCTCGAGTTCACCGGTGGTCTGTCGTCACACCTCCCCCCTTTAAAGTTCGTTGTGTAAGATTTTTTTCTTGGATCCACCTGAAGCTTGCGTGTCCTCTTGCGACCCATTTCTCTCCAGGGATGTACAGCTTTCTCTCTGCGTCGTTTTTCTTTTCGATATTTGCGCTCATGATGGTTCTTCTGAGATTAATCTACGAGCTATTGAAATGGGAGCTGGTTTTCTGTGAACTTATTAATCACTTGTTCCGGGATACCCTCACCTCCCCCTTTGACCAGAGCTCTTTTAATCGTATCCACGAATCTTTCTGCCTGGCCATTCGACTGAGGATGGTATGGAGGAGATTGTAGATGCAATATGTCATTTTCACTCCAAAAGCGTTTGAAGGCGGATGACATAAACTGAGTACCATTGTCGGTCACTAAGATCTCTGGAACCCCAAAACAAGCAAACAATTCTGACAATCTTCTTATTGTACTCTCTGAAGTCGTATTCACATGTCATATACTTCTGGCCATTTTGTGAAAGTATCTAAAACAACTAAGTAATTCCTGTCTTATATTGTTGGTCCGGCGAAATCAGCATGTATTCTTTGCCGAGGTCCGTCCGGTTTAGGTTATGGTTGTGGTTCAGCTTTCGTTGGGTTCTTCGCAGCCTCTAGACAGGACCAACAACTGCAACATTTTTGCTCTATATCATGGTCCATTGACCGCCAGTATGCATAGCTGCGAGCTTGTGACTTCATTTCACTTATTCCCAGATACCCGCTGTGGAACTGTTTAATGACTTGATATCGAAGATTTCTGGGGATAACGATACGATGGCCAAACATTATACATGAATCAACAACTGTTAATGACTCTTGTCGACGAAAATATTGTAAGAGTTCTCCGTGTAGTCTAGATGAAGGCCACTAGTTTACTATGCAATGGTGAACAATCTTCAATACATTATCCTTCTTGCTAGCCGCTTTAATGGACTCGAATGTGACCGGGAGTCCGGAAACTGCGTCTGACAATATTTTGTGAACCTCGGCCTCGACATCTACAGCAGCTACAAGCACCTCTACTTCTTGTTTTTCATGCAGACCAATCAATCTCAAGAGTGCATCTGTCAGTCCGAAATCCGTTGTTGGTTGATTTTTTATCTTGAAATCATAGCCCAGCAGTATGATAGCCTATCGCTGTAGCCGGTTTGCTGTATATACCGGCATACCTTTTTAAGATCCAAAAACTGCCAGTAACGGTTTATGGTCTGTAAGTAAGGTGAACTGTCTGCCAAACAACATCTTGTGGAACGTTTTTATAGCAAATATAATCGTAAGGGCTTCTTTCTCTATTTGACTGTAGTTTCTTTCAGTCATGATCAGCGATCTCGCAGCGTGAGCGATTGCTTTTTCAGACCCGTCAGGGTAGGCATGTGAAATTACTGCTCCAATTCCTTAGTTCGACGCATCTGCAGCGACTATAATTGGAAGATCAGGATCATAGTGTGTAAGGAGAAGGTTCGATGATAGAAGCTGCTTCAGTTTTAGGAATGCTTCCTGGCTCTCAGTTGACCAGAGCCATTTAGTATCCTTTTTCAGTAAGCAACTAAGAGGAGCATGATGGCGATGCAGATCTGGAAGAAAAACTCCATAATGACTAACCATTCCTAAGAAAGAACGTAAAGTTGATACATCAGTCGGTGGAGGCATGGACTTAATGGCTTCGACATTTTCAGGATCAGGTTTTCTCCCGTTTTTATCGATTATGAATCCCAAATACCGGACTTGCTTCATGTAAAAATCACATTTTTTGGCACGCAGTCTGAATCAGTAATCTGCTATGCGTCTGAGAACCGCATCTACCTTATTCTTTAAATCAGCATAGTCTGTACTCATGAACAATATATCATTGAGATAAGCCGCGGTACCAGGAATGTCTTGTAACATAGTGTCCATAACTTGCTGGAAGATTGAAGGGGCGGTCTTTACACCAAAAGGAAGTCTGTTATATCGGAACAACCCCTTGTGAGTGTTTATTGTCAAGTAATGCTTACACTCATCCGCTACTGGAATATGTAGATAAGCTTCTGATAAGTCTAATTTCGCAAAATACTTACCCCCATTCAGTTTCGCAAATAAATCCTCTGGTACCGGCAATGGGCACTGATGGGCTTCAAGTGCTTCATTTAATCCAGTCGAATAATCTGCATATAAATGGATACTTACATTAGGTTTTTTAACAATCACTATTGGTGCTGCCCAATCAGAAAAGTTTACCGGTTCGATTATTCCACTTCTTTGCAGACGCTCTAATTCTTGTTTGACAATAGGTAGTGCTGCACAGGGCACCGAACGTTTTGGTCTGAAGACGGGGGTGACTCCCGGTTTAAGAATCAATAGTGCTTTTACCTTTTTGCATTCCCCCAACTCTTCCGTAAACACATGACTATGTCTCTTCAATACAACACTCTTCAGATCCTTTTCCACCGGTTTATTGGTTCTCACTGCACTGCATATGTGGTTAATGGGGTGATTTGCTAATTGTAGTGTTTCTATCAAGTCTAGACCTAACAAATCTAGTCCTGTGTTCTCTGTGAGGTATAAAGTTGCATTCGTTTTCGCGTTTCCTTTTGGAACTATACAGCAAACTTCTCCAACAATATTTAGTTTTCCTCCAGATGCGCTGTGAGCTAACTGGGTTGTTGGGAGCACTTGTGATTAATCGATAAGATTCCAAGTTCTCCGACTAATAAGTGTAATGTCAGAAGCGGTGTCGAGTTGCAGGCGGGCACGCTTTTTATTTATATCCAAGTTTACATACTTTCTTTGGCGCCAAATTCGTGCTCGATTATGTGATACCAAAATTTTGTTAGTCCGAGCACTAAATCTGTATTTCTTCGAGTATGGCTTCAAAGAAGGTCGTTTATGGATTCTTTTTATGCAGCAGTTTTCTTTATGTCCCTTTCGATGACATTTGCTACAACAATGTTCCTTGTATGGGCAGAACCTTTTATAATGCCGACCCCCCACAAGACCAACATGGAGATGAAGGGTGATTGTCTGTGTGCGATACCGTTCTTGAGCAAGAATCGTTCTTTCCGCTTACAACACGAACGTATGGCAATTGGCCATTATTTTCGACCATGGAAGTGTCATGCTTTAGATTTACCAATCTCTGGCACTCTCTGATTACTTCTTGTAGTGTCACATTCGGGCATTGTTCAATTTTACTCAAAATTCCGGTTCTAACATCAGCATCTTCAGGAGATTGAAGGCTGCACACAAACACGAGTCACTTAAACTGGTCTTCTGTCATTGCTGATAGTTCGAAGCGCTCACATTCATGGTTTACTAAACCCGCATGCTTCACCCAGTCACCATCACCTGCTTTTGTCATCTTGAGACATTGATAACGAATATTAAACAAGGATGACTGTTCAGCAAAGATTTGCATCAAAAGAAAAATCTCTTGGATTTTTTGGAAGGATAAAGTTACTGTAACGTTCATGTTCAACAGTTTCAAGTTTTCGCAAGAGTGTTCTGACCTTAGCGGCGTCATCAAATTTTAGCGGTCGACCTTGAACAAATCTTCATATTTATTGAACCAAGTTTCAAAAGTAATGCCAGCTGAACCATTGAAATTAAATTCATGGATAGAATTAATGATTTGTTCAACATGAGATTTGAAGGGGTCATCTGTAACTTCTTTTTGATTCAGGTTCATTTTCTGAGTTAGCATCTCTATCATGCGCATTGGGAACTGTTCAAAACGTTTTCCTTGGCGTTCCAATAAGGCTTCAAATTGATCAAAGGCAAATGACATATTGGTACAATAACCCGTCGTCAGATGTTATATCTTGAAAACTGATTTCTCGATATACCGCGTATAACGGAGCACTAGAACACCAAAACCCTTCCAAGTCGCAATAAGAAGACAGAAGACTAACGAAAGGAATATCATTCCAAACAGTATCAATCATAGTAGTTTTTAGTGAGAACGAAATCATCATTACAGTCTTCCAATCTGCATACAGGGGATTATTAGCACTATCCAATCGGAAAGCTACACGATGGAATTCTAGAACATTCTTCCGAAAGGTGATTGGATGAGACGTCTTCGGCTCCTTCTGAGCCTCTTACAGCTTCCTCGAGTTCACCGGTGATCCGTCGTCAAATTTACACTGACTCGTTCTACTGTGATAATCAGCTCTTTAACTTTTAGCACTTTTAAAGAACACATTTCTGTTGAAAAGCGAGAAATATATTTGATGTGAAAAGCAATAGGTTACGTAGAGTGATCATGACCGCATGGCCTAGCCATGCCATACCCAACAGTTGTTCATATGTTTACCGTTTTGGGCGTTATCTAAGTGTTACGTGTTCAGTTTGGATCTTCTCAGTAACTATATGCTTGATGTCATCTGCATAATACAGTATAAAGGTTAGATTTCCTAAGGTCAATTAAAAGCCGGTTTGTTTTCCACCCAATAAGTATGAATGTATTATCTGTCATACGTATCTAAAAAAAAAGACCAACATAGGAAAATATAACAGTTAGACCCACTATGGACGGTTATGGTCTAGTAGTTAAGTATGTAACACAGCTACTAGAGGTTAGATGGATTAAGTGGGTGCAGTCTTTGTATATATGTAGAATTTATGGTCTACTATGATATTAGTACTGCTTTATTAATAGACCTAATCCTAAATTTGTAGATTTGTCATGATATAACTGCCTAATCCACAAGATCTTACGTGGAAGTCACACCATCGACTACACCAACTCACTGTATCGTATCAATTATCAATACATGATGTAGAACAAGGTTAGGCTAGAAAAAGAACAATATATTTAATATGAATAGAAGATATAAGGTAACATTCAGCAGAGGCCACGCCTGCATGGCCGAGTCATGCCGTTCGATCAACCCTAATTCATTCAGTTCATTATTCGCGCCGTCTCCATCGTTAGGTATTTCTTCGCGTTAAATATTGAATATCTATTTTCCGAGTAATCTCGTATTCAGCTTTGAGGATAGTGTGGTTATGGTCCAATGCCACTACACTACTCTCCCACCAGAATCAACGTGGTGTTGGTTCGATACCCAATTGGATGGGACTGTAGTGTGCCGAAGGTTACCAAGACTAGTAAGAATCCTCCGGGTGATGACAAGCTGAAAGATAAATCAAAAAGAAGACGGCAGCATCTGGTCGGGAAATACATGTAATAATTTTAAAATATCTGCCTTCATGCTTAACACGCTTACAATGAAAATTTGAGTGATTATTTGAGCTATAAAAAAATGGAATTACAATAATAATAATAATAATAATAATAATAAAACGATGCGTGTGTAATAGCCGTTGGTTGATAACTTAACGTATAGGTAGTAAGTATTTTGTGTTTCGAAATATTAAAGTTATGAATATTGTAGAAATGTTAATATTAGTACTACTTTTAGTCTAACTTATGAAATCAAATAACGATTATGCCGGTAAGTTGTCCATATGAGTCGATTTCCAATTGCATCTGTATTAGTAGGCTAATTGAAGGAACAAAAGTATTACCGTGGAGAAGAATTCCAACTAGTGTTCCAGTTAAGTTTGATACGGTTTATTTAGTTACGGGGAGATTTTCTCAACCCCATGTTTACCTGACCGTGATAGAATTTAGTAATACTACTAATACACATGAATGGTTATCAAAACAAAATTTAAATACGTGAGTGATAATTATGTGAATTTTGGACAGATAGCTAGAAACAAATCGTTAAACATGAGTGTATTCGTAAGAGACATGCTCTAGACTCAATGTTCTGATCTGCGGCAGACTATTTATTTATATATATACTTGCCGGCTGATTGAGTATACAAGTTAGTTGAAAGTATGCAGTTTATCATAAGGCGGAATACGATTTAATTAAGATATAGTGGTTATACGTTATTGAAATTAGTTAAACCTATGTGCCATATTACTAAGTGATGTGGTGCTGCAAGGTGTATTTGGCTAAATAATTTTTTACAAGATGATTAATAGTGAGTGATGCTCATGTGATTATCAGGGAGAACATAAGTTGTAACCAAGGGGAGTACACTCCCAACTCATGCCTATGATAATAGCTTGAACCTTAGTCAGTGTTGCGGTAAATTCGACATTAATGTTTTCAGTTTGCAGGAGATTTGCTCGACTGCTTATACTGATTATTCGCATGCATGATTGTGTCGCTAAACCATCATTTAGACTGACAAGGTTTTGAGATATTTACTGAATGAGCAACTGATAGAGAAACATACTGTAATCACCTGTAGTGAATGAAGATAAAAGAAAAATAACACTAGTTATAATCATAAGTCAATTTGCTGACCTATTTTGTTAATAGTTTCATTAATTTTATCAATCATATTACGTGATTGTCAAGTCATGACAATGCTTTATGAAGATATCCTGAAACTATTATGTTTAATTAGTTATAGTGTTGATTGAAGATTGGCCAGTGGAAAAATAGGCATTGTTGCTTTAGGTGATTCAAAATTATCAGAAATTTATAACGTTAAAGAATACGAGACGACTAAATTAATTATAAATTTCAATTTAGAAATATTTGTTTAGTGTTAATTCTAGTAGGCTACGGAGTTTTGATTTTAAAAGTTTGTTCAACCAACAACTACCTGAGGATTTAGTAATTTTACTAGTGCAGTTGATAGTACCTAACTTTTTAATCTTATCATCTAAACTATGTTCGTATTTTAGGCTGCTAATATGATAAATCAATCCATAAACCCAAATACGATTAGCAACAATGACTATGATGGGTTTATTGATAAATGTTAAAGGCGATTCAGATGATTTCTGAATTCAAAAGACATGAAGATATAGTAAAACGTACATACGGGCCAGGTTAACATGCAGGTTGTTGACGTATATGAAAATTTAAAAATAATGAACATGACCAGAAAAACAATTTTAAAGTTAAGACTGCTTGTGAAACTTTAGGCAGGAATATGACGCGTTATAAACATTCCATAAGAAGTTACTGCATTTAGCCTAGGGACACTTACAAATATATGGCAAAAGCAGCTAGGAAACATATACATGTTAAGTACGAAAAATCATTAAGTGAAATAGTTGAACTCGCCTGGGTTATTTTTGAAAATTAGATTATTCAGTGGACGACATATATAACGCCATTCGTGAGGAGTAATGATCCAAAAGTATCCACAATAAAACATGCAGTATGGCAATTAATTCCAGGGTGCTTGATGCTGTTGATGTTTTTGCCACTCGCTCGGATCAAAACAATCGAATGAATCCAGATAACTGAGTCAGTCATTGAACGAGCCATCTAAAATGACCTTATGATTGCAGGAAACTTATCACTGAAACTCACCGTATGTTTTAGGAAAAGTGTCATCCTTGTTGTTTGGCAATGGAACTCGAGAATATGAAATTAGGCAAGCAGTGGTCGGAAGAAAAGATTTTACAGGATAGTGCATAGTTTAAAACAGGATGAGGTGTTAAGTGAAGGAACAATAAGAATTAGATCCAGATAACTATTCAATCCTTGATGGCATTGTTAGTCAATGTATATTTACGTTACTTACAGATCATATTTGCTAGAGCTTAATGTTTAAACAAGTCTATGTCGCTGAAGCAGGTAAATGCTATTAAAGCTTGTTAACGAACCATCGAAGCTAATTAGTTTATATAGCCGACCAGTTTTTATCGACTGAGCTAGAATGTCATGAGAACTAATCAATATAACATTACGATAATGCATGTGAGTATTATTCAGGGGACTATTAGAATACTGGGTTAACATGAATATAAAATCAATCGAGAAAGTTAAAGTGGAAATAAGGATTAACAATAATAGGTTGCGTTTCTTTAGTCGGGCTTACCAATGTAGAATTTATGGTCTACTATGATATTAGTACTGCTTTATTAATAGACCTAATCCTAAATTTGTAGATTTGTCATGATATAACTGCCTAATCCACAAGATCTTACGTGGAAGTCACACCATCGACTACACCAACTCACTGTATCGTATCAATTATCAATACATGATGTAGAACAAGGTTAGGCTAGAAAAAGAACAATATATTTAATATGAATAGAAGATATAAGGTAACATTCAGCAGAGGCCACGCCTGCATGGCCGAGTCATGCCGTTCGATCAACCCTAATTCATTCAGTTCATTATTCGCGCCGTCTCCATCGTTAGGTATTTCTTCGCGTTAAATATTGAATATCTATTTTCCGAGTAATCTCGTATTCAGCTTTGAGGATAGTGTGGTTATGGTCCAATGCCACTACACTACTCTCCCACCAGAATCAACGTGGTGTTGGTTCGATACCCAATTGGATGGGACTGTAGTGTGCCGAAGGTTACCAAGACTAGTAAGAATCCTCCGGGTGATGACAAGCTGAAAGATAAATCAAAAAGAAGACGGCAGCATCTGGTCGGGAAATACATGTAATAATTTTAAAATATCTGCCTTCATGCTTAACACGCTTACAATGAAAATTTGAGTGATTATTTGAGCTATAAAAAAATGGAATTACAATAATAATAATAATAATAATAATAATAAAACGATGCGTGTGTAATAGCCGTTGGTTGATAACTTAACGTATAGGTAGTAAGTATTTTGTGTTTCGAAATATTAAAGTTATGAATATTGTAGAAATGTTAATATTAGTACTACTTTTAGTCTAACTTATGAAATCAAATAACGATTATGCCGGTAAGTTGTCCATATGAGTCGATTTCCAATTGCATCTGTATTAGTAGGCTAATTGAAGGAACAAAAGTATTACCGTGGAGAAGAATTCCAACTAGTGTTCCAGTTAAGTTTGATACGGTTTATTTAGTTACGGGGAGATTTTCTCAACCCCATGTTTACCTGACCGTGATAGAATTTAGTAATACTACTAATACACATGAATGGTTATCAAAACAAAATTTAAATACGTGAGTGATAATTATGTGAATTTTGGACAGATAGCTAGAAACAAATCGTTAAACATGAGTGTATTCGTAAGAGACATGCTCTAGACTCAATGTTCTGATCTGCGGCAGACTATTTATTTATATATATACTTGCCGGCTGATTGAGTATACAAGTTAGTTGAAAGTATGCAGTTTATCATAAGGCGGAATACGATTTAATTAAGATATAGTGGTTATACGTTATTGAAATTAGTTAAACCTATGTGCCATATTACTAAGTGATGTGGTGCTGCAAGGTGTATTTGGCTAAATAATTTTTTACAAGATGATTAATAGTGAGTGATGCTCATGTGATTATCAGGGAGAACATAAGTTGTAACCAAGGGGAGTACACTCCCAACTCATGCCTATGATAATAGCTTGAACCTTAGTCAGTGTTGCGGTAAATTCGACATTAATGTTTTCAGTTTGCAGGAGATTTGCTCGACTGCTTATACTGATTATTCGCATGCATGATTGTGTCGCTAAACCATCATTTAGACTGACAAGGTTTTGAGATATTTACTGAATGAGCAACTGATAGAGAAACATACTGTAATCACCTGTAGTGAATGAAGATAAAAGAAAAATAACACTAGTTATAATCATAAGTCAATTTGCTGACCTATTTTGTTAATAGTTTCATTAATTTTATCAATCATATTACGTGATTGTCAAGTCATGACAATGCTTTATGAAGATATCCTGAAACTATTATGTTTAATTAGTTATAGTGTTGATTGAAGATTGGCCAGTGGAAAAATAGGCATTGTTGCTTTAGGTGATTCAAAATTATCAGAAATTTATAACGTTAAAGAATACGAGACGACTAAATTAATTATAAATTTCAATTTAGAAATATTTGTTTAGTGTTAATTCTAGTAGGCTACGGAGTTTTGATTTTAAAAGTTTGTTCAACCAACAACTACCTGAGGATTTAGTAATTTTACTAGTGCAGTTGATAGTACCTAACTTTTTAATCTTATCATCTAAACTATGTTCGTATTTTAGGCTGCTAATATGATAAATCAATCCATAAACCCAAATACGATTAGCAACAATGACTATGATGGGTTTATTGATAAATGTTAAAGGCGATTCAGATGATTTCTGAATTCAAAAGACATGAAGATATAGTAAAACGTACATACGGGCCAGGTTAACATGCAGGTTGTTGACGTATATGAAAATTTAAAAATAATGAACATGACCAGAAAAACAATTTTAAAGTTAAGACTGCTTGTGAAACTTTAGGCAGGAATATGACGCGTTATAAACATTCCATAAGAAGTTACTGCATTTAGCCTAGGGACACTTACAAATATATGGCAAAAGCAGCTAGGAAACATATACATGTTAAGTACGAAAAATCATTAAGTGAAATAGTTGAACTCGCCTGGGTTATTTTTGAAAATTAGATTATTCAGTGGACGACATATATAACGCCATTCGTGAGGAGTAATGATCCAAAAGTATCCACAATAAAACATGCAGTATGGCAATTAATTCCAGGGTGCTTGATGCTGTTGATGTTTTTGCCACTCGCTCGGATCAAAACAATCGAATGAATCCAGATAACTGAGTCAGTCATTGAACGAGCCATCTAAAATGACCTTATGATTGCAGGAAACTTATCACTGAAACTCACCGTATGTTTTAGGAAAAGTGTCATCCTTGTTGTTTGGCAATGGAACTCGAGAATATGAAATTAGGCAAGCAGTGGTCGGAAGAAAAGATTTTACAGGATAGTGCATAGTTTAAAACAGGATGAGGTGTTAAGTGAAGGAACAATAAGAATTAGATCCAGATAACTATTCAATCCTTGATGGCATTGTTAGTCAATGTATATTTACGTTACTTACAGATCATATTTGCTAGAGCTTAATGTTTAAACAAGTCTATGTCGCTGAAGCAGGTAAATGCTATTAAAGCTTGTTAACGAACCATCGAAGCTAATTAGTTTATATAGCCGACCAGTTTTTATCGACTGAGCTAGAATGTCATGAGAACTAATCAATATAACATTACGATAATGCATGTGAGTATTATTCAGGGGACTATTAGAATACTGGGTTAACATGAATATAAAATCAATCGAGAAAGTTAAAGTGGAAATAAGGATTAACAATAATAGGTTGCGTTTCTTTAGTCGGGCTTACCAATGTAGAATTTATGGTCTACTATGATATTAGTACTGCTTTATTAATAGACCTAATCCTAAATTTGTAGATTTGTCATGATATAACTGCCTAATCCACAAGATCTTACGTGGAAGTCACACCATCGACTACACCAACTCACTGTATCGTATCAATTACCAATACATGATGTAGAACAAGGTTAGGCTAGAAAAAGAACAATATATTTAATATGAATAGAAGATATAAGGTAACATTCAGCAGAGGCCACGCCTGCATGGCCGAGTCATGCCGTTCGATCAACCCTAATTCATTCAGTTCATTATTCGCGCCTTCTCCATCGTTAGGTATTTCTTCGCGTTAAATATTGAATATCTATTTTCCGAGTAATCTCGTATTCAGCTTTGAGAATAGTGTGGTTATGGTCCAATGCCACTACATATACACAATGTCCTCTGATTCTAAGTTACCCATGAGGAAAAGTGTTTTAAAAACACGCTTAGTCAGAAGGAGTCATGGATTCCGAAACATATGTTGCTTCTATTGTTTCTATACTCCATTACCCATTTCTGTGCTCAAACAAACACAAGTTTATACGATCGTAGTGATTGCCTCTAAATTTCATAATTTCATATTAAAAACTAAGTTGTTATAAATTCAAACACCGGTAAGTAATAGTAATAACAGCCATAACATGATATGGTATCCTTTAACTCGTTTGTGACTAATAAGGCATAGTATACATTACTCATGACCAGGTTTTTATTTCTCAGAAATTCAGATGTTCGCTCACCATGAGCAAAAATAGATTGATCTACGGGTTATTGGATGGAGAGAAGAAGTGTGAATATAAAAATAAAAGCGATGAAAGGTATAACACACATTTGTGTCTTGACAAGCCATACTTAAACTCCTAACATTGGTCGATGGTTAAATGTTTGACGTATAAGAAGCCCAACTATTTCGTGCTCGTATTAATAACAATCAAACTGGAAGACCATACATTTGATAGGATTCAGTTATACCATAGAAATATATGACCTTTTATGCATATGAATGATTTTTCGCGTGATAATGGCGGCCGTTTCATGAATTTAATGTGGACAACGGACGACGATTGATTCGTCACGAGTGTAGTTTTAAAAACAATGCTCCAAACTCTATGTCTTCAATACACAGTGGACAGGTTATTTATGTCAGTGCTTATACATGACTGACTAGAAGTTACTGAAAGTTCAAGCTAGTTACGAGTATTAGGTTAAACAGAAACTATGAATAAATCTGCTTGAAATTGAGTTTTTGAAACCTGTACAACTTAGATATCACCATTAAAGATGATGTACTTTACGATTTTTTCAGTTATCTAAACGCTTGTAAGCTGATACAGTGACTGCTAAATGTGACAGAGAAATTTATAGGTCTTAGAGATCTAAACTGTCTCGAATGTAGCGTAGGAGAGCTAGCATCAATCCCCGTTCCAGGACTGCTTAACTCACTGTATTGTCGCCCACGAAGACGTGGATGTGACATGAGGACTGTGATGGTGACCTATCACTCAATTTTTTTCCTTGTCAAAGCCTCCGAATTCTTTGACCACCTAACAATTACAGTTCATCTGGCGTCTTAAATTGGTATATGGTTGTGACTTTTAAAAGACTCAAAATGAAGTCACAGACTTTCCTGAGAATTAAAGAGGGGGAGTAAACCATAAATATCAGTAGAGAATTTCCTCAGATTAAATAATGTGCCTCGTGTAATAATGCTTTAGTTGATCAAGTCGCATCTTGGTGTCACTAATATAAAACTATGGCAGCCAGGACTTTAAAAGTTGTAACAGTGTCTGTCCCAACTGGTAAAAAACTATGTTTATCTTCGAGGCCTTCATTCTGCTTTGAGTCTGACATGAGATATATGACAAATGTACCCATATGCTGTGGGCAGAGTATAAAGTGATTCTAAAACGAGTACTGTGTGATAAAATAAGCACGAATATATATGTATGAAATTTATGTTAAAGATAAGGGACGATCAAGAATTTAAGATACAGGTTCTGGCACACATGCCGCATGCTGCCGAGGATTTTGGATGTCAGTATTTATCAGCTATTAACAGCGTTCTTTCCATCACACGTCAAATTTTGTAATGTTTGTGCTTGTTACATAGGCTTTATTACAGTTTATTAATAGTTTGACGTGTTTGTTACCCACAACCTAAGTGAATGTTTGGTAAGCCTAATGTCGTTATTAGTAATTATGCTAATTCGAGCAAGTGAAATTCATCATTTTTCAAGTCAAAATAGACCGCTATCAGTTTTTTAAGCAAAAATGTTTTCTAAAACCTTATTCCCCTCCCTGATTACGGTGATGAACATAGATGTCGGTAGTTGTTTTTAAAATGTAGGTTGAAATAATTAAGCGTTAAACTGTTTCCGGATATTATATAAGTTGCCAATATACAGCCATAAAAAATTCTATCTATTATAATTATCATCGTTTTTGACTGAAGTGACATAGTATTATGCAAGGTGTTTGAGAAAGAAAGATTATGAGTAACAGTTGACGTTGATAGTTATTTCTGCTCACTTTCTGAACACATACAGGAACTGTGTATAACAATGCCGTAAGAGCTACATCAATTAGTTACATTTTCTTCATAAGTGAAAAAATGCGTGTTTGTTTTGAGCATGGTGACTAAACCATGTCGTAGTTAATACCAATTTATGTGTCTGTTTCAGGGATAGCGAATGAGATTCTGTAACCAGAATCCGCAATCACTGACCTAACTGTGAACAAAGTTCTAATGCACATTGACGAGTAATATCTAAATAGTGCTTACCATCAACGTCATTAATGTATGTAAACAGTGAATCGTTAATAGTATTATGAACGTTGTAATCGGATTTTTATCAGTTTATGGTTCAGGAAATTACTGAGGTTTTGATTGAGATCGTTAAATGATTGATGTAAAACCGCCATTCAAAACCTGAAAGCACTGAACGGCCGTGGATTGGTTGAGGTTAGAATTTAAACTTTTAGATGCCGGCTCAGTGGTCCAGAGGTTAAGCGCTCGCTTGCGGGACGAAAGGCACTGGGTTCGAAGCCCTTTGGTGTGTAATCGCGGATGAGCACTGCTAAGGAGTCTCAAAATGGAACAAACTGGCCGTCTGGTGCCTCCAGGCTTTCAATGGTGGTCTAACATCAATCAGTTCATGATCTTAATCAAAAAATTGGATTTTTCTCAGGTTTCATATTATAAATTAAAGTTTTTGAACCCGTTTATTCGGTGCCTGCAGTTTCTTAATCAATACCAAATGACTAAGTAGCATTCTACGAGGGTTAGAAAATGAAGAGCACTGTTTACAACAGGCAAGTCCCTGATGGGTGCGTTTTGTTAGCTTCCATTTCACTTGCTTATTGAACTTGATACTGATAACGAAGTTTAATCGTTTGTTTCACGATTTATTTGTCGTTTTACACAAATGCCCTGGTACGGTCGAGTATGGAGAAAGTCCGCTTTCCTTCTCGAAATGCTCTCAAATGGCCACATGCATACCACTGACAGGGAAGTCCTACTCACTGCCTCCTCACAGCATCACTGTTGTTTACGAAATTCAGAGGACGAAAAGCGAATGTCCGGCGCTTTAACCGGGTTGGTGGATACGTAGAGTCCACCTAGGAGAGTTAGAATACCCTCATTCCAAACCAAGGGTGCACATAGACTCCAGTATACTGATGGAACAAATGGCGTACCGGCTACCATGAAACTGCATCTGCTCCACTGACTTGTGGATCAGACCTGTAGGTCGAAGGCTCTGTGTGTGGCCTCCTAAGAAAATCACCTGCTTCGGTTTGAATACTCGTGCAGTGTCACAGCTCACACACAAATGAAGTGACTTGTGTAGCGCATATATATTCGGTGCACCTTTTGTTACGTCCAAGTATGAGTTTTTGCCCGTTCCAGTTATTGAAGTACTGGCGGTCGATATTCACAAATCACGAACTCAAGTAGGCAAGAGAACCAAAACTCCAAATTAAATACCTAGTTTATTCGCAATTCACAAATAATCGACCGAAGTCGTTCTAACAACAATAATTATAACAATTACAAAACAAACCTTCAATTTTGTAGGTTCCCGGAGCAAAAACTCCCAAATAACAAACCAATGACAAAAGAAATCAAAATGTTCGAAAAGAATGATATAAACAAACAAGTCCAAAGGTTAAGTAAAACAAACATATCCAAAAACACAGTATAATTGATGTACAGTAAAAAGGTTTTAATCAGTTAAATGTCTTCAGTTCTCCCGTTACATCGTTGTACCTATATTTGTGTTCAAATATATAATAACACTTTTGACAATTGCATTAAGCTGAGAAGGTCCCCACACATTTTCTGATATGCAACTTACGACTTCTGTTTAATAAGTGGAAGGCTCGAACCTTTCTAATAATCAAGTTTATGTCGGTAATTAAGTTAGCGAATTTCTGAATATGGAAGATCACGTGGAGAAACAATTTACAAGTTGAATTTATATTGAATATTGACAGGTTTATTCATGTAATGACTGTTCCTTTCTCAAATATCGGTCTATCGTCTCAGATTTTCTTGTTCATGCATTTTCATACAGATTGCTCTCCGTCCCCATTCTTTCCCTCTCGAACTTCCACTAAACCACATTCTATGTCTGACCATCGTCTTATTCTACTTATATGGATATAAGTAGCACATATCACAAAACGAACATACTCAATTGGCATTGAATGTCAGCTACTATAGACACCGTCAACGGATCGCACTGTAAATCCAGAACATTCATTGACGCTCATTCGGAATCTCATATATATTTGCTCTTTACCATGACCTAACTAACAAACTGAGTAACTTCTAGATACCTCCAAAATAGCCATCTTGAAATAAAAAGAGGGGGACGCCGTAGAAGAAACAATACAGTTGTTTCTACTTATATATAACAGAACCCTTAACAACATACCCCAAAAGCAAAGGATGTACAACGGACAAATACTAAACAAACAACCGGTTCATATGCCTATGTACTGAACACAGACCTGGGATAGAGTGATTTAGAGGGAGGGTAATATTATATTGGGGAGAAAGAGTTATCTTTGAAGTGACTATGAAAAGAAACAGTTTATTACTCCACAGGTGCCGGTACCGTGGTGGACCCAATGAAGATGCATCAGAAGAATCTAGACCAGCCCTGAACACGCTCCTCCATGCCGTTAAAATTCTAAGTTCAACTCCATAGAAGATATAAAGCCTAATTCTGACAGTATCACAAAAACTTACAGGAAAATTGTTTTCAATAAGTACATTTAGTAAAGGCAGGTGGTCAAATTCAGAGGGAGTGAACGAACTGATTTGTTCATGTTGATTTTAGTTTTCTAAATTTCTGTATGCCTTAATATTTTGTTCTCTGCACAAGGTGTACGGGGTTGTACCAAGTACCTTTTTACTGCTTGTTTCACCTCGAGTATAAACATTTCTTACAGTTTTACCTTTTCTCGTGTTAGCTTGTAGGTTTTGGGGTGATATGTGTTGGTTCCTGTTGTCGACTGCGTAACAGAACCAACAGTATTATAACAGCTCAACTGTTCTTAATTTCACAAGCATTTTAGGCTGATACTAAACTCCAGCTAATGATATAACAATAACAAGGCAGGATCATTGATAATCGTAGAGGGCCTGGTCAATTCACGAGCCGGTAAAGCGAGGGGAATATTCATATAACCTTAGAATATTTGTAACTCAAAAGAACTGTCACCCAATGTCAAGATCAGGACGTTCAATACTAACGCCAAAACAGTCCTATTGTACAGAGCTAGGGTTTGGAGAGCTAATGATACAACGGATCAATCAAAACTCGATTGGTGGAAGGTCACTTTGTATCAATTGAAAATCTCCCAAACGACAAGTGTATGTACTGGTCAAGAAAATTTCTCCTTTTCCATGGAGTAAATATATATAAATAAATGCTTATGCATGTGATTCGGTTAGTCCAATAAACTCCCTTCATTTTTTAGCCTTTTCACTCAGTAGACGATTGGAGTTTGCATATGAGAATTTTACGTATTAGCCTCAATCTCATACATTAAGCACCATAACAATGACCAACATCATCACCAAAAAGATATAGATATCTACGATCAACTGCCTATGCAAGATACCGCAGATTCATTGACAAGGGAACATCAGTAATAACATACTCTGTCGGAGAACAAATCGGATGCTAGAAGAGAAAGAAGTTAAGAAAATATACTGGAGGTGTACAAGATATGTTATGATGAAGGAATAAATCATCGTTACGGAAAAAGCCCATAATTAATAATCTCCATGTCAAAGGAAAAGGGTCATATCAAAGAGACTGGCCGATGATCCGTAGCAGATATCGGGCCCTAAAATAGAACCTAACAGGAAATGAGAAGGAGTGTTAGGAGTGGAGTTTTACAGAGATCCATAGTCATCATTCTACATCCGCGGGTACCGCAGTTGTCAGTGTGTTGTGATCAAAAATTACTGACAATTAACGTTTTTGACACTTATGTTGTGAGTTAAAACGTCAAAACACAAATCGCTTCGGCTTGTTTTCCAAATGAATGAGTTACAGTTACTCATTATGTAATCTGAATGAGCCATCGGGGAAGCGGTTGTATTTCTGGCTTTTAGTTTATATACATGCCACCGATGTTCAAATACATGTTTATCCTCACATAGCAACCCATATCCATCGGAAATAAGTGAATATTTAGGACTGTTATGTGTTACCCATGTTTTAGCTTGCGTTTTCTATCTGCCACAAAATATCAAATTTAAATTCGAACATTCAGAAAGACACCGTTGTCTTTTAATAACTAATTACCATCCATTTAACTACTCATGTAAGATTTTTCTCCTTTCACTTGTGCTTATGCTTATCAATGAAAGGATCCCTGCTTTACTCGCTCCATACATAACATCAAAGTTTTATTGATCTTTTACAGTGATTTATCATTCTCATTCACCCATTTTCCCGGACCATATTTAATCTTTGGTCCATGACATTTGTAATGCTCATATTTACTCACGACTGTTTCACAAATTGTATAAATTATGTGTTATTTCCTATTTGACAACAAATTTCGTTTCGCATGTAGTCAGATTCTGGCGACTGTCATCTTAGTTCACAACTCTTTTATTTTACCTGCTCAAATTGATTGACTACTTCAACACTACTTTCCAGTAGTATCTGCATTAAGTAACCTACGTCAGAGATGCGATCTGTTACAATCTAGTAATTTGCGGCACTCTATTACTTACCTGAAGAATCGAGTGATGTAACTTACTATTAGAAAGAAAGCGTGACAATATGTGTTTGCAGTTGTTACTTCTTTGTTTTGTGTGAGTGCTATATTTCCTTCAGTGAGCGATGTATGAATTTTGTTTGTTTGTCTATAACCAAACCATCTTATTTTCTACACAATGTCTTAGAACATACCCGATGTTTAAACAGTTTAATTGGTTGCTTAGTTGTTTGCCAAGTCATTTTCTATAGTTGAACGGACATTATAATTGCTGTAACATCAAAGTCTCCGAAATCTGAGCTTACCTCGTCACCCAATACCGAATGAGATAGATGTAACCCCGCTTTTATTTGTTATCAAGATAACCAAAAAAGTAACTGAATACAGTATAAACGCCACAGTGGCAGGTAACTAGATGGCCGAAGTCTGGTAAGGTAAACTTGATAGTAAATACTTTCCTACTTGACGTATTTTTGTACACTTTGCAAAATGACAGTAATTGCCATGAAAGTACAGCCTGACAATCAACAGTATTTGAAGGCGCTAAACAAGCCTAGTAGTCAATACGCCACCCCTCTTAGGAATTTTCTTTTATTGGATAACAGAAAAACTGTAATCTTCGTGACAAACCTTAACTTTACGAGCAAAGGCACCACCTTAAATTCAACAATCTTTATAATTGCTTGATTCCATCTATAGTTTAGGGTCATATACAAAATAACTGTAGTTTGCTCTATAAGTGAAAGGACGTTTTAAACAAGTTCGACCGTAATATACTAGCTGCTTTTGTACGGTATGTGTAAGTAAATCTTGTCTCATAATTATTGTCATTGTCGTTCTCGCGTGCTTAACAAACTGTAACCAGCTCTAGAGATTTACTTTAGACCAGTTAGCCGACAACTGAACTGACCTAATATTGTAATAACTGTGAGCAGTAACTGAGAGTATCAGTATATAAGACCACCTTCTGTAATCAAGTAGATATCTCTATACGCCAGAACTTGAAAAATGCACTTGGTCCTTTGATGGAGTGGTTTCTAAGATGAATGATTATGTTAGCTCCTAACATCAATGCTACCTTTATTCTTAACGGACATTTGAAGATGAAAACGCTTGACCGCGGATATTTACTACTTCATTCCAAGGTTAAACGCACACCTCAATCCAACTATAACCGTTTTCTTTCTAATTGTCTTTCTGTAGCCAACTTAAGGAAGTTCGATACGAGCATCGTTCGACCCCTTGATAAGCTGCAACTGACGGTTTGTTTGCGCCACACTGATTTTCTGAATAAATCATAATTTAATCTCACAGCGTGCTATGTTTGAAGCGATTACGAGTTCACTCAATCTGCGGACAGAACAAAGACTCTGTTAACAAAGACCAATAAGCTAGATAATCTGATGAGTCCCGGCCCCGCTAACTAGAGAGAGAAATCGAAGTTTAGAACGGGGTAGTATATTCTGCAAGTATCCAGAAGCATGAGCAATCCCGACCCGTCTGGTCAGAAAGACACTCATTTATATACTTGTTTGTACACCCATTTTTAATTAATAACCATAATAAACGACGTATATGAATATTTCATACAAGAATATCATATGTTATACAGAATAAAATGTCATAGGGGATGACGAAACAAATACTAGGTTGAGAAGTCATCAAGTTGAATTAAACGAGCTTAATATTGAATAGAAATTATAATGAATAAATCAATCAAATTTTGACTTTTCATCCCATCATAACTCAGCAAGAACCTAGATTTCAGACCTGGACAGTTTCGCTTTCGAGAAGACGAAGTACACTCCTTATTCGATAAATGAATCGCTGTCAAGAGTGCATATGTTTCATAAAAATGCAAAATATTGCAAATTCTGCAAAAGTTTGTTACCATAGCTTCTTTTTCAAACTGAGCCTATTTTTGTTTTAATGTACTAACACTCTCAGGGAACCCACTTTGGACTTCCGCCATTTTGCTTGTTTGTTGAAGGTGGTTTTTGTTGTTTTAATTACTATTTTAGTGTGTTTGATGATGGGTGGGAGGATCGATTGGTATATGGTTTATTCATGCTTGACGTATTATCATACTAGTGTGAGTGTCACACGGCCTTGTATGTTTCTGAAGATATACTGTAGCATTCACGATGATTCTTTGTTTGACTTGGCGATGTAAGTTATGTGTAACGTTATGTCGTTACATACCATTCTGAATTATTCGGCTTTGTCTACTTAACTATCCCGCTGTTAGAAGAGGAGCGTCCATTCAGATTCTTAGCTTGTCTGACTACTCAGTATTCAGGTGCTTATTAGCGTGGAATGTAAGATTTTATGTTAGGGAATCCCTGTAAAATCAAACAATCTATTATATATGATTTTATTTTAATCATTGCTCTCTAGCGTTTACCTTGTGGGGTATGTATTCTACCTATTAATATGAAATATAACCTGGTGACTCCCTGGTTTTTCATTAAGTTCGAATCGCTCTTCTGGTCATATAACGTATACCATTATATTATTGTCTCCAGAATCAACCTAATCACTTGCAACAGTTTTCTTCGAACAATGTTGAATCAAAAAAGATGGTTAGAAATTTCATCCTCCGCATACAGAATAACCTAGACTATGGTTGTTCATGAGTTATCCACCCGGCTTTATTCAGGGTGCTGATGTTGACATCCAGTCTTTTGGGAAAGTCGAGCAGTTATGTGTAGTATCAAATAACATCTTCAATGGCTTGATATATGTTTAGTGGTTCTATGTTACTTGGTAACTTCTGCTATGGACTTGTTTGATTTGGAATATTAATTTAATCTTAATGTGACTTCACTATGAACTTGCTGAGAAAACCTTATACCTAGTGCAAAGCGTGATCATCATGAGAGTTCTCTTAACTTTGCACTACGGATCATCAGTTTGAGTTGATATTGGCTGGATCAGTCTATGTAGACCACATCCTTTAGTTACAGACGTCGGCATCCCACATAGTTGGCTGAGACAACCTTGTCATTAAACCATATCTACAACTCAGCCAAGATGATGGAACATCATGTTCATTAGACACTAACAGAGAGTGTTGAGTCGGTCTCGAAGGTTTGGTGCTAAAATTCCGGCGAGACTATAACCCCCATACCCATGAGGCATAACAATAGATTTTTATTCGTCTTGATAATTTCATCGTGGATCGGTGCACATACGTGCCAGGTCGTTTGTTTATAATCTAGATTGGCATTAAATGCGACCACTAAAATCCTGGTTTCCAATTAAAATGTGATTTCGAATGCATGCCGTAGTGAAGTATGCCCTATCACTGCCTCCTATGTCGAGATTTGGTAAATCGGAGTGCAGGGACAGCATTGACCCCTAAACTGACATCGAGAAAGTTGGGCCAGTTTTTAACCAATCAGTGGACAGATTTCGAGAAATGGCTGGTAATAATTATCGAAATAATTCGTTAACAGGCAAAATTAAGGCGCATATAGCGATTTTACGTGCTTTACAAGTTTCCCAAAGTTATTTTAAGTTTCTTGATGTTTGACGCTAACGGATGGTACCTTTATACTAAAAGAGGTGTCATCCATACCGCAGTTGCTTAGGTGTGAACTAACCATAACCACCAAAATTTGTTAGCATTCGGTTCTGTTTCCCGACTGCTTTACAACTTTAATCGGATGTTTTCCTTATTGGACATAGTTTCTCATTTGGCTCGTGACTTCTGTCACTTTTTCTGTTTTCGGAAGAGATTAGTACTATTCTTGACAGCTTTTCTGAGTTTATCAGCGTCGAGTGACAGTAATTGGCTTTACCCTCTCACTTTTCGAAGTTAACGGATTGGAACCTAAATTCTAGTTTGATTTATTGTCCGTTGTAGTTAGCTTTTTTAATGCTTCCAACCAAAGGTTTGTACGATAAAGTGTTCTTGTTTAACTTGCCCATTTCTAAGTGGTTTTATGCCTGTTCAATAAGTCGTTGAACTACGGATTTTTACAAACAATAATATTACGTACTCTTCGAGTAAAATTCGTGTGCGGACGATCGTTGAGTGATGCTAAAGTGATACCGAAAACGTCTACCTATTTTCTAGGGCTAAATGAGGGTGATAAATTTTTGTGAAGAATTAGGATTGAGATTTACAGTCGAATGTTAGTCTTATAAATTAGATCTTCGGTTTTCATTACTAACTGATACCAGCTATCACGTCAGAGTGCTGTTTGGCCATATCTAATTGACTGGTAGCATCCATGAACTTTTTCCATACTCCCTAACATTTCTCACCATCAACTGTTGCATCTGGATCTAGATCGGCTTCGTTTTAGAATGGTCTCCATCCTAGAGTTCTATGAGGCTTGATTGAGGGACCCATATTTATTACATTCTGGCTGAACGTTTAACTTGTTTGATAGAAATCAGAGTATCTTTTAAAATACTCAGTGTGGATCCTCCAAGAACACCAGTATCTTTGTCAACAACGATGTTCTTACTTTCAAGAGTTTCCCTGTCGAAAGCGAGTTGATTGTCTCCTGAATCAATCGACTTGATGAAGTGGCAGAATCCACAAAATCAGTGAGTTTGGCTTATGATACTGTTTACATCCAGCAAGTGCTGCGTCAATACACTTGATAATAACATCTATCATAGTTGTCATCTTGTATCCCATTTTCAGCTGAGGTGGATCGAGTAGATCATCTGCGTCACCATAATGGACAACGACAGCCTCCAAGATATGAAATCGTTAAAGTACAATATATGTGGAGTGGTGACTTACTGGTTAAGGCTTCCGACTTTCAGCCATCCAGGTTCAAACATTACCCCATCTGTGTCGGCAACCGATTAGTTTCAGTAGCCTTCACACTTACAGTGTGGCTTATACCCATGTATCTGGTGAATAAGTCAATAGATTGTTTCATTTTAAAATCACTTTGTACTGGATCAGAAAAGTCATGACAAATATTTTGATGTTTTAAAAATATAAAACCTTGATCACAGATTTAGCATCGTTTTATAATTTTGACTTTTCGAGCTCGTTTTTTTTGAGGGATTTTTATCATTTAATTTTCCAATGAGGTTCATACAACTTCGACACCGCTATTTCAATTAATTACGGACTTTTCGTGATAAACGATGTAAACATGTTAGCCGTTATTACACAAGATTGATACTCTTCTCTATCGCATGACTAGTTATATTGCTTGTTATCAAGAAGTTTGTTTTAGATGTGTTACGCTCGTTAAACGTTTCCTAAACATATAAAATATAATTGTGCTTCATTACTTTTCCTCTCTTTTAAACAGGATATTGTAAACACCAAACTATGTCAGACCAAATGGTTGATCCTAATGAGCCATCAGCGTACATTGCAAATGCTGATGGTACATACACAGCCATACCGTTCAGTCAGACTGAAGATGGGCAAATGGTATTGCAGCTAAATGAGATGGGTTTGTCCAATGAAGGTGAAGAAATGGTTCTAATTGCTGCTGATGACACAGCGACATTGGAAAGTCTGATTGCTTCGGGTGCTGTTACAGCTATTGCTGCTGAGAATGGTACAGAGTATCTACAGGTAATCTTCTAATATTTTCAATGCATAATACCTTTTAGTTCACAGATCCTGGTATGGAAGGGGCTCAGGTCATCGAGTTACCAGCAGATCAAATGCAACTTTGGGATCCGAATTCCAAAACATACTATGATGCATCAGGTATAGGACCTGGTTTCGTTGCTTTAACAGGGCAATCTAGTGGTGTCACTTACCGTTGTCCATCTTGTCCAGCTATGTATGCTAATGCTAACGCTTTCACTAAACATATGCGCGAAAAACATTTCGTTAAAGTTTACACATGTCGTCAATGTGAAGAGTTTTTCGAAACTCTCAGTCAGTTATTTCTTCATGCTCGACGCAGTCATGTTGATCCTAAGAAACCAAAACGAAATCCGGCCAATTTCAAATTTCATTGTGACCAGTGTAACTATATGACAAATAATGGTGGGACAATGGAACATCATAAACGGGCACATACAGGAGAAAAACCTTTTGTTTGTGATGTTTGCAATAAACGTTTTGCTCAGAAAGCAAATATGAAAACTCATCGAAATCGACATATTCACCGGGACAAGATATTCCGTTGTGACACGTGTAATAAAGCTTTTTCATCTTATGATATTTACCTTGCTCATCTTCGAACAAGAGAACATGAACTTCGGGAACATTTCGCTATGATGGCATCTTCACAGGTGAGCTATATAGTATACATAATAGTATAATTTAACTAGTTGGCTTTAGAGTGTTTGGGTTGTGCAGTTACCTTCGATAGCATATATAACCTGAATAAGCATACAAGAAGCTGCCGTATTGTTCGTACTCTACAAACTAAATTTCGGTGTTTACCGTGTAATGCCTATGTCAGTGATGTGGCATCATTGAAAGCTCATGTAAAAGCCCACGAAGGCAGTCAAATCATATCGTGCCCTGTATGTGGTGAACGCGGATTCCCAGGTTTCAATCAACTAAATCATCATATTACAAGGGCTCACGCTTTGAAAGTTAATCGTCGCCACGTTTGTCGTTATTGTGAATCCACTTTCGAGATTAAGAAAGACTTAGATATGCACATTCGAAGTATGCACGCTGAAGAAAGAAACGCTCGTCAATCGAGGGGAGCTGTTGGTCGCCTGAAATGTCGATATAACCATTGTGAATTCACAACAAATTCGATAATGTTGTTAGATCGACATCATGATCAGCATCGACGTCAGGAAGAAGATGGGGAAGATGTTGGACTTGAACTTCCTCCTGCTCGTTACTCATACACAAAACGAAAAAAGCTAAAGTTGTCCAAGCGAAATCGACTTGTTGATGGATACGAAGATGATGAAGATGCAGAGACTGGTGATGGCGAGGGAGATGATGACATGGCTGATGATGAAGATGATACTTATGAAGATGTTGGTGTAGATGGTAGTAAGTCCATTTTCTACACGATCAATTTTTTATCCCTTAATTATTTTATATACATTGTATTATTGATGTGTATCCCTAATAACTGTTACCTTAATATTGTGTTCAAATACGTTTGATATTGTTTAATATCTGTTCTCCAATAGCGGTACAAGTGATATAACTATCCTTCAAAGGACAAGTATATTGCGTAGCAATCCGTTGTGTATTCAAGAATCCAAAATATGATATCTAGTATTCAATTGTACTTGTCTTTGAAGCTTATCCTTCTAATGATGGAACTCGTGCTTAGACTTACAGTTCAAGGTAAAAGTGGTAAATTGGTTAATAAAGTTGTAAGCCTTAATCGACTTAGTCAAATGTTACAAATTTCTTATTTCACTGGAATGGTAGTTGGGCTTTTGAATCGCTCAAATCTCAACTAGTGGGCATCAGTCTCAAACATTACCTACATACTTCGATTTTGAAAGCTAGGTAGTATCACAGGCTTTGTGTTTAAGTGTAATCTAAAGTTAAACTAAACTTGGTTACCGGGGTACATAGAGAATATCAGTCATCACATGATTTGGTCCCTTTTACTTACTAGCACAGAAGTATATTAGAGAATGTCAAACGTGGCTAGACGAATATATGGTATCAATCACTGTCTATTAGCAGGGGCCGTTCAGAAGGATGCAAATGTTCTGATCACTCCCCTATCAAACAACCGAAACAGTAGTTAGGGACTAAAGGATTATAACTTGAAGTCGATCGAAATTTTCAATACTTTCTCTTGAGTCAGTGTCTTTTTCTTCCATTCACTTGCTTATTTTGCTTCTACAAATTAGTTCTGTATTATCAGCACTATTGTTAATCCTACGTTCCTTTCTGTTAATATCCTATCGGTTCTTTCAAATGAGATTTAAACACTTCAACTGATATATGGTTTTGCACTAGGTCTGTTCATATGCTTTATATATTGACTTTCACTGGTATTCCTTTACAATCCATCAATCCAGGAATGTTACAATATAAAAATCCTGTTCAAATGTAAGTTCGAAAGGCTAACTCCACAGCTTACAATATCTGTGTATCCAAAATATTTTTTTGTGAAACCTACGTTAGTTTGGTCTCAGTCCGGTAACATGAATAACCCTTAAATAATGTACATCAAAACCGAGTAGATAAACTTGTACTTGGTAAATAATTTACACTAAATCTCGTTACGTTTTTATTTATCATCCAGCAACATAAGAACCCCTACTGATTATAAGCAATAAAAATTTTGACAGCATATTTTACTGAATCTTTATCTACAATATTCATTTTACTGTATCTTGTATATTATGCATTTATTCAATTGTCATATGATGTTTTTAGACGTTACTAGACGTACTATTACTCTCATAAAATCCAATACTCGTAAAGTACAAGGCAATGAAGAATACACTTCAGGTAAGTGTTGATATTTTGATTCGATTCACTAATAAAAATTCTAGGTAGTACAGGTGGTGTTGGTGTTTTAAACGAAAGCAGTACAACTAATCGTCGTATGTCTAGAGCACGTCGTCTTCCGGCTTGGTATAAAGATTACGATACTGATTTTGTTATGCATGAAGAAGGTGTAATGGACAGGGAAGAAGTACAAGCTCAACTCCCACCAGGTATAGAATTAGAAGATCCATCTGCTGTAGATAAAGAAGATGTTCCAACAGAGGAGTGGAATATTGTTGTATATGATGATGATGACGAAGATGAAGATAGTCCTATAGATTACGAAGATGAAGATAGTAATGTCATAAACGATAGTAATGCCTGTGATACTACTGGACTATTAAATGTACATGCTTTTGCATAATTAAGAAAATCCCCCCCAGTATACAATATATATGTACAGGTTTGAATTAAGTTCATTATCCGTCAGAATATGTGTACAGCTCTTTTAATCATAAAATATTTAAATATATGTATAATAAAAGGTTTTATAATTTGACACTTTCTAGTTTTTTATGGCTTTTCTGTTATTATTTCAGAGTATTTATTTACTTCATGTTTATATATATATTTTCCTGTTACAGTTTCTTTGTTATGACTGTTCGTTCTCATTGTATTTGGCACTTAGTTTTCTTTGCATAGAATAAGTAAAAATTTTAAATGTTTATCCTCCTATATTTTTTTCTATGAATCCGTTCTCAGCTAAAATTCATCAGTCATCATCATATATTTCTCATTAACTTGTGTAATATTTATATATATATATATATAATGTGTGTGTTTTTTACTCCATGAATAAACTGGCAGCATTTATTCAATAGATCTTCGAAAGTTATTATTGGATGGTAAAAATTACAAATTATTTAATCTAACAATGATGTCTAATTCAACTACATTTTTCTCCTTGAAAGATACATTTCTCGTAGCATTCGATAGGTTCAGTTTATCAAAAAATATTGTCTTCGCTCGTTTGATAGGTGGCGAGGAGGTGGTTTGTGTTTTCACAAATAAGTTGTTTCTATAGTGTACAGCGCCCACCAAGAATTATTACACTAGTAGTAGTAGTCTGTATTAAAAAAAATCTTGATCATAGTTAAGGTACCTTAACTAACAGTGTACTCAGCTAATTAGGGTTTAGTTCATCTGTATTTATTAGTTTGTTGTTTAGTCCTTATTGTACTAATAATTGCTCCATGATTACATTTTAAATTGTCGACATATTCTCATTAGATGAAGCAGTGTATCGCCCATGTATCCCATTTAGTAGAAAATTGATTGCACTCCTATCCACCTGATACAGCAAAGAATTTCACTTTCATCCTTTTGTTTTTAACTAAATTTGCAAACCCGCGTCATTATTAGCCATCAGTTAGCATGTTTCGAGCACACTGCCCGTGAGGTATGTGAAATTAAAGTATATCTAGAGCTCTTGATGTAGCTTAAAATGCAGGATGATCCTGTGTCTAGTTTCGGTAGGAATTGTTAATATGGATGTTTTTTGTTTTATTTCAAGATATGATCTCACCATGGTCACTCTCGTATTGGAAATTGAAGTTAATGCATATTTCCCGCATGTAGTTTTTGCAATTTTATCGAATAATTCATGATTGTCAGTCGCGTGGTCATGTGAGGGCATTTGGAGAGGGAGAGCGAACTCTCCCCACTCTCGGCCATACCAGGGCATTTGGGGGCAGGCTACATAAATATTTAGTCCTCTTAACTGTATTTGAACCTGCTACGACATGCTGATACATGTTAATAATTTCTCGTCAAATTCATTTGGAATTCTGCGTTCGAAATATTTTCAAGTCGTAATTAATTAGCAGATAAAAACCTAACGGGGTAAAATAAAACCATGTTATCCTACCTAACCTTTTTTCTTGGTGGGTACTAACTCGTAGTTCATCGAATGCAATAAGAGATATCTTTTAATTAACAATCTGTAACAATGTTTGTAGTGAAGAAGATACTATAATGTTAATCAAAATACAAATTTAGTTCTAGTGATGATTGCTTTGATGCTGAGTTTTACTGTCCAAATAGTGACAGGATGATTGTTTCTTTCTGTGTATAACAAACCTCAAGACTCAAGTTATTTCTGAAATGAACTTTTCATATAAGATAATAGATTTGGTCTTTATGAATTATATTAATGGATAAAATTGACTTGGTAGATATTTCTCTGATGTTTTTTCAATACGTTGGTGATTGCTTGAATTTGATGGATATAACCAATGGGTTGGTATCTGAAAGTTAGCGTTACTACAAGATTTCAGCACTGGGGGTGGATCGATTAGGTTTCAAAATAGTTTTCGTATGATTGATAGTAAACCAGACGGAAAATATTACGTAGAAAATTTATTAAGGAAGGATTACTAACAACAAATCATATTTGACTACGAGAGCTCGCTTTCAATATGTGTCTGAAGTGCTTCACGAAGTCGAACTACTTAATCAACAAGTATTAGTTTTTGTGTTGGCTTGTCACTAATAAAAGTGTGACTAGACGAGAATCTGTACCCTGCTATAGCTGGTACTTCGACGCGGTAGCTGGGATTGGCTTTTCTGACAACATAGTAGGCGTGTAGTGGCTGAGAAACCTGTTTGTTCCGGCAGCATTCCTTCGCCATCCCTTGTTAACCAATTCTAACCTGCTATTCCGCATGTGCGGCTAGTTTTTACGTTGTAAGCCTGCGGAATATTACTCCTGTAATCGAACCACAAGGTACATGTTGATGTTCTCAATGTATGACGACGGACCACCGGTGAACTCGAGGAAGCTGTAAGAGGCTCAGAAGAAGTCGAAGACGTCTCATCCAATCACCTTTCGGAAGAATGTTCTAGAATTCCAGCGTGTAGCTTCCTGATTGGATAATGTTAATAACCCCCTGTATGCGGATTGGAAGACTAATGATGATTTCGTTCTCACTAAAAACTATAAATACCTGACAATTTTGTACTATGATTGACACTGTTTGGAATAATATTCCTTTCGTTAGTCTTCTGTCTTCTTATTTCGACTTGGAAGGGTTTTGGTATTCTAGTGCTCTGTTATACGCGGTATATCGAGAAATCAGTTTTCAAGATACAACAATTGGCGACGGGGTAAAGAAAATTTTGAACCCTCCAATTGGACGAGATTCAGCCTAATTGATTTGACCAATCAGCGTGCGAGTCTATTATCGGTGATCTTGGAAGCCATTGGTTGTTAATTGGTCACAGTATTTCTCATTACCCTGCTGTTTCAGAAAATGACTATCCTTCCTAATCAATTTCAGCTACTACTTGATCGCCAGCAGCAGCGTTTCAGAGAAAGCCAGTTGAATGTTTTAGACTATTTATGCTAAATCTCCCATGTTTCGGGGATGTGAAAGAAATTGATGGATTAATTTCTCACATGCATACTGAACTCGAAAATAACTGCAGGACATATGAATATGAAAACATAAGCCTCTATGAATCCCTGATGATCAGTAATGCAAACGATGCAGTCGCTCATTATCTGTCCAGCGATCCAGAAGTGTCCAATTCATAAGCATACCCTGTCGTGGGTTCAAATCCCACTGTTCCTAAAACGTGTACAGACAGTGATGTACCCAGCTCACAGGAAGAAGATCTCTTATTAAATGCTCATAAATTAACTACAGTACCCTCCCACTAGGAAACAAATCTTTCAGTATACTGAGTCTAGCTGCTCCAAACGGTCCTCATCATTCAACAACAGGAGATTCTGATGAATCTTATTATCTAAATCCTCTTGTACCAGAAAATGTGTTAGATGCACCAGATGATGATCAGAAATTTAATACAATTCTGATAAATGTTAATTATCCCAGTGATCAACTATCTACGAATGAGATTTTCAAGGAATTCTTTGATAATGTTCCAGAAGAATCGAACGTTGATGACCTCATATCAAGCGACGTTGGTCCACACTATTTAATCACTTTTAGTGACTTCTCTGTTCCATGTGACAATTATGTGTTAAATAAAGTCAAATTAATTTTAACTTGGGGATATGAGGACTCAACATTATTTCGTGGGGGAGGATGAACCCAGAAAATTTCAAAATCCGGATATCAACTCCGAATCTTTAAAAAAAAGTGAGGTGTTGTGGATGCGGAAGGATAGACCAATAATTATCATGTTAAGTCCAATGGTGTCTTTGGACTTTAAATGGACATTTCCTATTGGTCGATATCTGTTCACTTGTTGAATATTGTACAAAATGTTTTTTTTATGGTACGATGTGGTATGTTTGGTTAGTATATAAATAGAGTATGTCTGAAATACAATGATTCATAACTCAGAGGCTGTCACTTGCGTTCTGGACTCAAGTGGTTGGGATAGACAGCGAAGCAGGGCCAATCGGGACTCTAAGTCATTCATTACGTGTTTGCGTGTCACTGCGATCGATCGATATAAAACGCTGTGCATTAAACCTGCAGTCACACGTTACAACACAATGTTAGGTTTCACTTCCCAGGACTACAATTCTGTGGTGTTAGCTTATGCTATCTTTGAAACGTATGTGTAGTTATTTCATTATCCATAAAGTGCTTTGAAAGCTAGTTCAACTGATTTTCAATTAGTCAGTTTCTTCACGATCCATCAACATCGTGAATGGTAGATTATGGTCAAGCCTCGAAGACCTACTTAAGTTAGTATTATTTTGTCACAAATATTTTCGGAACATTGCTCCTGGATGGTGACAGCTGGATTTTTGGTGTTTAGATCAAGCATTGTATACTAGGTGAGGATGTGTTAGTTAACGAAGTTGTAAACTTTCATCGACTAAGGTAGTTGGAACATGTGTCACCTACAGTTAACCACAACCTACTCTATTTTGTACTGGCTAGCATAACAGTAAATGAGGAGGAAGATGTAGGTGACCAAACAAAGACATGACATTAGTCCACAACATCGCTGACTGTTCATTTAAATCGTATGGACAGACGGGATTTGAAAAATAATATTTTCTAGTTGAAGATGATAAGTAAAGTAATAAAACACGATCATATTAGTGTTTTACGTAGTTATTAAGTAAATAAAAGTGGAATACCAAATTAAATACATCAACATAAGTTGATTTTATGATTGATTGTCTGATTAAAGATTGTTTTTACTTAGGGATTTACACATTCACATAGTAAACTTGCACCCATCTCAATCCAATACGCTTGAGGCTTATTTGTTTTCAATGGAACAGCGACTATGAAATTTGTTGACATACCTTAAAGTGAAGCAAAATAACAATGATAAACATATGATAAATGGATAGATATTATATAAAAACTAATTATGATATTGATCTTAGATGGTTGTAAGGAAATTGGTAGAAATAATCTCAGTCATTCGAAGCTGTAAACAGTAGAGTTCGAACGTGCCAGACCTGAGACTGTCACCTACCAATTGTATTGGAAGATGGTCGCGGAATGTCGCAGCTTGGTTGCAGCGAGATATGTTAACAGGCCACTGGGTACTGGCTTACTTGTCTAAATGATAGGCGCTAGCTGCGGTACATAGAAGGCTGTGGGTTTAATCCTCAGCGTGACTGTTAATGCACAATGTTTTAAAGTTTTACTCTAAAATTAATTGGCTGTTTATTGCTCCCAGATTTTGAAAGATTGTCATGTAGACTATAAAATGTCATTACTAATAGGTAACAAAACATGGCCTTTTTTAATTCATCAAAATAATGGGATTATTATTTGAGTTAAAGTAAATTTCACTATGAAATTTACTAAATAATAAAACCAAATATTTACATGAAACTGATTTATGAACTTTAAAAGTTGTATTGCCCCCAAATGCCCTGGTATGGCCGAGAGTGGGGAGAGTTCACTCTCCCTCTCCAAATGCTCTCACATGACCACGCGTAAATAGCCTCTGTCAGGGAAGTCTTACTCACTGCCTTCTCGTGGCGTGGGTGTTGTTTACGAAAATGAAATGACGAAAAGCGAAAGTCCGGCGCTTTAACCGGATTCCAAACCAATGGTGCGCATGGGCTCCAGTATCCTGCGGGAACAAATGGCGTGTGAACAAATTGTTGGTCACCGGCTTCCATGATACTGCATCTCCTTACGATGCTCCACTGTCTTGTGGATCAGACCTTCAGGTCGAAGGCTCGGGTAGTGGCCCCCTAAGAAAACCACCTGCTTCGGTTTGGGCACCCGGGTAGTATCATAGCCCTCACACATATCAAATGAGATTTGTGTGGCGCATATGTATCTGGTGCCTCCTTGTAACAATATCTATGTGTTAAAATAAATAAATAATGAATAAAAGTTGTATTTAGAATGGCTTAACATCAATGGAATCCAGGATTTGTATGTTATTCTGTTTGAGACTGGTCAAATGCATAACCTTGGATTTGTGTTTTGACTACCACATTAACATATAAGCCCAATGTACATCATTTCATATATATGCTAGTGCATAGTCCATTTAAATTCAATATAAACTTTATTTTTGATAAACATCTCCTTTGTTTCTATTTAATTTAGTCTAGATAAGTTGATAAATGAAATGTAATAATATTGACTAATTTATAGTATTATCAGAATGGGGATTTGTAGAGAGTTCTAATAGCTGAATTCATAAGTCAGTTTAAGCTAGATCATCATTAAGAATCTCAAAACAGTAGACGACCGTTTCATCCTAGTATGGAACTCTTTCGCATTGCACATCCATGATTCCGCATACGGAACTTGGACCCAGGATCTTCGGTCTTCCAATTATTAAACGTTCATTAATAAACTATAACTACATGATAATGATCTTACAATGAAGTTCGTTATGATGGACTGACTTTATGTTTGTAGGAAACTTATGAAACCTCACCTTTTCTTACGGTTGACGGTAAAAACAGTCCCTAATAACAACTGAAACATATATACTTGTTATCATAAGTTAATAATAGGAAATATATACATATATAAAAGGCAAATTCAATTTAGATGCAAATAGGATGTAAGAAATGAATTATGATGAAAAGTCAAGAGTGGTGAAATTTAAATGTATCTCCAGTGAAACATTTGTCACCAGTGACTTAGAATGATTGTAACACTAAATAGCAACTAAACTGAATTTCAAATTTTAATATCGGACACCTGGTTAGTGGTCATAGTAACTAGAGTTCATAGAGAGAGAGAGAGATGATGGTCCTGATTTCTATTTCTAAATGGGTTGTGCTTATTCACCTCTGAAGAGTTTCTTATTTTGATCAAACAGCCTACCAATTCTACCTGCTTTTTATTAATACCTTAGATGATATCAATTTGTGACAAATACTACCTACAAATGAAATTGTCCTTAAATAGTAACAATTAAATGTAAAATGACGAAAACGGAAGAGAAAATACTTTAATGTTAAAAACTTACCTGTTGTTGATAATACACCAGCTCTGGCTGCAGTTTTATATAATGGTGCAATATAATCATTTGAATCTGGTATATAATCCATTTCTGGTTTCATATGTATTATTGGCATAATAGATAACATTTCACCCAATATAGAATCAGTTATTTGCATTGTTTTATCATCCCATCTTAAACAAAACAATAGAAGAAAATAAACTAAGAATTTATATCAGATGGGTTTTGTGGATATTATAGTAACTTCAATGGTTAGGATTATGAGTCAGTTGAAGCTAGACCACCATGGAAAACCTGGAACAACTGGACGGCCGTTTCGTCCTAGTATTGAACTCCTCGGCAGTAGGCATCCACGATCCCGCCTCGAGAGATTCGAACACAGGACCAATCAGTTGATGAGCACTGCTGAGGAGCCCCATACTAAGTAAGATGAAACGGCCGTTCAGTGCTTCCAGGTTTTCCATGGTGGTCTAGTTTCAACTGACTCATAATCTTTACCATTGAAATTAAGAATTTATAGTTGAATAAATAATATTTAAGAAAAGTTATTTCAAGAATATAAAAAAGGATATGTAATAGAGTAGATGTTGTATTTTCTGATCTGGATGATACTCACAACATTGATACCATCAATAGAAGAACAAATTTTTGAAAAAAAGAAAAGGAAATGAGATATCTTTGAATGTGTCTACATAAACATCAACTTGCTGTTAAATGTTACAGTCAGTCAGTCGGTTGGTCAGCAACAATATAGAACTTCGTAAGTACGTACATCAGTTCGAGTTGACATACCGCATTAGAACAGAGATGCAGTTATCGATTTAAATTCCGTTGTGGTAGAGATAGTAAGAGTATAAGCAGTGATCAGAAACATTAGGATTTGAAAATGTTATTCAAGGAATATAATGGAGTGAAATAAAGTTGCAAATAGAAAAAAATAGAGGGACATGAAGAATTCAGAAAATTAGAATCTGGGAGAACACAAAGAGTGGATGCACCTGAGCCATTGCAAACGATTTTGAGCCATGTCATTCAAAGTCTCTAACCATCGGTTGCTATCATCTCGCGGTCCCTAACCAGGTAGTCTACACCTACCAACATGACTCAGTCTGTGGTAAGAGCTACTTATATTGATATAAGTAGTATATAACGTGCGTTGAAAGAACGTAATATCTGGCAGCAAAAGATGGTGAAGATCACAAAAGGTAGAGCGAGAACACATTGGAATTTGTAAAAAAATGCATGAACAATGGAATGGGAGACAATGGATTGGTGTTTGCAACAGAAACAATCCAGTTTGATTTGATGCATGAATATTTTGCAAATTGACGATTGACTATATGGTATTCAGATATTGATGAGATACACTGTATTATTGTGTTAAATGCATCTGTTTTCCTCACTCGTGTTCTCGTTCACTACAAGTCCACTTGTCAGTGACTTCATGGATTTGTGCCATGTTTTGGTCTGGTCACCCCTAGCTTTCTTCCATCTTACTCCTACACCACGAAACATCGCACATCGAGGCAGTCGGTGGTTGGGCATACGTAACACATGTCCCAGCCATCTCAACTGATGAAGTTTCACTACTTCATCAATTTATTTGCCATCCTTAACTAGTACCCATTTCTTAACAACTGCATTACTTACGCTATGGTCCCAGGATATACGAGCAATGTTTTGAAGACACCTATGACCAAATACTAGTAACCTACGAATATCCTCTACTCTTACCGGCCATGTTTCACAGCCATAAAGTAGGACGGAACGAACTGCTGCTCAGTAAATCCGTCCTTTGGCTGATAGACGGATATCTCGCCTACACCATAAATGACGCAAGTTCTCAAAAGCTAGTCAAGTCTTCTGTATCCATGCTGGGATTTCGTCACACTCCAGACCGCAAGGACTGATGAGACTCCCTAGATAAATGAAGCTGTTGATACGCTCAACTACTTC
>OX104024.1:3499958-3572483 GCA_944470205.2 Schistosoma margrebowiei
ACCCATCAGTCTCGCGCGCGGATGCTTAACGTCTAGACCACTGAGCCAGCAGGTATCCAACAGTGTTAGTGTCTAACTTCAACTAATCTGCGAAAATGAGCGATGCATCCACTATTGTCATCAGTGAGTTACTATCTCACAAATGACCCTGGTTTTTCGTGGTGGTCAAGCTTCAATTGACTCATGATCTCAACTATATATATATATATATATATATATATATATATATATATATATATATTCTATATTTTAGTTTCACACACACATACACGCACACATTCAATTACAACTTCACTGAAAAAACAAAAACATATATTTACCTTGAGGAAAAAAGAATCCAGATATCCAAAATGAAAGAGGTTTTCCTCTAATCATCCATGTGTTAATAAAATCACAACGTAGTACTAAATCTTTTATCCAACTACCTAATGGTTTTAAACTTGGATATGATTTAGATGACCAAATTTCTGGTACAGAATTTTGTAAAAATGCTGTGTATACACCTTCCAAATCTTCTGACATAACAATAAAACCTTTAATTGCTTTTTGAAGTTGTTTCAAAGAATTCTAAAGAATAAAAAAAACTACTATCAGTATAGGATTGTGGAGATTGGTGAGTTTAGATTAACATCATGAATGGGTCAATATTAGACTACCATTGAAAACCTAGAAGTATTGGACAGTCGTTTCATTCTAATATGGAACTCCTCATCAGTGCGAATCCACGATACTGCATGCGGGACTTGAATCAAGTACTTTCAATCTTCCAGGTTTTCAATGGTGATCTAACATTGGTCCATCCATGATATTAATCAAAAGTAAAAGAAATTATTATCAATGAATGAAATATGAAACAATGGTCACAACTATATTTATAGATCTGAACAGATTAGTACCTAACTAATAGTCAACGACTTGATAACTAAGTACGCCATCATGTACTCAGAACTTGAGCCATACTTTGTATGTTTGTGTATTCGTGTGCTGCTGTTCACATAGAACTAGTTGGAGTGAATTTTGAACAATATAAATCAGTAGTTGAAAGTTGAATGTTTTAATTGTAATTCATCTAGTTCTATAATGATATTTCTGTGGAATTAAACATATCTTGTTGATTCGATTAGTTGAACTTTATGATTCGTTGTTTAAAACGAAATGTTAATGTGGAGTTAATGACATTTGAGATCACGAAACTGGTCAATTCAATTTTATATAAATATATCCATTTCTTCCCAAAGCTTTAATGTATGAAAGGAATGTTTGTTTAACAAGTTGATCCTTAATTGAGGAACAGAATATGTCATAAACTAACTATCTATCTGTTATTCAAAGTTACTTATATTATTAGAAAGCTAAGGAAGTAAATAAAGTGTAACTCAATATATTACAAGAAAGCTTCATTAATTGAATCAGAGTCTCAATATGTATTCAAATTTGCAACTTTAGACTGTATTGTTAGCTCTAAGCAAAGATGAATAGTGACTAGCAGTGGAATCCAATTCAACGCGTGTTTCGTCCTATTTGGGACTCGTCAGCTGGATGTATCTACATCTGAGAGTTGATGTTTACTCTGGCACTCCAACCCAGTACCGTTTGCTTCAAACGCCATCATGTTATCCACTTAGTCTTGATACCCACTTGCTTGTGCAATGACGTGAAGTTATATTCACTTGGTGTTGTTTACTTGTATCTTCCCGTTGTTATTTAGGACTTCAACTGATCAGTCTCTTGTTGGCATATGTGCATCATGTGCGGACTGCCTTGATACTGCCCGAATTCGCAATCTTTATGAGTAAAAATGGATAATGGCTAGCAATGGAATCCAGGATACAGGTCTCATCTTATTTGGGACTGGTCAGCTGGATGTGCCTGTATTTAAGAATGGGTATTCACTCGTGGAGGGTCTCGAACTCAATACCGTTCGCTCCAAACTCCGTTACGTTATCCACTTAGCTACTGAGTCCTAAAGCATTTGAAGAGGACGGTATTGGGTTCGAGTCCTTGAGTGAACATGAACTCGGAGATGCAGGTACATCCAGCTGACGAGTCCTAAATAGGATGAAACACGCATCGAACTGGATTTCACTGCTAGCCACTATTCATCTTTGCTTATCATATCAATTATAATTATTCAATTTATATATATATATATATATATATATATATATATATATATATATATATATATATATATATATATATATATATATATATATACGTACCTTGATAATTTTTAATAATTTATTAAATCGATCAATTTCTTGAGTAAGTACAGTAGTCAATGAATCTATACGACCTTTATTATCAGTATCGAATAAATCTGGACGTGCATCTTCAATATTAATTTTTTCTGGTAATTTTTTCAATATAGAATCAGCTTGTTCATAAACCATATCATCATTTGTTTTCCCTGTACTCATTGTATTTGTACGTGGTTGAACATTAAGAATAACAGATAATAGATTATTTGTTTCTTGAAGCTTTTAATAATAATTTATTGAAAATAGAAAACAAAAAGCAACAGAATTATAAATTATAATGTTAAAATGTCAATTGTTTATGTTGACAATATAGAGTGAACATTGACCCAATCAGTCAGCTACAACGTAGCATCAGGCACATATATGCAGTGGTCCAAGTTGTTATACCTCATTAGCACAACAAGATGAACACCAAATTCATATAAAGCAGTTACTTCAATGGTAGTAATACATAAAAGAATGATCGTGTATCAAGCCTCTGACACAGAAGTCCTACTCACTGACTTCTCGTCACCATCACTGCAGAACATCTTTAAGCTCTCTAATCCAAAACCCGAGTTATGTATGAAGTTCATTACTGAATGACGAGATTTATCTGAAAATTTGTTATGAATATGAAGCATAACGTAAATACTGATAATTTTCAAGCCTCAAATCATGAGATATTAAGGTAACCATTAAATTGTCATAGGGTTAGTCAAAATGAAAGTGGATTATTAAAATGGGACAAAATACAGATAAATTAACGAAATTGACTACAAATTAGAAGACAGTACATTATTGTGTCAAGCATGAAATGTAACGAATATCAAAATAGATCAGAATATCTCTGAAAATTCAGTTGTTAAATGAAAATAGTATCAAGGGGTGTCACACATAACATCAATGAAATAACCTAAAAGGGGGTAAGAAATGCTATTACATATAATAAAACAAACTGAAACATTGAAATAAAAGTACAAATGGTTAGCATTTATATAACCGATCATAATATTGAATAATAATATTGGTGGAATACACATAACTACTGAATAATATTAAGTAATATTGTGTAATATGACCCGTAAAGAAAAGCTATTGACAAGGCTGATTCATGAATTAATATGTATGAGTTTCAGTTTCGATAATTCACATTACTGCAACATGAGACGAACTTGATAAGGTGAGAAATAGAAGAGAAAAATGATTAGAAACAGTATCAGAATCTGAAAATGAGAAATTTGATTCGAAGAAAGGTTGAAAAGTAAAATGTTAGTCCTGAGTTCGAATTCCGAGAGCGTAATCGTGAATGCGCACTACTGAGGAGTCCCATACTGGAGCGAAGTGACTGTCCAATGTTTCCAGGTTTTCCACGGTGCTCTAGCTCTAGTCGACTCATGAATTCAATCATTAAATTAATCAACAGTTGTCATAGGGTAGCTGTGAGTGTTTTAGTTTGTTTATTAATGTAAAAGCTTTCATCTGTTATTCATTCTTTATAAATACCAAAACCTTTCTGAAGTATTATCATCTAAATAAATTCAAAATCCTATTTAGTAATAACAAAGTTCAAATGATGAAATTGCAGTTTGACATTTAGTTTATTAGTTCGGGGATAAAGTAGATTTACAGTAAATCCTACTTGATCTAAGATTCATACTGATTGATAATCATTAATAAATCATACGTCTGTAATTCTGATAGGAATTATCATTTGTGTGGGATTTCAATATCTGCATCATACAGTATTATCGTCAGTAACCGATTGTAGGACTGTAATATCACTACTTGTTAATCACTAATGATTATTATAAAGCAATATATTAATATCAAACTACATTTATACTTTTGTGCGAGAACACTTATTACCTGATATACTAAATTAGCATTTTCATTCATACCAAATAATTCAGGTCCTGAACTAAATGGAAGACTAGATACATATTCCAAATATTCTGCTAAAGTTTCTTTAGTTGGTGGATAATAAATACCAGATGATGAATAAACATAATCTGATTTTAATGTAGATGGATGAAAGAAACGTTGAAGTATTGTACGTAAACATCTCTGATCCCAGAAATCAGTGACACGTCCACCATATGTAATCTAAAATAAGAAATGTAAAATAATACTTTTGTCAAAGATCTATTTCTAGTAAGATTTCTATTGGTTAACACTTACTGGACATGTTGTTGAGGTGATCCCGAAAATTACTTGCAAAAGACAAGCAAGCATCAGGAATCACTAAGAAGCGTTTCGTCCAATTAGCGTTCACTTGAAGTTTTTGCCAAAAATATCAAGGGAGCGAAACGTCACATGTAGTGGTTCTGATTGGCCAGTTGCTACACTGCTACTATGTTTAGTAGCATTTCCAGAATCTTCTGGCAACCCAAGGACATTTAAAATATTATGGAAAGCCTGTATTTTCTGTATTAAAATGAACTCATACTTTGAGTCTTGTCTCTCGTGTTCAGGTCGTATTATAGTTCTAGCTTGGGGATTACAGAATAGCTTAGGAGACGAATATAGCGTTCAGTCCGCAAGACTTATCAATGTTAATGTTTAAGTTACCTCATTATTTCAATGAATACCTCGTTAGTATTTGAAGAGAATAGTACTGTATTCAAATCTTATTGTGAACAACAATATTTGGTTATAGGTATATTCATTTGATGAGTTTTAAACAAGATGAAACGCACATTTTGAGTTACGGTGCTAGTCACAATTCAACTTAAAACTAAACCTAAACTAAACTAACTAATTCGACCAGAATGTACATATACCGAGAAAAAAAGATATTGATTGATTCTAATCCTGCATGGCAACAACCGGAAATTGAAAACACTTAGTAACAAAGATAAACTTATTAAGTCATATCATTCTATGTCCGTTAGATAAGTAATATGATATGTAAAAAAAGTGTGGGGGGGGAGGTGAAACAACAACGTTTACTAACTTCAGCTGTGATATACGTTAAAGCATCCCATGGTATATAAGATTCATGACAGAACATTTCTAAATTTAATAATGCACATTCACGATCCGAATCATTAAAATCATAATTAATATTCCATCCAAGTGGTCCAAATTTTTTTCTTTCCAATATAATTGAATGAAAGAAACAAATACCAAATACTAATTTACGCCAATCATTTCTTAACACTGTATCAATAATATTTAGAGAAGAAAACAAAAAAACAAAATATGAAAAGTAAGTATGTTAGATCATTTCATTATTATCTAACATTTACTAACTGTTATATCCCGATAAGAATCACGAGTCAATTGTAGCTAGACCTTGATGAGAAACCTGAAAGCACTGGATGGCCGTTTCGTTCTAGTGTTGAACTCCTCAGCAGTGCGCATCCACGATCTCGCACCACACGAGATCCGAACCCAGGACCTATCAGTTTCGTGACGGGCGCTTAACCGACTAGACCACTAAGCCGGCATTCGGTGGTGTTAATGTCTAACTTCAACCACTTCATGAAGTCGCACAATCGTACACCATTGTCTTCAGTGAGGTGATTTTTCACAACAGACCTGGTTGAACTCCACTGGTAACGGTTTCTCACTAGAACTCCGGGGGTATCTCTTGAAGTCAATCACTAGTGAGCAGATGATTATTATCAGAAGTGGGCTTTGTGTAGATTTTAGAAATTTCACTGATTGAAATATTGTATAATTGTTAAATAACTAAACTATTCATATTCATATACCTCTTATTATGACCTTCAGTCTGCTCTATGAACTATAATTTTATGATTTACCATTCTTGAGTTATCACTTGTCTATTAATCACTACCTCCCACATTCATAGCCACATTTGGCCAAATTTTGTACAAATGTTATTTACTATTTTATGCTACATTGCGGTCTGTTTGATTGGTATATAAACCCAGTATGTTTGAAATAAATGATTCATAATGCAGAGGCTGAGATTGGTGTTCTGGACTTAATAGGCTGGGTTAGGCAGGAAGCAGGACCGATAAGGACTCTAGGCTGATCGTACGTGTTTTATAGGTCATTCGTCCGGTCGATAATTCACTTTTTCTCTAATTGGCAATATCATTACGTTATATATTAATAGGACACGGGGCACAAGTTATAACACTAATGTTAACAATCTCTTCATTATTGTATAATATAGAATCAATAAATGACGTAACATTATATAAAAACTTAAGTTGGTATTAGAAAATTACTACTGCTGCTGCTACTAATGTAGTGAACAAGAACTCAGGTGGAGAAAAGCAATTCATTATTCGATACACAATTACAGAGTTATAAGCAAAAATGGATAGTGGCTAGCATTGGAATTCAGTTTGATGCGCATTTCGTCCTATTTGGGACTCGTCAGCTGGATATATTTTCATCCAAACGGGCAGTGAGTTCGAATCCCGGAGTAGCAACCCACTCTGAGATGCAGGCACATCCAGCTGACGAATCCCAAATAGGACGAAACGCGAGTCAACTTGGATTCCACTGCTAACCAATATTCATCTTGGCTTATAATGCTTGTGAATTAAGGTAATGTCGAGGCAATCCATACAGTATGCACATATGCCGATAACAGACTAATCCATTGCAGTCCTAAACTTTAGTGAAAAGATTCGGTTAAATAATACAAAGTGAATTTACAATTATAGAGTGTTTTCATAAAGTTGAAAACCGTACACCAAAATACATAATTTGCACATCTTCAATCATTTGTCCTTTACGTATTTCATGATTCTTTCAAATATGCTGTTATTACAATAACTTTCTGTTTCTCTCTTCTGCTCAACCGAATCTTTTCAATCTTCTAATGACATGCATTTCACTTTCGATTAGTGCTACCTACTACTTATATCTGTCAACATAAGTAGCATACACCATACTTCGACTCCTAATTACCATTAATATTACTGTAATAAACGAGAACACGAATAGGGACAATTAATGTATATTAAGACAAAACTACAGGTAAGATGTGAGAACCATGCACTGAATACTTCATCTTCAAGTTTTCATCAACTATCCTTCACATTGTCTATGATTCATCTAGTTCACAATTTTTTTTCTATTTTCCCTTCTGTTCTTTTCAACTTCATCTTCTTTCTTTCTTTCTTTCTTTCTTTCTTTCTTTATTTTAACACAGATATTGGTGCAAGAAGGCACCAAATACATATACGCCACACAAATCTCATTTGATATGTGTGAGGGCTGTGATACTGACCGGGCGCCCAAACCGAAACAAGTGGTTTTCTTAGAGGGCCACATCCGGAGCCTTCGACCTGAAGGTCTGATCCACAAGGCAGTGGAGCAATGTAAGGAGATGCAGTTGCATGGTAGCCGGTGACCAACGATTGGTTCATACGCCATTTGTTCCTTCAGGATACTGGAGCCCATGTACACTATTGGTTTGGAATCATGGTTTTCCAACTCCCCTAGGTGGACTGTCCGTATTCACCAACCCAGTTAAAGTGCCGGACGTTCGATTTCCGTTCTCCCAATTTCGTGAACAACACCTTGGTGGCGCGAGAATGCAGTGAGTAGGAGTTCCCTGGCAGAGGCTAAATACACGTGACCACGTGAGAGCATTTCGAGAGGGGGAGCGGACTCTCCCTACTCTTGGCCGTACCAGGGCCCACTTCTGCCTGGTTTTCTAATTTCGATTGGTGTTGCATATTACCTACATCGACAGACATAGGTAGCATAGACTACACAACTATTAGTATTACTATCATTATTACTACTGCTAATGCAATTCTGTTGAATGGTTGAAGGCATTTCATCAATTCATGATCATATTTAGCTTATCAATCATCATAACAATATAAAGGTGAGATATAGTCATCATCATTATCACCATTAATTACATACATTTGAATCATTTCTCAAAATATATACCTCGATTTACACAGAAAATTATGTCATATGTATATGGAACACACTCCCAACATTGCAAACCTACCATGTGTATTAAATGATTCCATGGATATATCATTCAATGCTCGAACAAGATTTGCTTTTAATCCTTTTGGTGGTTCATTAGTTACTTTTACTGAATTTTGTAATACAGATATTGGAAATGATTTTGATGGCATTGAACTTAAATATAAACGAAAATCTGTATGTGTTGATTTAGGATTTTCAGCAAGTTGTTTCACTATTTCTTCTAATCGAATCATCCATGAAGCAGCTAAATGACAATTCTTTCAAAATAAAAAAAATACACAAAAAATACAACGCTAAATTGAAGATCGTTTTTACTTTCGATGGAGTTTTACTCTCTAAGCTGATCAAACCATTCAGCTCAGAGAACAAAACTCCATCGAAATCATTCATCGGAGCTACAGATCTTCTCCATCATCCCATGGTTTTTACTATTTTGTTTCTTAAGAACAATAGAAATAAGTAATGTATACTTACTTAATTATTGGTGAATGATTGATAACGATTCATTAACTGAAGTGATTTGGATGATGTGTCACATATACTTAACTACCATCTACATCAACGAGCAACATTAACTGGTATGAGAAAAGGTTTGAGAAAAAAAACAACTAGTTCCTGTTAAACTACGATATGACATTAACCCATGAAATAATGATTACTTGTTGATATGAGTCGTACTGATTGGTGTAAACTGCTTGGATAAGTTTCACTTGATACTTTTAAACAATGATCATTGGTTCTTTCCGTTTGGTTCGACGGATGCTTACGTTGAATAATTCATCTGCGTATAATTATTAAATAGCTGACTGAATCAAAAGATTAAATTACAATGTAATTTAGGTATTTCATTGATTAATACCTTTATTACGAACTTTTTTACTCCTGAATTTCCAGATAACTTAAGTATCTTCCTTAAGACAATGTACCGTGTTAGTGACATCTTTCGTAATAGCTTCATGAACTGGGATTCTAAGTGAAGCACATGTAGTTCATTTTTGTAACTTACCATTTTACCTTAGAATGAGTTATTACTTTATGAGTTTACTATCATACATATTTATATATGAATACTGTGAATTAACTAAAGGAACTAGGTATGATAGGCTGAATAATTTTAGGCATACTACATGCAGTACAAATAACCAAACAGCTCGTACATCCTTTCAAGGTTGAACAGTCAATGAGGAATCATAAATTAGGTGGGTAGTTAGGGGAAATTAGTTATACACTTGAAAAAGTTGATGATCTATATATATAAGAAAGGAGGGGGGGTTGCGGAGGTTTTAGTAATTTAATAGTCGAATTCATGAGCCGATTAAAGCTAGACCATCATGGAAAAGCTGGGAGGACTAGATGGTGTATGGATATATCGTTATTTAATTCACATAGGACAAATATATAATTACTCTTGATTTGTGTATATCATCAATAGATTTTCCAAGTTGAAGCCTTCTAATCATCTCTCAATCTTTTCATTCTTATCACTGATTGGAAAAAGTGCATACCATGTAGTTGAATCAAAAGTTCCAGGTCGTAACATGGTAGGGTTGAATTCAAACTAAAATATTTATTATTCTATAAATGATTTCATTATTAACATCTTATGGAACTAGAACTGCTTTATTAATGAAACAAGAACATTAATTTTTATATGATACTTTAGAAATATTGGTTAACAATTGCTATGTTTGAAGCGATTACAAGTTCATCTAATCTGGGAACGGAACAATAACTCGGTGACCAAAGACCAATAAGCCAGGTATTCTGATGCGTCCCAGCCACGCTAACTAGAGAGAGAAGTTCATGTTCGAAACGGGGAAATATATCTTGCAAGCAGCAAGAAGCACGAGCAAATAAAAATAGGCACAAATCATCCCGGACAGGATAATCAGTGAGAACCAGACTCCATTCACCTTAAACATCCATTTATTTTAGAGTATCCTATGTACTGTTCCCAAAAAACCATTTGACAGCTTTATAATATCAGAGTTTTCAGTAATGTTGCGTCTCATTACCTGAATGATTTAACTATGCCTGTCTACAAGAAACTGTTGAGATCCTTACAGTTTACTGAGTTTGTGATTAATACTCACTCAAGAAGGTAGTTTGAATAAAAGTGTATTTATAAAAGTGTAGATGATACTTGTATTCAAACCTATCCGATGGATAATATGAGAACCAAAAGAGAATCTGATATAGTCTCAGATCATCACTTACTGGTCGCCAAGATGAAACTGAAATCAGTCAGTGATCATGAGTGTTGTTAGAGGTATTAGAGTGGTTATCACCTCCCGGTTGCCCACACTGTGAAAGGGTTCATCTGAAGGTACCTGAGAAGAAAACTGGATTAGAGGTGACCTTAGTGACCACAGTGTCCAAGAGACAATTGCTTGAGGTCGGTCACTCACGACCTTGTTGTGAGTAATTTTCGTGTTAGCTCCGTATTTGTTGAGACCTTACGGCTGGAGACGGATATCCATAGGATAAGGTGAGGTGTGCATTTTTAGGGTTGACCTCCTCTAACTTCACCCCTCCTTGTGAGAAGGCAGCATCACTTTCATGCTGGTTGTTCGAAGGAAACACCATAACAACGTCACACCTCTGTACAATCAGCAGTACGACTTCGCCCTCAGACCTTGGGCCTGCTACTTTTAGTCTTATCGCTCTTCAACCGAACCGTCTGGCATGGTAGGACCTTGATGAACGATTTTTCCAGCCAGTATAGCGCTACTGGTTCATCACGATAGGCAAGCATGACCACCACGTCAAGGTGGCAACAACGATCGGGTATGAAACCGAAATTCAAGAATCACTGAATAACGGACTGGACATCACAAAAGTTTAATACGTCCTTTCTTCGGCATACTAACAGACTCAATCAATTCAAGATAGTCCTAAAAAATTCAGTCGGTTAGATAGTCAGTCAGCTACAACGTAGGACTAGGCACATATATACATCGGTTCAAGTTGTCATACCGCATTAGCACAACAAGACGAACACCAAATTCATAGAAGTGGTTAATTCAGTGGTGGTAATATATAAAAGAAAGATTGTATAGAAGGATACAGTACAGGAAGAAAGAATTAGTTCGTAGAAAGAAAGATATGAAGAGATTTTAATCTCATTGCTTAAAGGAAGACAGAGAGTTTATACACGCACACTACTGTAATCGATTCTGATCCATGTCACCCACAGTCTCCAATCATTGGTTACGATAGTCACCGATGGACCCTAACAAATAATATGCATCTACCAATATGGCCCAGACTAGAAGGTTCATTTTTATTTATTTGTTTTAACACACAGATATTGTTACAAGGAGGCACCAAATACATATACACCAAACAAATCTTATTTGATATGTGTGAGGGCTGTGATACTGACCGGGCGCCCAAACCGAAACAAGTGGTTTTCTTAGACGGCCACATCCGGATCCTTCGACCTGAAGGTCTGATCCACAAGGCAGTGGAGCAATGTAAGGAGATGCAGTTGCATGGTAGCCGGTGACCAACGATTGGTTCATACGCCATTTGTTCCTTCAGGATACTGGAGCCCATGTACACTATTGGTTTGGAATCATGGTTTTTCAACTCCCCTAAGTGGACTCTCCATATCCACCAACCAGGTTAAAGCGTCGCTTTTCGTCCTCTCAATTTCGTAAACAACACCCCTGCCACGAGAAGGTAGTGAGAGTAGGACTTCCCTGACAGAGGCTATACACACGTGGCCATATGAGAGCATTTCGAGAGGGAGAGCGAATTCTCTCCACTCTCGGCCGTACCAGGAGCATTTGAAGGTCAAACTAGAAGGTTAGTGACTAATGTCATGTTTTCATTGAGCCACCCCTTTTTATTCAAACAATATCATTCTAATCAAATCATTTAAATCATTTTTTTTTGAAAAACATTTCAATCATTACCTGTAAAAATACCCAATCACCTAATTTACATGCTTCATTAATTAATTTCTCTGCTTTTGGACCTTGTCCTTGTCCTAATGATACAATATGTACACGTTCTATATAATTAAATTCTTTAATAAATTTTTGAAATTGATTCATTGGATCTGAACCACTTGATAATATAAATATTAATGGTGTAATTGAATTAATTTCTTTATATAATATTGATAATTGACATGAAGGGGTTTCAATAAATTCTTTACCAAGATTATAATATATAAAATCTCTTATTACTTTGGTCGTTTTCTCTTCATAGAATGTTGATATAAGTAATAATTTTTGAAATGATGTTAATTTTTCATTATAGTTACTAAGTGGTAATGTATTTTTATCATATTTAGGAGTTAATCTATAAATACCCAATTCTTCATCATCTTCTTGTTGTTGTTGTTGTTCCCTTGGTAACTGTTTCATTATTGGATTAAAATCAATAATAATTGAATAATTACAAATATCATTAGGTAATGTATGAAATTGTTCTGGAAAATATTGTGATAAATCAATAATACGTTTCCATTGTTTTATATTTAACCAATTTTTTGTATGAATTGGTTGTTCTAATTGTTGTTTATTATTAGTCATTATATTATCATTAGGTATACCTAATAAGAAATACAACCATTCATTGATTGTAATTTGATTCATTTGTTTTAATATTTCAATACATAACATAAATGAAAAGATTAATTTATCACGTTCAAATAAACCACGTGAAATATTATTATATGTTGCTATAGTAATAGAATCTATTAAAATTTGTATACGTTCATCTAATGTAGTTACATTTGGACTATTTTGTATCGTTGTATTGAATAACTGAAAAAAAAGAAAAGAAAAAAAAAAGAGTTCTGTTATGATTTTATGTCCGGCTTTTTTATCATGTGATTTATCCACCAATCAAAATACGACTTATACAATGTTAACACTATGCCAAACCAATGACGTCCGAGCGGTATGAGCGGCCTAGCGTCCTCATTGGTCCTATGTCCGCCTAGCCCGTCCACTTGAGTCCAGAAACACAATACCAGCTTCTTCAATATGAATCGAAATAAAAAATAAACAAAAAATATTTATAAATAAAGTGTTTAGTGTTTATACCTGTTTACAGAGCATTGGTTACTGATTAGCATTCTACAGTCCAGTCAGTCCTGAACCTTTCTTTCTAGTCCTATCCAATTGTTATTCATTTTTCTCATATCTGCCTCGGTTTCTCGGTGTAATGTGTTCTTTGGTCATCCTCCTCTCCTTTGGCCTTGAGGATTTCAAGTGGTGAGGGCTTGCCTTGTGACGTACGTAGTTAGGTGCTTTCATCAATATGTGTACTATCCACTTACAGCCATTCTTCCTAATTTCTTCCTCCACTGGAATCTGGTTTGTTCTCTCACACAGTGAGTTGTTGCTGATGGTGTTTGGCCAACGGATCCGAAGTATTTTGTGTAGACAATTGTTAATGAACACTTGTATGTTCTGAATGATGGTTTTCGTAGTTGTCCAAGTTTCCACTCCACACAATAGAACTGTGTTGACATTTGTATTGGAAATGCTGGTTTTGGTGTTGGTTGACAGACAATTGTTTTAATTTCTAGATGTTCTTCAGTTGTAGATATTTCGTTCTTGCTTTGCAGACTGATGCATTCACATCTGCATCAGATCCACTATGTTCATCAATGATGTTGCCCAAATATGTAACGGTTTCTTTATCTTCCAAGGATTCTGTGTCAGGTGTGATTTCATTGGTGCATGCTTTGTTGTATCGAAGAACTTTTCATTTCCACTATGACCCATGCTCCCCCCTCGATGTCAACGTCTTTATAATCCAGTTGATCACCAGGAGAAAGAGAATGGTTGAGAGTAAGCAACCTTGTCTGACACCTGCATTTACTTCGAACGAGTCTATCAATTGTTCTCCATGCACGATTTTGCAGTTTAATCCATCATAGGGATTCCGTATGATGTTGATTATCTTCTTGGGCACGCCGTAGTGTCAAAGAAGCCTCCATACTGTTGTCCTGTCCGCATTATCAAATGGTTTCTCATAGTCAATGAAGTTGATATAGAGTGATCAATTCCAATCAATTGATTGTTGCACAATGATCCACAATGTTGTGATTTGGTCTGTACACGATCGATCCTTACGGATTCAAAATGAATGTCAGAAACGATTTCATTTAATAAATTCATTAGTACAATGAGGATTTGTGGAGATTGTAGTAATTTTAATAGTTGAATTCATGAGTTCATCTAATCTAAATCACCACTGAAAACCTGGAAGATTGAAGGTTCTAGGTCCAATCCCAGTTGAGGGATCGTGGATGTAGAATGCTGAAGAGTCCTATACTAGGATGCAACGGCTGTAGACTGCTTTCAGATTTTCAATAGTGATCTAGCTTAGATCGATTTATGAATTCAACTATTAACATTAATTACATTCTCTATTGTTTTTCGAGTTTAGAGATCTAATTAAAACAGCTTCATTGTGTATGACATTGTTTATTAACTAATTAGTAGTAGTAGTAACGATTTTGCATTAGAATACAATATCAGATGTATCCGCTTTTATTACGACTAAAAACGAACCATATTTTCCTATCATATTTCTCAAAAAAACGAAGACGTTCTTGTTACTCTATAACAGATTTGACCACATCATGAAATTTATTATTCCAATGCACTTCTTTCCATCAGTGTAAGATGGTTGAATACAACTGACAGAAAGTTCTTCTTGATTTCATACACTTCAATACTCATTGTCTAAGTATATCCATAATCTTAAAAGAACTGATAATCCCTGCGAAGTTTGTATCCATATCGCTACTCATTGTTTACAATCTCATATTACTGATAAGTAATATCGAGATAACACGGTGCTTGAAGGTAATCAACAGGAAACCCTGGACCCGAGTTTCGTGCTATTTGGTACATCTTGCTAACGAGTGCTATTTTAATTTGCATGATAGGATTATTTTTATTAAGAATTCCTTTTGGACCCTGTTTAGCCGTACTTTTTGAAACGATTTTAAAAGAATTGTTTAAGTACATTGAGAACTTTCATTTCACAATTGATTGATCACTTGGTGGTGATCAATGTCCTGTGTGTCAACTCCTTCTTAGTGCAGATCGAATGCTATCGACCAAGTTGCAATATGGCCACCATTCTAGGTGACTCGACTCTGCGGGGACTATATATTGAGATTAGATGGTGGTTGGGGGTAGTCGACAGGAAACATTGGACCTGCGTTTCATGGCATTTGGCATTCGTCAGCAAGGTGTACCTGTAATCTTGAGGGAACTGGTGCTCCCTGAAGGATTCGACCCTTTTTCACCATCTTATATCAACATAGTGCACGCAATGTCGATTCATCTAGACTAGTGGCTACAGTGCAACTTGGTCGATAGCATTCGATCTGCACTAAGAAGGAGTTGACACGCATGACATTGATCACCACCCAGTGATAAATAATATCATTATAAATCACGAAAACTAATTATATAACAATTCACTTACATTTTTGAAATATTTCAATGAAAATTGATACATTGGATCAATTTCAGCCATAGCTGTTATTACAAAATACATAACAGAACCACGTGTAGCAATTGGTAAATATTTTGAACGTGCTGTTGTAATTTTTTGTTCTGTTAATGTTGCTTCAGTTAAACGTTTTGTAATTTCACTTGATTTTATTTTAGATTCATTTAATGTATTAATTAAATCTTCATTATCTAATATATTCCCTTCAGATTCAAATAATAATTTCAATATTCTATTTTCTGTTTCCTAAAATATATAGATATTATATGTGTGGAAACATTGAATATTAGTCAAAAGATGATTGATATTGTAAACAGAACCGAGATATTTTGAAACTATTATTATTACTTTAACACAGATATTGGTACAAGGAGGCACCAAATACATATGCACCGCACAAATCTCATTTGATTTGTGTGAGGGCTGTGATACTGACCGGGTGCTCAGACCGAAGCAGGTGGTTTTCCTAGAGGGTCACACCCCGGGCCCTTGACCTAAAGGTCTGATCCACAACGCAGTGGAGCAACGTAAGGAGATGCATTCTCATGGAAGCAGGTGACCAACGATTGGTTCATACGCCATTTGTTCCTGCAGGATACTGGAACCCTTGTGCACCATTGGTTCCACTGTCATGTGGATCAGACTTTTAGGTCAAAGGTTAAGAGTGTGGCTCGCTAGGAAAATCACCCACTTCGGTTTAGGCATCCGGACAGTATCCCAGCTTTCATATAAATCGAATGACTTTTGTGGTGTATATCTATTTGGTGTCTCCTTGTACCAAATGTTTATGTGTTTTAATAAATAAATAAAAGTAATTTAAGCAAACGAATAACGTAAAATTTCGAATTCTAATAACAACTAATACCTATCGAACAAAATGTACAATATTGTAGCTAACAATCCTTTGAAGTTTAAAGAGATGCATACATTGATTGAATACTCGTATTAAATTAAAGTAAAATTAATACCAGCTGGCGATAGAGAGTGTATACACCTAGGTGATTGTGGTCGATTCTGAGCGATGTCAACTACAGTCTCTAACCATTGGTCAAGATAGTTAAGGCTGACCCCAACCAAGTAGTCTGCACCTATCAACATGGCTAAGACTAAGTGACTTCAAGAACTGATGCCACATTTTGGTTTGACCACCCCTAACTTTCTTCCAGCTGTCTCCTACACTAGTCAGCCTTGCACGTCGTGGTAATCAGTGTTCAGTCATACGTAACACGTGGCCCAACCATCTCAGTCAATGAAGATTCACAACGTCGTCAACTAATTTACCATCATTCCCTAATACCCTACGTCTGTCCTTACTAAGACTTATCCGGTGATCCCAGCAGATGTGAGCAATATTTCTAAGGTGTACAATTGATCTTTTTTTCTCGGAATGACTCAAAATCAACAAAATAGTTTTATCGATAATCACAATGATAAACACTGATCATTGGAAATTATTAAATCCATATATATTGATTTTATTTAGTTTGACTTTAATTAATTTAGTAAACTCTTGAATAATCCCGTAATATATTTATTCAAATCATAGCGATGTTAAGTGTGATCAATAAAAGAACTCACCAATGATAAATTGAAACGCCCACCACCACATTAACTTTCTTGGACCTTGTACGACTATGTTTTGGTTATTCACCAATCACAATTATGTTCATTATAAAACAATATTCGCCGCCTTGTTGACTCATTTTTCCTATACCCTAGTTAATGTTCGGTAATGTTGTTTATGTCTGTATTTTCCCCTGTGTTCATAGCCTGTACTGTTTGTTTTTGTACACTAACGGTGTTAATTTATGTTTTAGAAAACTGATAAAGTAGTTTATCAAGCCAAATAGCTTACTTGTTCTGACTTTGGCTAAACCAAGACTCTATGCTCGACTGTCTAAAGAATAGCTTAGAGTTACAGCTGTAGGAAATTGCTTCCTACAAATGAAAACAGTCAAACAAAACTTACTGATGGGTTTTATATTTATTTATTTAAACACATAAATATTAGTACAAGAAAGCACCAAATAGATATGTGCCACATAAATCATTCAATTTCTGTGACGGCTGGGATACTGTCCGGATGCCTAAACTTAAGCAGGTGGTTACACCCTGAGCCGCATAGTAGTGGGACAACATCAGGAGATACAGTCTTATGGTAGCCGGTAACCAATAATTAGTTCATATGCCATTTGTTTCCTTAGGATCCTGGAGCCCATATACACCAACCGGTTTAAATCGCCGGATATTCGCTTTTTATCCTTTCAATTTCTTAAACAACAGTAATACCGCGAGAATGCAATGAGTAGGATTTCCCTGACAGTGGTTGTATACATGTGACCATGTGAGAGCATTTCGAGAGAGAGAACTGACTCTCCCCACTCTCAGTCATACCAGGTCATTTGGTGGTGGGGCACTGATGGGTATCATACATACACACACGCACACACATAAAGACAGAAAAACAAACAAACCTTAAACATTCCACTTACTTTTAATTGATTTTTATCTGTATTAATTTTAACAATTAATTGATTACGTTGTTCTTCTAATTCTGGTCTTTCAATACTAGTAACATCATTTAATAATTGATCTTCTAAACCATTTAATGTTACAGTAAAATTAATAATTGTTACTTTAATAGATATATCAGGTAAATAATGTGGATTAGATAATTTAGTTGTTATATATAAACGAAAATTTTGATTATATTCTATATCATTATCACCAAGTCGTATTAATAAACGACCACCGGACATAAAAGTTTGTTTTAATAATATAGATTCTAATGAAGGATCTAATGTTTCAGCAATATCTTCAATTAATAATGGTAATCCTAAACGTATACAATTTTCTAAGATTCTTAATAAATTTGAATCGGTTAATTTAATAATTTTTAATTGATTCTGTGATTCCATTGTACGTATCCAACGATTGGCTTGTTCTTGTGGATCAATGAATAATGGCCAACGTCTTGAATTTGTAACTAAAATAGCATTATCTATACTAAATGAATCTTTTGGTAAACCTTGTATTGTCCATTGTCTTATTTCATATAAATTACCAAGGATATGAAATAATGTTAATTCTTCACTAACAGATATATTTAATTCATGACAACGATGAATCCATTGTTGCATTAAATCATGACGATAATTGATTGTGAATGCACCATAATAAGCTATACAAGCGGATGCTATAAATACATCACCTATAATATGATTTAATTGTATATTATATTGTTCTATTGATAATTTCCAACGATCTTGTTCATCCATTAAACCAGTGGTTAATTTATTAGCACGTTTTAATCTAGTTGATATTAATGTTAAATATTGTTCTAGTTTCTTTTTTTCATTGATGGATTGATGATACTCTTGTTGTAATAATGTAATCTTTTGTTCTACATCTGATAATTCTAATTGTTTCTGTTGAAGTTTACGCATGACAATATCTAAATCTGCATTCGCTTCTTCTAAACTAGAAATGTGAAAAGAAAGAGAAGAGAATTGTAAATATGGAAGATAAACTATCTTTGTTTTTATCAGTTTAGATGGGGTGTGAAGATTGTTAAGTTTTATTTTTTTGATTGAGATCATCAACCGATTGATGTTAGACTATCACTGAAAACCTAGAAGCATTGAACAGCCGTTTAGTTCTATTGTGGGACTCCTCAGTAGTGTGCACCCACGATCCCGCTCGCGGGATTCGAACCCAGGGCCTTTAGTCTTGTGTGAGAACGCTTAACCTACTGAGTGGATGGTGTTAATGTCTAACCTCAGCCAATCCATGAAGTTGCGCGACCATCTTCCATTGTACTGAGGTAGATACCTGTTTCTATCCGACATGGATACGCACTGCTGAAGAGTCCCACAATAGAACGAAACGGCTGTCCAGTGTTTCCAGGTTTTCAATGGTGGTCTAGCATCATCAGTCGGTTGATGATCTCAACAAAAAAACTTAAGAACCTCCACACCCCATCTAAACCGATAATTACCATGTGCTCACTAGTGACTAGCTTCGTGAGAAAATTCTCGGAGTTTTGGTGAGAAGCCATGACCAGTGGAGCTAATCCGTATCGAGTAGACACAGGTGTCTACCTTAGTACAATGGAAGATGGTCGCGCAACTTCATGGATTGGTTGAGGTTACACAATAATATCCTTGTTTTTGTTTTTTCCAAAAAAACAAAACAAACAAATACAAACAGTCATTCCATTATAGACTATATGGTATTGTGACGTGTGCTAACTAGTGTCGACAAATATAAGTAGTATGTAACATCAATTGAAAGTGGAATACATGGTTACAGAACGTTGAGACAATCAAGAAAAATTGAATGGGAAAAGAGAGTAATTGGTATGATGTGGGCTACGTATGCAAAAATAAGTAGTATAAAATGCTATTGAGAAATAGAATGCCTGGCAGCAGATAGTTGAGATCAAATAAAAGAGAATCAGAACAGAAAGTAATTGGACAAGTGGAGGGTTCATTATGAATGCAGTGGTCTTGAGTGCTGTTAGAGGTATGACAGTGGTTATCACTTCCTAGTTGCCCACACTATGAAAGGGTTCTTCTAAAGGTACCTGAAAAGAAAATTGGATTAGAGGTGGTCTTAGTGACCTGACAGTGTGACTGCAGTGCCAAAGGGACAACTGCTTGAGGTCAGTCACACACGACCTTGTTGTGAGTAATTTTCGTGTTATCTCCGTATTTGTTGAAACCTTACCGCCGGAGACGGATATCCGTGGGATAAGGTGAGGTGTGCATTTTTACGGTCGACCTATTCTAACCCCACCCCTCCTTGTGGGAAGGTAGAATCGCTGTTATACTGGTTGTCTGAAAGAAACACCTTACTGCTGTCAAACCTCTGTACAGTCAGCAATACGAATTCACTTTGGACCTTAGGTTTATTGCTTTTAGTCTTACCACTCTTCAACCGATCTGTCTGGCATGGTAGGACCTTGATGAACGATTATTGCATCCAGTATAGCTTGATTGGTTCATCATGATAGGCAAGCTTGACCACCAACAACGGTCGGGGAAAGTAATTGGTATGCAAATGAAAGAACAATAAATTGTGGGAAAATTAATGGACATTTTATCAATCAATTAGTGAATGTATAGTATTCATATTTTATCAAATAGCTCTGTAATTTTTCATCCAAATACATCTGTCTATCCCTATTTTTGTGTTTTCAATCAATATAATATTTCGGACAAATAATGCAGCAGAACTTACATTAAACAATACAACCGAACCATAGTAATAATAAGATAAAGAGAAATAGTATAGAATGCAATGTAAAATTAAAAATCAAGGATCAGATGAAAGAATAAAAATTAGTAAATAGGTTATGAGTGAATACAATTCTATTGCTACGATTCCTTTAGGGTTATTTCATTTAACTTCCTTAGTTAAAGACTCTAGATATACATATGTATGTCTTTTGTAAATAATAAAAAAAGTAGCTTAATGAGAAGGTCCACTGATGGTAATCAAAAGTGATCTAAAGGACGAGTTCATTTGATTGAATAAGCAATGGATCGATTTTATAAGGATTAGAGTGGTATATATAGAGCGAGCGAGAGTTTTTGTACATTTTATTCGGCAGACAATGACACTTTCTCGTTCACTGTTATGTTCTTGCTCAAATAGTCATTTGTGGGGGGGGGTGGTTAGCGCGTAGCACATCATATATCAGTATCAGTTTCAGACCATGCCCGTTACAACAATTTGAAAAAATGATGCTGATAATGATGATGCTACAGATATACATAAGTGATTATTATGAGTTAAATCAACAATGCCGTGGATCAACAAATGTTAAATTTCTGTTTTTCATGGAGTTTTATTCTCTGAGCTGGATGGTTTGGTCGTGGATCTTTCATCTTTCTTCTGAACGATGTCATCAACACAAACATTAACTGATTACAATCTGGAAGTAAGAGAATGAGGTTGTTTTAAATAGGATACTAGAGTATATTAGACAGTTTAAGACATTACGTGGATGCGTAATCAATAGGTCGGGAAAATTCTAAGAATAAAGGGAAATCTCTTAAAGCACGAGGTTCATGTCAATCTGTAATCAGCATACACATAAATGTACATTCAATGTAACAATTTATGTCGGGAAGAACAATCAATCGCAAATCAGAAGAGTTGACCTAATGAAACATTAACGGGAATACGAAAGTACTCAATGCCTATGGAGTAATCAAAAAGGTCATTTCTACATTGGATAAGAATGATAACTAAAGTTACATAATTAAATCATTTAGCTCAAACAAACCCAATCCTACCAAAGAGATTCACCTAAGTTATAAACCTTCATCATTTCAATTTGTAGTAGTCTGAAATTTTAGACTAGCATACTAGTAATCAAGAACGTTTCACTTTATTAGACTCTACCATAGATAATTCTCAATACTTCACTATTTCAAGTCAGTACTTTTATAAGTATTATTGAATAGACCCAAGGTTTGCTTTCACCACTTTCAGTTCATATCTTATTGTTATAACGGTTGGTTTTCCACGTTTACACGTATGGGACGTTAATTTACCTTAGACGAATATCTACACTAGATACCATCCCAGTGTCTATTCTACAGGACTTCAACACGACTCAGATCAAGAACCCGTGATTAGCCTGACCATAACGTAAATATATTTCCACACCAAAAACCCGACACAATCCAACAACAATGAGCAATCAATAATGAGTCAGTTATAATAATAAAGATAGGGGAATATGTAACTCATCTGACAACATGTCTGACGAAGCGAACAACCAATCATTACTATTCTCATTCACACATCACTTATCTAATGCTATTCCAAGAAGAATAGCAAGATAGTTGGTATTAAAGTTTTAATTTTAACGTTTGGGAATATTTCAAAGAAGGAAAAGGAAAGTAACCTAATACTACAAAATCAATGATTTATTCAGTCAATGAATCAATCAATCGACCAACCAATCAATCAACCAGCCAATCAATACATCAATCAATCAACCAACTAACCAACCAATCGATTAACCAACTAACCAATCAATCAATCAACCAATCAATCAATCAATCGATCAACCAACAAAACAGTCTAAAGTTATATATATACATATTAAAACAAAAAAACCTAAGAATATTATCATACCGTTTCCTTTTTGGTTCCACAGTACGAAATATATGAGCGTATAAATTCAATGCTCTAACCCACATACACATTGATTTACAAGCTTTACTTGTTTTTTCAACAATTTCTGGTATAAATTCAGGATTATCAATAAATTTTTTTAATTTTTTTAATTGTCCATCAGTTATATCATCTTTTGGATATTCAACTAATTTTCTTAAAAAATTTGAATCATTTAATACAGTTTTAGCTGTTGCCCAATCACCTCTAAATGAAAAGAATAATAATAACGATAAATGATTAAGTGAAATATAACAAGTTATTTGGTTAGATGAATGTGTACTGTTGAGGAGTTCCACACTAGGACGAAACGGTTGTCCAGTGCTTCAAGGTTTTTCAAGGTGGTATAGCGTCAATTGACTCATGAGCTCAACTATCATATTACTAATACTTACTTACTTAATTACGCCTGCTACTCTCAATGAAGCATAGGCTGCCGACCAGCATTCTGCAATGAAATCTGTTCTAAACCTTTCTTACTAGTTCTATCCAATCATTGTTCAATCTTCTCATATCTCTCTCCATTTCTCTGTGCAATGTGTTATTTCGTCTTACTCTCCTCCTTTCGCCTTGAGGATTTCAAGTGATCAGGGCTTACCTTGTGACACACGCAGTTGGGTGCTTTCCTCGATGTGTGTACTATCCACTTCTAGCGATTCTTCTTGAGTTCTTCCTCCACTGGAATCTGGTTTGTTCTAGCACACAGTAAGTTGTTGCTGATGGTGTTTGGCCAACGGATCCGAAATATTTTGTGTAGACAATTGTTAATAAACACTTGTATGTTCTGGATGATGGTTTTCGTAGTTGTCCAAGTTTCCACCCCATACAATAGAACTGTGTTGACATTTGTATTGGAAATGCTGATTTTGGTGTCGGTTTAGAGACAGTTGTTTTGATTTTCAGATGTTCTTCAATTGTAGATATGCTGCTCTTGCTTTGCCGATCGGTGCATTCACATCTGCATCAGATCCACTATGTTCATCAATGATGCTGCCCAGATGTGTAAAGGTCTTTACATCCTCCAAATCTTTTTCATCAAGTGTGATCCACCTGGAGCCCTTCTAATGCTGCTGCCAGTTGCAAACCTGGATAATTTCTGGTCACTTAAATCAATGGCTGAATGACAAATCAAAATCCAACTGTTCAAGTGGGAGAAATAAATACCGTTCTACTTGTTGACTGCTGCTTTCCAAGTAAAACCGACAAAGTGCATTGATATGATGAAGATAAAGTTGTTTTCTAATCGTTAATAACATGTAATCAAATCTTAAGAAGGAGTGATTGTATAACCTGGTCATTTAGTTGTATCTGTTGGTTTTATATGTTTAATTGTTTTATATTGTGAATTTATTTACATGGAAAATTATTGACTACTCGGAGTTAAATACCATTCAGTTTAGTATAAATAAGTCTGACTGTATCAGTATAAAGGTTGTTGAGATTATTAAGTTTTTGATTGAGATCATCAACCGATTGATGCTACGCCACCACTGAAAACCTGGAAGCAATAGACGGCCGTTTCGTCTTATTGTTGAACTCTTCTGCAGTATGCATCCACGATCCTGCTCGTGGGATTCAAACCTAGGACCTTCAGTCTCGCGCGCGTATGCTTAACCTACTGAACCCCTGAGCCAGCATCAACATCCTTGGATACTTCTAGGTTTTCAATGGTGGTCTAATATCAATCGGTTCATGATCTCAAAAAATCTGACTATAAACAAATTATGTATAAATAGTGGTATATTCATATAACATATTGATTTATCTGAGAAGTCAGTTGAATCCTTATCTATAATCTTCAGTTATCTATTACTTCAGTCATCCAATTCATGGTTCCAGTTGCAAGTATCATGTCAGTTAAGTATGCCGCGGATACTATATATATATATATATATCTTACTTTTGTCCAAGCATAATACAAACAGCTTCCATAACAGTTTGTACTAATTGTGGTGGTTTAGTGAATACACGAATTTCAGATATATCATTTTTATCTAATGAATCAAGTGCTTTATTAGCTGCTTCCAATGCTGGTATTGCTTCATCTAAATCCCGTTGTGCATCATCAGCTATAATTTGATTTTCAGCTGCTTTTTGTTTAGCCAACATTTCATCTTCTTTAACTCGACTACGAACAATATCAGCCTAATAACAAAGGATTCAAGAAAAATAAAACAACACAAAATAACTAAGTAATTTTATGAATATTCTTAAAGTATACTTCATCAGAAACTAATATCATGTGCTAAACAATGAACATTTAAAGTAAACCGGATGATTGTTTCATCCTAATTAGAGCGTCCACAAAGTAGAACACCCATGATCATACATGGAATAGACAACCACGAGTAGATAAACCAGTGGCTATGGTTACGTAATAGGTAATTAAGTCATATTTTTTTGGAAGTACATATACAATGATATGTTTATACTGAATTGATAATTTCACTGGTTGAAATCATGAGTCATTTGAAGCTAGACCATCAGGGAAAACCTGGAAGCACTGGATGGCCGTTTCGTCCTAGTATGGGACTCCTCATCAGTGGGCATACACGATCCCGCACCCCGCGAGATTCGAACTCAGGACCTATCAGTCTCGCGCCAAGCGCTTAACCAACCAGTCCCTTGAGCCGGCGTCCAATAGTGTTAATGTATAACTTCAACAACACTTAATTGATAAGTTTCAAGTTTTAAAATGAAGTACGAGTTATTGTTGTATATCATTGTCTATTCAAATACTGAATATAATACATTACCTGTTCTTGATCTTCACTTAATTTTATCATTAATTTTTCTGTATCACGTTGTTTTGCTTCAAGTGTTGGACGTAATGCTGTTAGTTCCGTTTCCATTTTAGCAATTAAATCATTAGTTTCTAATATTTTATTTAAACCATTACGAAATTTATCACGTCCATCAGTTAATTCTCTAGACAAAAAAAAGAGAAAAAGGAAATGCATTAGAGAGCGAGAAAAACACAGAATCATCCGATTGCACAAGCCTTTGGTCATCATGACTAACTAGCTAAGGGAAGATGCATGATAGCGTTTGAAGTGGACAATACTGGTTTCGAGTTTTGTAGTGAACATCAACTCTGCAATGCAGATACATTCAGCTGACAAATTCAAAATAGGATAGAATGCGTGTCCTGGATCTCATTACTAGCCATCATTCCATCTTTTCTTAGAAATAAACAATTGTTTGATGATAATCACAATTATAATTGTATGAACCAAGTTACAATTTGGTAGATAGGATTCGATCTACACTAAGAAGTACTTGACATATATGACATGGATCACTAACTTAGTGATCAATCAATTGTAACTACTAATAATCTTTGACTTATTAATTAGAATGAATTAACTCACTTTGTTTTTTTATTCAACATTGTCATATATAATCCAAGCAATTCTAAATAACTTGTCGGTGTAGTATAATAATGACGTTTTAATTCATTATAAAAACGTACAGCTGCTTCTGAAACACTTAAATGAATATCGGTAGATAATTTTGATATAGATTCCTGTTAATAATAGAAATAAATAAAAAATTTATTAGCTTTACAGACTTATCACTATTGTAAAAATGTGTCGTTTACATCATAAACTGACACTATGACAGAAATACGAGGTATATCCTGGAGTTCTAGTAGGAAGTAGTGACCAATGAACTTCAACCAGGTCTGTTGTGAGATAGTAACTCACTGAAGACAATGGTAAATGTGTCGCTCAATTTCGTGGATTAGTTGAAGTTAGACATTAACACCGTTGGATGCCGGCCAGCTCAGTGGTCTAGTGGTTAAGTGCTCGTGAGCGAAACCAGTAGGTCCTGGGTTCGAATCCAGCAGGGGGCGAAGTCGTGGATGCACACTGCTGAGGAGTCCCACAATAGAACGAAACGGCCGTCCAGTGCTTCCAGGTTTTCCATGGTGGTCTAGCTTCAAATGACTCGTGATCTTAACCATTGAAATTACTAGTCAATTGGTCAATAACAATATAGAACTTCGTAAGTACATACAAACATCAGTTTAAGTTGACATACCACATTACAACAGAGATATAATTATCGATTCATGGAATCCAGAGAATTCAAGTGAGTTAAATGTTACATTCAAAATGCGTAAGAATATAATTGTTATTCAGTAATTCTAACTTTTCTATGCTTCCAGAAACATTTTCCTTTAACCATAATATGGAATAGAATTATTTTGCTTACAAAAATTCTTGAATTATCATTTCGACTAATTATAAAAATATCAGTATAGCTTGATGTTATGAATGGATCAATGATAGACCACTATTAAAAACTTTGAAGTATTGAACGGAAGTCTCATCGCTGTATGGAACTAATCAGAAATGCGCATCCACGATCTCGCATGTGAGACTCAAGGCTAAAACCTTCGGTGTCGAGTGAAAACGTTTAACCTTTAGACCAATGAGCAGGCATTCAACGGTGTTACTGTCTAACTTCAACCACTCAGCCTTCTACCATTGTCTTCAGTGAATAACTACCACACAGGTGTTTACGCGCTAGATCGAAAGTGTTCGTTTCGGGTCCCGTAAAAAGGATCGTGGAGTGCACTGCCGAGGAGACCCATACTAGGAAGAAACAGCCATCCAATGCTTCCAGGTTTTCCATGGTAGTCTAGCTTTAATCGGCTCATGTATTCAACTATTATGTTAAATTTTGAATTGATTTTGAGCAATTGAACATGGATTAATGCTTCTGTATTTCTTGAAAATGTTATTTAACATTTTCTCAAAGAATTTAGATGCTCTTCTAATGGCTACATCAACAAACTGGCAGAGTAACTAAATTAATTCGAGCAAATATTTGAAATCAACTATTGAGTGTTATCTGTTTTTTATTGACTATTTATTCCAATCATTTAAATAATTGAGTTATTCAGATTAGCCAATTAAGGTTACAGAAAGCCTGACTGGCTTTTGCCAACTTGCGTCGTTTATGGCGTAGGCGAGTTATCCCTCTATCAACCAAAGGACGGGTCTACTGCTCAGCAGTTCGTTCCGTCCTACTGTATGGCAGTGAAACACGGCCGGTAAGAGTAGAGGATATTCGTTGGTTACTAGTATTTGATCATTGGTGTCTTCAAAACATTGCTCGTATATCCTGGGACCACCGAATAAGCAATGGAGTTGTTAGGAAACGGGTACTAGGTAAGGATAGGAAATGAATTGATAAAGCAGTGAAACTTCATCAGTTGAGATGGCTGGAACATTTAGTACGTATGTCCGATGTGCGATGTCTCATGGTCTAGGAGTAGGTAGTAAGAAAGTTAGGGGCGGCCAGAACAAAACATGGTACAAATCCATCAAGTCACTGACAAGTGGACTGAGTCATGTTGGTAAGTGTAGACTATCTGGTTGGGATCCGCAATATGATAGTAACCGATGGTTAGAAACCTTGAATATTATGGATCAAAATCGTTTGCAATGGCTCAGGTGTATCCACTCTTTGTATTCTCTCAAATTCTAATGTTCTGAATTCAGCATTTCTCTTTGTTTTCTCTTTTCAGATTTATTTCACTGGATTATACTCTTTGAATAACATCTTCGAAGCCTAATCTTTCCGATTACTGCTTATACTTTTAATACCTCTACGACTATTGTAATTGAATTGACAATTGTATTTCTCAGAAGGGGTTTTGTGGAGATTTTAGAAATTTCACTGATTGAAATCATGGGTCAATCGAAGCTAGACCACCATGGAAAACCTGGAAGCACTAGATGGCCGTTTCGTTCTAGTGTTGGACTCCCCAGCAGTGCGCATCCACGATCTCGCATCACACGAGATTCGAACCCAGGACCTATCAGTTTCGTGACGGGCGCTTAACCGACTAGACCACTAAGCCGGCATTCGGTGGTGTTAATGTCTAACTTCAACCAATTCACGAAGTTGCACCATCGTACACCATTGTCTTCAGTGAGGTGATTTCTCACAACAGACCTGGTTGAACTCCACTGGTAACGGCTTCTCACTAGAACTCCAGAGGTATGTCTTGAAGTCAATCACTAGTGAGCAGATGGTTATTATCAGAAGGGGTCTAGTGGTTCCATGTTTTTCATGGTGGTCTAGCTTTAGTTGACTCATGATTTCAATCAGTGAAATTGTATGCACATATGTACTTACGATGTTCTACGTTGTTGCTGACTGACAAACTGACTAACTGATCAATATTACACATAATTAAAACTGACTTTACCATAACTAACTTAAATCAATATTAATAATTGTTAGGATGTGCAGAAAAATATACCAATAGTTATCATGTTAAGTCTAATGTTGGCCTTGGATGCTAAATGTACATTCCCTATTGGTCGGTATCTGTTCACTTGTTGAATATTGTACAAAATGTTGTTTTCTATTTTTATGGTACGATGTGGTCTGCTTGGTTAGTTTATAAATAAAGTATGTCTGAAATACAATGATTCATATCTCAGAGGCTGTGACATTCGTTCTGGACTCAACTGTCTGGGATAAACAGGGAAGCAGGGCTCTAGGTCGTCCGTACGTATTTACGTGTCACAGAGGCGATCGACATAAACTCTGCTTATTAAAACCTGCATTCACCCGTTACAACAATAATTAATATATAACTTACTTTAAGTTCATTTGAACCAAAATCCGATTGTGAAAATGTATACATAGCAACATTATATAATGCTTCTTTAGGCCATTCAATAAACCAATCAATTATACAACAATTAATTAATGATGGAAACATTCTACATCTTATACGAAAATTGATACCAATTGGTGACATACATAATACAATATGTAAATTATTTTTAATACGATTAATAAAAAATTCATAAATTCCATTACGATTTCCTTCAATGATACCATATTCTTTAGCTGCTATACGACAATCATTAATAATATGTTCATATTCATCATTATCGAATAGATTTGATACTTCACCAGAATTCAATATATTATTAATATCTTCAAGGAATTCTTCTATAATAATTTGATTATCTGTCATTAAGAATACAGTTGGTTTATTATCTATACCAGCTATATAATAAAGTTTTTTTAAATCTTCATGAAATGATACATAATCATAACCACGACATAATTCAATTTGATAACATTGATAATCATTGATATGTGCTGCTAATCTAAAATATTTTAAAAGAAAGAAAGGAAGAAGGTTAGATAATGCCATCAATGGATACCGACTGACTGGCTCAGTGATCTAGTAGGTTAAGTAGTTGCGCGCAAAAACTGAAGGCTCTGAGTTCGAATCCCGCAAGTGGGATTGTGGATGAACATTGTTAAGGAGTATAGTACAATAAAACGAAACGGTTGTACATTGCTTTTAAGTTTTCAATGATGGTCTAATATCAATCGGTTCACGATCTCAATCAATCAACTTTATAAATTAGATCATTAACAGTATTATGATTGATAAGCGAAAATGGTTAGTGATTAGAAGTGGAATTCAGTTTGATTCATGTTTCGTTCTATTTAGGAATTATTAGCTGAATGTACCTATGTTTCAGGGTTGATATTTACTGTGGGACTCGAACTCAATACTGTTCGCTTCAAATGTCATCGTGTTATTCACTTAACTGTTGAGTCCTGATAGCCACCTACTTGTGCAATGCGGTGAAGTTTGAATTTACTTGATGTTGTTTTACTTGTATCTTATATATGCATCCTGTGAGGATAGTTTCGATACTAGCCTCAAGTCACAAGCATTTTAAGAAAAATTAGATAGTGGATAGAAGTGGAATCCAGGACGCTCGTTTCGTTTCATTTGGGACTCGTTAGTTGGATTTACCTACATCTCAGAGTTGATGTTCACTCTGAAACTCAAACTCATTATCGTTCACTTCAAACGCCATCACGTTATCCAATATCAGCCACTATCCATCTTTGCTTATAAAGCTTGTAAATTAAGGCTATATCGAGGTAATAAGCACAGGATGCATATATACCAATAAGAGACTGGTCAATTACAGTCCTAAACATCAATGGGAAGATTCAAACAGACAATGCCAAGTGAATTTAATATCGTGAATTGATTGAAGTTAATAGTGTAAATTATCAAATACTACTTCAATAGTCCGAAATCTAAGCGCTCAACATCAAACCTGAGGATCCTCAGTTCTATTTGAAGTAGGATTGTCGGTGAGACTATAATTTATGGACGACCTTTGAGAGACACCAGACTGACCTTGAGAGTGTTTACCTAATAACCAGGATCAAATGAGATTTATAAACCTGTGTGATGAATTAGAATTACGATTTACAGTTGATGATTAGATTTAGGATCTCCATAACGAACTGACATCAGTTACAATGCCATGAATGTATTTAGCCAAATGAATTAGTGAATTGCTCGCCGAAATCAGAGATCTGTTAACTTATACCTGATTGGTTCGCCCATAAATTATAGTCTCACCATTCATTTATTTAGAAATTTGAGCATAGCCGATAAGTTACAACTAGTGAGACTATAATTTTGAGACAATCTTTAATTGATGTTGAAGTAACCTAGAAAAAATTCATCTACTTATTCAGATCAAAAGAGTTTACGATTACAATTTAGAGTCGGGAGTTACATTTAGATTTAGGATTAAGGTAATTAACGTAAATTGACAACTTTATGAGTTGGGTCTTCGTAATGGTGAGTCGAAATTCCATTTATGTTACCATACACTTAGTTCTTTTTTGACTGTTTTGAGAATGAAATGTTTGTAAACGGATATCATATTACTCTTTATCAAAAGAAATGCAAAATATAGAGACTATTTATTTTAATACTATATGTTTTTATTTAGATAAAATAATGCCTATGTGTTATGATAATGAAAACAGTATATTCCGAATTTAAGGGCTTGATAATAGATGATAAGATGTGTTGTATTACATAATAGACTAGGTATATTAGAACACTATACTAAATAAAACATTAGATTAACAGACCACTTTAGGGTTTACATGAAACACTGATACACGATTCTGACTCATGACTGAGAACTGGACAATGAGTTAGAATGATCGTTTATTGAAATAAAGAGCAACCTGTTACATACTCTTACAATCATTCAAGTTCATGAAAAAGCTTCAGTATTCAGTAGTCGGTCAGTCAGTCATAATTAACTCTGAGCCTAGTACATACATGTATTGGTTCAAATTGCCATTTTTCATGAACATGAGGAGATGATTTCAAAAAGATAAATGACGAAGGAATCATAATATTGTAGCAGCAAACATATTGAAAAGGTTTGAACACTGAAAATGTGGTTCTAAAATGAAAAAGCTTAAAAGGTACATTTGGAAGATTGCTGAAGCTCAAGATCTTGGGGAAAGGATAAGGAGTGAATGCATTTGGACTTCTGTAGTCTTTTCTGAACAATATCATTCACTACCTTCAAGCAATGATCTCAATTGATACATAGAATTCATCAAATGAAAAGCAAATTAAATGAGTCATTCATGTAACCGGAAGTAGCTATCATACAGCTTAGTTTACATTACTACCATAATATACTACTGACTAACAGTTATCTATATTATTCACTACTAAAGAAAAAGACGTTTATTTTACCTAGTTAATGATTGTTTACCGGTACCACCGACACCAACTAATAAAGCATTTCCTCTATCTTGTCTAATTATTCGAGCAATACGACAAACATGTTCAATCGCATCGACAAAGAAGACAAGTTTCACATCCTTTGACATTGTCATATTGTAATCATCCAAGTACTGTAAAGAAATGATGCATTTAAAATGAAATCATTACAGAAGAGTTTTTATATGTTCATAGAGAAAAGATTGATAGATAATACAACAGAAAATCTACTTAATATATCAATCAGAACACTATTAATTATTTCATGTGTTATTGATGTTAAGAACTTCAACCCATTAATCTATTTGGAATAATATATTATCCTGAGTAGATTGATTCGATGAGTAAGACCAATGGCTATTCGGACCTAGAAGATTAGTGGATAATGTGTTGAGCGTTTGAAGTGAAAGACACTGAGTCCTCGAATCTCGGAGTGAATATCAACACAGATTCAACCACATTCAACTGACGAGTCACGAATAGCTAGTACCAAACCTTTCTTAAAAGATCTTATTGGTTGTTTTATAATCTTTATCGTTATTATTTAATAAGTTATACCACAGTGGTTGAATGTTTCTTTTATGAATAGCGGCATTAATTCCCTTCCATGTGTATATTCAACCATTATGTAAGAGATCTCATTTATCCATTTCTTGTTTTATGATAATTATAATATGAATGCATCCAGATAGAAAATTCATTTTTAAGTATTCTGGTAGTTTTTAATAGATATGACTTTCTTTTAGGGAGATACATTTCATTATCCTAAATATTGTTCCATTTAACTGATACCCAAAGACAATTATCAAGCTGTATGTATACGTTTAAACATTTATACAATCGTCAGTAATATAAGTTGTGTTAACAAGTAAATGTTCAAAATACAATTTTCGAAACTTTTCATCTCCGTTGATGAGAATCAAAAACCCAACAATCTTCACAACCTCATGTTGGCAATAACCATGTGCTCACTAGTGATTACCTTCAAGAGGTGATTCTCGGAGTTCTAGTGAAAAGCCGTGACTAGTGGGGCTAATCCGATCGGGTAGAGACAGGTATCTTCCTCAGACTATGGAAGATGGTCGTGGATTGGTTGAAGTTAAATATTAACACCGTTGGATCACAGCTTAGTGGTCTAGAAATTAAGCATTTGCGCTCAAGACCGAAGATTCTGGGTTCGAGTCTTCCGTGCGGGGTCGTGGGTTGTCTCTGCCGATGAGTCCCATACTAGAATGAACCGGCCGTCTAGTACTTCCAGATTTTCAACGATGGTCTAACATTGATCAATTCATGATCTAAATCAAAAACTCAATCATCTCCACAAATCCATAATGATGAGAATAACTTTTAAACATTGTATTGTTGACCCAAAATTAATCAATCATACGAGAAATTCCCGAAATTCCGCTAAATGTATCATTATTTTTAATTAACCTACTTTTATGTCATCTCTCAACTTGATCAGGTTCAATTCACTAATGTTATATAAAGTATTTACACCCGCTTAGTTTATCAATTAGTTTATTGTATTTAACTTGTAACCATTTGAAGATAACTTGTGGAATAAATGGATTCAATTCATTTCCTATACAGTTTCATTAAAACAACAAACTTAAACAACCGTCAAAATGTAGTTCGAAAAGTTTTGGTTTTTTATGTGAATACCTGCAATCGATTAACCTTTATTGGCATATGTGAACCCTTAGAAGATGGGTACAACATATCTATCTGAACTCTGTAACTCAGTGGTTAATTTATTAACATTTGGAGTGAAGGTATAGATTTCATGTCTAAGTAACAGCTAAATTTCATTATTGATTATGTTTCTTTCCATTCTTTTAACCTCCATTTCATATCTACAACCGTAGATCAACTATTTTTCTCAACAATCTAACATGTTGTCAATGGTTTATAGTGTGTTTCTTATTGAAATTAATGATGATGCAAATAAAAATTGGCTATAATGTGACCATCAAATTACAATCTTAGTTGCAATTGGTTTATCTTAATGTCCTAGTTCAACCAGATTACTGTTCTTATTTTCCTGAAAAATATATAAAAATATACATAGACTCGGGGTACCTAACCTGTCGTATGCCCTAATGGTGTTCTCGTGACTTTCGAGTTACCTGATCTGCCAAGGGAGATAGGATAGAGCGTGGTGCTATTGTTATTTGCTAGGTTCAAAGAGAATTGTATGTTATACGCATGCAAACCCGCCCCCTTATTGTTATTGTTGATGTTGTTCCCATACATAGACTGCAGAATGTAAGACGTACAATTAAGACAGCAGAAGGTCATAAACATATTAATGAAACAGCTCTTTCCAAACAATAATATATACAAGAAATATTGAAATAAACAAAAAACATTACAGAGAACCTTCTTAATCTTTTATACTTACATCCATTAACAATGATTTTAATTTATCCATATCATTTATTTCTTCATATAATCGTTCAGATCGTGGAATACCAGGTCTTAGAAAATCACCAAATAAAATTGGATGCTTTGTAAATGTTTCTGCTTCTATAGTCTAAGAAAAAAAGCGAATTAATTTAATATTTACTCAAACGCTCTTTGGATAGAAATATATGAATAGTGGCCAGTAGTGGAATCCAGGACGCGTGTTTCGTCAGCTGGATGTACCTGCACCTCACTCTGGGACTCGAACTCAATACCGTTCGCTTCAAATGCTTTGGAACTCAGTAGCTAAGTGGATAACGTGACGGAGATTGGAGCGAACGGTATTGAGTTCGAGACCCTCCACGAGTGAATACCAACTCTAAGATACAGGTACATCCAGCTGACTAGCTCCAAATAGGATGAGACCTGTGTCCTGGATTCCATTGCTAACCATTATCCATCTTTGCTTATAATGCTTGTGACTTCAGGAAATATCGAGGCAGTCCGCACACAATGCACATATGCCAACAAGAGACTGGTCAATTAAAGTCTTATATAACGATGGGAAGATACAAGTAAACAACACCAAGTAAATCTTTGGATGGAATTATGTACTCTAAAGATTTATTTTTGTCAAGAACCAGTATTAACCGGTTGGTTACTCACTAAAAAACCCAGGTCTACAATGGACAAATTCTTTTAAATTAAACTTTGCGACTGCTTGATACTGAAGTTTTACTTACAAGATGGATAAGATATTATCTAAATGACTGAATTTGAATCCAATAGTTGAGTTTTCTAATTTCAATGAATTATTCATTTGATGTGTTCCCTAAACCAATATCGTGGTGATTTACGTCTTCACTACTAACATATTTGGCTCAAATGACTACTGCTTCATATTAGGTTTTTAATAAATACATCTCCAAGACAACTAACTTGAGATTTGAAGCCGCTTAATTTTTTAAAATTAGGCTTCAAAAAATCCGTTTATCATTCTACTAACTAGGAAGTCATATTGGAACAAAAAGCATATTTCGATTCCTTTATCATTATGAAATGATATCATGTACAGGGTACAATTGATGAGATCAGTGAATCTGATGCAGATGTGAATGCGCCGATCGGTAAAACAAGTGCAGCATATCTACAACTGAAGAACATCTGGAACTCAAAACAACTGTCTGTCAACCAACACCAAAATCAACATTTTCAATACAAATGTCAATACAGTTCTATTGTATGAAGTGGAAACTTGGACAACTACGAAAGCCGTCATCCAGAACATACGAGTGTTTATTAACAATTGTCTACACAAAATATTTCGGATCCGTTGGCCAAACACCATCAGCAACAACCTACTGTGAGAGAGAACAAACTAGATTCCAGTGGAGGAAGAAATCAAGAAGAATGGCTGTAAGTGGATATTACACATATTGATGAAAGCACCTAACTACGTACGTCACAAGGCAAGCCCTCACCACTTGAAATCCTCAAGGCGATAGGAGGAGAGTAAGACGAAAGAACACATTACACAGAGAAATGGAGACTGACATGAGAAGAGTGAACAACGACTGGATAGAACTAGAAAGAAAGGTTCAGGACAGAGTGGTTTGGAGTATGCTTATCGGCAGCCTACGCTCCATTGGGATTAACAGGCGTAAGTAGGTAAGTAGGTAACAAGGGACAATCGGAGAATAAAAGGTGTTGAGTTTAAATTCATTTTGATATCAACACTTTGAGGTGAAAATTTTTAATCCATCTGAATTCAGTTACATAATTGATAAATCAATCTTGGAATTTAATAATTTCTGTGTATTGAGAAATAATGATAAATTGGCTAATGAACAGATATTTTATTTATTCTAGAGATCAAGTGCTCGCTCGCAAGACTGATAGGTCCTGGTTTCGAATCTCGCGAGGCGGGATCGTGGATACGCAATGCTGATGAGTCACACAGTAAGACGATTCGTCCGTTCCGTGCCTCCAGGTTTTCCGTGATGGTCTGGCTTAAATTGACTCATGATCTCAACTATTGACTATCGTAACCAATGGTCAGAGACTCTTGGTAACATGGCTCAAAATCGATCACAAGGGCGTCAGTGTATACACTCTATGTCTTCCATTAAACTAAGTGATTAAAATCGCTTTCTACGAACTAATTCTTTCTTCCTTTACTATTTCGTTATATGCAATCTTTCTTTTATATATTACCACCACTGAATTAACACCTTTATAAATTTGGTGTTCATCTTGTTGTGTTAATGAGGCAATGACAACTTGAACCGATGCATATATGTGCTTGGTCCTACATTGTAACTGGCTGACTGACTGACTATAATATCCACGAAACCTCTTCTGAAATTATTTTGATATTTACCACTGAATTTCTTGTTATGAAATTGAAAGCTATACTTTTGACAAGTGGGCAATTAAAAAACAAAATAATGGTATAATTGATGATTGCAGATAGGTAAGTAACTAGCAAAAATGTTTTCACTAGACATTGACAAAGTACTATATTACTCATTTGTAGTTCGTCTCAAATGCCACAATAAACCATAAACAGCCAAAATTCTTTCGAATTTCTCTCATATGGTCTCTTCCCAGAAACCCCTATTCACTACCCTCACTTGGTGAGGGTACTTCAACAAAATCGAGGGGGGAATGTAGGCTCTTAACTCAGACTGGCAGATAAAAGGTATTAAACTAGGAGAATCTAAAAACATCAACTTTACGCAGACTTTATGATCTTGAGGCAACGCTCAGTTACTCGTTCCCATGGGACAGCACCTTCTGAAGTCACGCCAACACACTGTGAACTGAAATTCCACATCGAAGGCCGGTGAAAGTGGGAATGTTGTAGAACTATGGGTTTCAGATTAGTCATTTAAAAGGTGAGGAATAAATGATCCTGGTTGGCCCATAGATGACCTACAAATTCGAATTCAATAAACATTTGACTTTCAAACGAACTTTAATAGTCCTTATATTGTGTTAATTTGGCTGTAAATAAGTATCCCATTTTGTTACATTAAACGACTTCTACCTTCTTAATTTCTATTCCATCTTTCGATGTACATTTACTACTGTGGTATTGAATCGATTCTCAATAGTGAAGAGCACTGTACTTGGATTAAACATCTTTCCAGTGCTCTTTGGTTTTCATTGCCACTCCAACTAGAAACAGTTTATAATGAATTTAACCCAAAATAATAAAGATGATTCCCACAAAAACTCCTTAACTAAAATATATTAACTATGGTCAGTCAATACTAATTATGTTATTAGGAAACGGTGACCAGTTATAATAAAATTAATAAAAATGTAAACCACTGGAATAATTTCTTGAAGACAATTAAATTATCTTATCCTTTACATATTGGAAAAATAAGGGATGAATAGCTTAACGACACACTATTGTTATTACATATAAAACATTCCAGTTTAATGATAATACATTCATTAATAAATGGTAGAGATCAACGGAACTACATTATCAGGCGAGACTCTAATTTATGGACGACCTTCGAACCAATCTTAAGCGAACTTGAGAAATATTAGCCAATCAGTAAACAGTCAGTATAGAGTAAAAAGATGTTATACAAAACCAAGGAAGTAAAGTGGATACACTTCTTATACGTGGTTCAAAATCTTGTCAAGGTTAGAAAGGGGTTCAGAGGTTCTAAAATCGTAATGCATGCAGTAGAGAAAATCATCCATATGTCTACGGAACAGTCGGTCTCTGGAGCCATGATAAGGTCGGAAAAATTCTTTTAGCCTCGATCACATAGCTTCAATATTGTTTGTGTGCACTCCGGTTGTTGAGTCCACAAAATGCTACTTGTAGATAATGACACGATGCACATAACCAAGCCTATGTATGAGTCTGTACGCTTTCCAAACATCCATATATATTGTAATACCTGTCTGCAGCCAGTGTTACTGGTGCTTTTATTATCCGGTTCGCAATAATTGTCATAATAATCTGAGATCTATTATCTTATACCTGATTGATTCGTCCACAAATTATAGTCTCGCCATTTTATTTGTTATAGCCGCTTAATTATCACGTCCATAAATTAGAGTCTCGCCTGTTATCATTCCATATTTAAATATAAAATCTATTAAACAATGAATCATAAAGACCGAATGGACAAACAAATAAAGATGACTTACTTCACCGAAATATTTCAATGCCATTTCTGACAGAATTTGATTGAAAAACATTTTATCTTCTTGATTAATTAATCGATCATGAAATACTCGTTGAGCTTCATGATAGAATAATCGACTTATTGATTGTTTATTACGAATAACACTTACATCACCTTGTAAAACGCCTGTCAAATTAAATATAATAATGATAGATGAATTCAGTATATTAATTATAGTTGAGATCATGAGTCAATTGAAACTAGATCACCACGGACTCATGATCTCAACTATTAAAATGACTATAATATCCATAAAACCCCTTCTGATACTAATTACGATTACTTCAATTCAGGCGTCATCTGTAGTGATAGTGTAATAAACAAAAAATATAGGTGGGGGACAATCAATAATATTTTAATATAAAATTAAAGACTTATTTCATCAAATACGAAAAACCATAAGTTCAGTTATTATTATTTTAACACATAGATATTGGTATAAGGAGGCATCAAATACATGTGTGCCACACAAATCTCATTTGATATGTGTGAGGGCTGTGATACTGCCCGGGTGCCCAAACCGAAGCAGGTGGTTTTCTTAGGGGGCCACTCCCCGAGCCTTCGAACTGAAGGCCTGATCCACAAGGTAGTAGAGCATCGTAAGGAGATGCAGTCTCATGGAAGCCAGTGACCAATAATTGGTTCATACACCATTTGTTCCTTTAGGATACTGGAGCCCATGTGCACCATTGGTTTGGAATCCGGTTAAAGCGCCTGACATTCGCTTTTCGTTCTCTCATTTTCTTAAATAACAATAATGTCACGAGAAGGCAGTGATTAAGACTTTCCCGACAGAGGCTATATACGCGTGGTCATGTGAGAGCATTTGGAGAGGGAGAGCGATCTCTCCCCACTCTCGGCCATACCAGGGCATTTGGGGGCTTACGTTCAGTACTTCATTTACAAATTCATCATCAAATGTTTTTAAATTCATCGTTCCTTCATTGTCATAACAATGATTCTCTGTTCCCGTTATCTTCGATTTGATCATCTTAACTTTCTGTTGACAGGTATTTCACTTTCGATTGATGTTACATACTACTTATATCGACAGATATAAGTAGCATACATCACAATATCAATGTTGATATCACTTGGTGGGAAAGGTTATGTTATATTTTATGCTCTAATAGTAATATCGTAGTGAACGAGAACGAAAAGTACTTGAATACAAAATTATGGAATCTGCTAGTAAAATCTGAGAATCATACAGTAATACTTCATTTTCAAAATATCTATCAATTGTTTCATACTTTATTGTTCCTTCATTTCCATACCAATCATTCTCTGTTCTCGTTCTCTTCTCTTCGATCTTCTCAACCTTTTGCCACTAGGCATTCCACATACTATTAGTGATACTTACTACTTATATCTGTCGACATCAGTAATACACACCACAGTGCTAATTATTATAACAGTTCAGTAGATTATAAAGCATACTCAAATGATGACCAAAGAGATTGAACTGATAATCTGATCATTGAATCGATTTTACAAATCTCAAATGCCAAACAGATTACATAAGACAAGACTCTCTAGTAGAGAGTTTGTATGTTAAACTAAATGTTATGTAAGGTGGTGACCTCATATAGCTATAACGTTGTTAATGAGAACAGCATGACACATTTTACTTCGTTATTGGTCAGTCGGAATATAGCATACAAAACATGAATAATTTGTTACAGTAAATCACAAAGTCCCAGGACAGAGTTGAATGGCGAATGCTGGTGAACGGCCTATGTTCCTTCACGAGGAGTAACAGGAGTAAGTAAGTAAGTAAAATCACAAAGTATTACAATGTTTTAATCTTAGTTTTTTTAATATTTTTCATGAAAACCTCATTAACCCCCCTCTCTTCTACATGATCGTGTCAACTCTGTTAACTGATGCACTGCTTCAAACATTTTATCGTAATGTATTTCTGTTAGACTAGAAAGGTAAACTCATAGAACCTCACGTGGAATTGAGTTTGTTCTCATTTAACTCAATTAAGCCCTTTTGTTAACTTATTTAGCGGACATAGTCATCCGTACTATAACAACTTATTGTACCTTTACTACTATTGTGCTTGTATGAAATATGTATGCTTGAACATAGCTTGCCGCCTACGCATATATTCATTTTGCTAGCTCTGTTATTAACTGCTTAGTTGATTCGATTATCTATTCATTTCGCTATATATATATATGTACATTTAACACACTATACTCTCGGTTCGCTGATTCACTCATTTTCCCCTCTACTCTGTGGTCTGAGTTATCTGCTAATAAAACTGTAGTCGCTGCTTCTCTTTGCCTTCTGATTTCAAACAGCGTTGACGACTATATGATAACGGTTACGAGAGTGATTGGTCAACGGAGCACAGCCACTACAAACTTTCAATAGGCAACACTGATAGTAAATGGTACGAAAAGATGTTTATTTCATGAAATTCACTGATAATTATTGAGTAGTATGTTATTGCTTATTTATTCAGGAAAGAAAACACATAGATTTTTAGTGTCTGTTCACCTAATCAATTTCTTAGTCAAATAACTATAAGGTTCAAAATTATGATTATTGAGCATAAAGAACACAGATTCGGATATTGTATTTTGACAGAATCAACTTTTAAACTCCCCCTGGAGCCCCTCTAGGGCTACTGCCTGTCCAAAGCCCGGATAAAGAAGGAGGATTGGACATGGGGTTAGCGACCTCATTCTGTAGAAAACTAACTTGCTAAAAAAACGCCATTTAGAAAAAAATATTCGAACTATCTATACTCTGCCCTGGGAGTTAGAAGGTCATAATTTAGAAGAGTTATGACGCCTTATGGTGAAAGCCGAATTCCTTCGGAAGTCATGAGGCTAATGCCCCTTCGTATAACCAGAGCAACCATTTATTTATGTACATGGAATGCTCGTACAATGTGGGAGACCGGGAGAGTCTTCCAAATTATTGTTGCTGCAGCTTTTAAAACTTGTAAATATACTTCTTTTCAGATGTAATTGAATATCTACTCATTTCCTTACCTTGAATACATTTTGACAAATCTCTTAAATTGAATACATAATGAGATTTAGTTGGGGTAGGTAATAGTTCCTTGGCCATTCTAGAATATATTTCAACAGCGGCATTAACAATTGAATCACCAACAGTACGGACACCTTGAGGAAATTCAAGTAGATAACCCTGAGAAGAAAAAAAAGTTACAAAAGTAATTCAATGAAAATTCATGTATTCATACATGAAATTAAGTCACCATCATGTTACTTGAACTAATATAAATGAAACTTAGTTTTTGTTTTTGAAAATCCGCCACTTAAATTATCAGTTAATCACTATGACATTCAAACCAGTTATCGAAGATGTTAGAGGAGAATAAATCCTACCTCAATCAGTCAGTCAGTTAGCTACGACGTAGGACCAGGCACATATATACATCGGTTCAATTTGCCATACCTCATTAGCACAGTAAGATGAACACCGGGTCCATAGAAGCAGTTAACTCAATGGTGGTAATATATAAAAGATTTCATATAAGGACATAGTACAGGAAGAAAGAATTGTTTCGTAGAATGATATATATGAAGCGATTTTAATATCATAGTGTAGATGAAGATAAAGTGTGTATACACCTATGCCATGGTGATCGATTCCAAACCATGTCTCCACGGTATCCAAACATTGTTTATGATAGTAGTGGTGGTCCCCAACCAAGTAGTCTGGATCGACCAACATGGCTAAGACTACCTATGTGAGATTAATAATAAAACTCTTATTTGCTTCTTACAGTCAGGCATCAAAAGTTACTTTTTTAATGTTAAGATGAATATCTTTATACTTTAAGTTTTAATTTCTAATGTTAGTCTGAATAATGATAATCTGGATAATTGACTATGTGACTAAATCAATAAGTACAAGTTAGTCAACTGTTTTACCACTGTTATGTTATACTCGACGATTGATGTACTGGCAACTGATATTATAGTTTACCTCTTTAATTGTTGTTTATTTATTAACAAGAATACGTATGCCATAGGTATATTAGAACCTTCAACTAATATATAGAAACTACAAAATAGTAGTTATTTACTTACGCCTGCTACTCCCAATGCAGCGTAGGCTGCCGATACGCATTCTACAACCCACTCTGTCCTAGGCCTTACTTTTTGGTTCTATCTCATCGGTGTTCAATCTTCTCATATCTCTCTCCATTTCTCTGTGTAATGTGTTCTTTCGTCTTACTCTCCCCCTTTCTCCTTGAGGATTTCAAGTGATCAGGGCTTGCCTTGTGACACACGCAGTTGGGTGCTTTCCTCGATGTGTGTACTATTCACTTCTAGCGATTCTTCTTGAGTTCTTCCTCCACTGGAATCTGGTTTGTTCTCTCACACAGTTAGTTGTTGCTGATTGTGTTTGGTCAGCGGATCCGAAGTATTTTGTGTAGACAATTGTTAATAAACACTTGTATGTTCTGGATGATGGTTTTCGTAGTTGTCCAAGTTTCCACTTCATACAATAGAACTGTGTTGACATTTGTATTAAAAATGCTGATTTTGATGTTGGCTGACAGATAGTTGTATTGATTTTCAAATGTTGTAAGTATTGTAAATATACTGCTTTTACTTTGCTCATCCATGCCTTCACATCTGCATCAGATCCATCATGTTCATCAATGATGCTGACCAGATATGTAAATGTTTCTACATCTTCCAAGGATTCTTCGTCAAGTGTTATTCGACTGTTGTATGCTCTGCTACATCGATGAATTTTGCTTTTCCTTTTGTGTGTGTTTAGACCTACTGCTTCTCAGGTTGCTGCTACACTTGTCGTATTCTCCTGCACTTGTTGTTGAGTGTGTGGTAGAGGACACAGATCATCTTCAAAGTCTGGATCATCCAGTTTCATCCCGTGCTTTCCACAGATGTTGACGTCTTCATGATCCAGTCGATCTCCAGGGGAAGGAGAAAGGGTGAGAGTAAGCAACCTTGTCTGACACCTATCTTTACTTAAAACGAGTCTATCAATTGTTCTCCATGCAAGATGTTGCAGTTTAATCCATACTAAGAATTTCGTATGATGTTGATTATCTTCTTGGGCACGCCGTAGTGTCAAAGTAGCCTCCATACTGTTGTCCTGTCCGCATTAGCAAATGATTTCTCGTAGTCAATGAAGTTGATTTAGAGTGATCAATTCCATTCAATTGATTGTTGCACAATGATCCACAATGTTGTGATTTGATCTGTACACGATCGATCCTTACGGAATCCAGCCTGTTGGTCTCGATGTTGGACGTCTACGGAGTGTAACCACAAAATATTGAATAACTGAACTGAATTCATTTAACTTCCAAGCAATAACTACATAAATTTCGATCAATCGTTAATTATCATTTCAGAAAGAAGAAAGTGAAGATGAGTTAGTTTATGGGAATTCACTTATAGCTTACTATATATTTTAATATATAAATGAATATTCAACAATGTTCAGAATAAAAAAAAGACTGATAAATTGTAATGAAAAGTGATTGTGTAAAAGAAATGGTGGCGAGACTCTAATTTATGGACGACCTTTGAACGAATCTTAAGTGAACTTGAGAAATATTAGGCAATCGGCAAACAGTCAGTATAGAGTAAAAATATATTATACAAAACCAAGGAAATAAAGTGGATACACTTCTTATACGTGGTTCAAAACCTTGTCAAGGTTAGAAAGGGGTTCAGAGTTTCTAAAATCGTAATGCATGCAGTAGAGGAAATCATTCATACAGCTACAGAATAGTCGACCTCTGGAGCCATGATAAAGTCTCAAAATCTCTTTCAGAATCGACCACATAACTTCAATATTATTTATGTGCACTCCGGTTGTTGAGTGCGGAAAATGCTCCCTGTAGATAATGACACGATGCACATAAGCAAGCCTATGTAGGAGTCTGTACTCTCTCCAATCATTCGTATATATTGTAGTACCTGTCTGCAGCCAGTGTTACTGGTGCTTTTATTATCCGGTTCGCAAAAATTGTCATAATTTACCTTAATTATGAATTATATATGTGGTTTTCATCACGAACTGACATCAGCTATAATGCCAGAAATTTATTCAGCCAAATGGATGAAACACTTTCGCGTTAAAATCCGAGATCTATTATCTTATACCTGATTGATTCGTCTAGAAATTATAGTCTCGCCATTTTATTTGTTATAGTCGCTCAATTATCATGTTTTATACAAAATTCCCTGTGAACCGATTGTACGTTAGCACTAAGCACTGAAGTTGGCACCGTAACCTTGGAATCTCTCACACGTTTTTAATTGGCTCGTCTATAAATTAAAGTCTCGCCAAAAATGGTTATTTAAAAATAACATTATTTACATTTATAATTGAAGAAAATATTTGTTTTAAACTCATTTCTGATGGTGAAGGTATAACAAATAATGCAAAATGTCTTATTAATCTTGAAGTGATTGGATTTCTTCCACCACCTGGTGGACCACATGCTGCACATAATATCATATCTTTAATATTAATCCATTCTAATTTATCTCTATCATAGAAACCATGATAATCTTGATATTGTCGTAATAATTCAATAGGTGGTTGACTTCCATATTGATCTTGTTTTGGCATATTTAAATCATCAATAAATAATATAATCTGTTTATTATTAGGTGCACCAAATAGATACTTTTTTTTCTTTTCTAATTTACTTTCAATAATTTCTTGAGTACGATTACTTGTTGTTTGAGCAGAGAAATTGATATAAGCTGGTATATAATTATTTGTTTCAGCGATATTATTCAATGTTCCACGAATTATAACTGACTATATTTCAAAATAAGAAAATAAAAAGTAGTTCAATATATTGATTATTCATCATTTCTATGATATAGAATGAATATAAAATTAGGTTACTTAACAACACACATTCACACTAACATTGGGAATCGAACTTGCAGACCTATCGGGTCACATAGAGAAGTCACTGTTTTCCAATTAATATGTTACACATTTCCAAACAATCAATTTGTCCAGTATTTTATGAGTCAATGAGTTATAATGTAGGACTAGGCACATGTATGTGCATTGGCTCAAGTTACCATACCTCATTAGCACAATAAGCTGAACATCAAATTCATAGAAGTAGTTACTTCAATGATAGTATTATATAAAAGAAAGTTTGCATATAAGGAAGGAGATTTTAATCTCTTAGTTTAAGGGAAGAAAGTGAGTGCACACATCTGCGCCATTGTGATTGATTCTGAACCATATCACCCACAGTCTCCAATTATTGCTTACGATAGTTACGGCGGCCTCCAACTAAGTAGTTTGCATCTACCAACATGGCTAAGACTAGAAGTTTGTGACTTTGTGAACTGATGTCACGTTTTGGTTTGACCACCCCTAACTTTCTTCCAGCTGTCTCCAACACTAGTCAGCATTGCACATCGTGGTGATCAATGTTCAGTCATACGTAACACGTGGCCCAAACATCTCATTTGATGAAGATGCACAACGTCATCAACTGATTTACCATCATTTTCTAATACCCTGCGTCTATCTTTACTATTACCTACCCGATGATCTCAGCAGATGCCAGCGATATTTCTAAGGCATCTGTGGTCAAATACTAGTAGCTGACGAGTATCCACTGCTTTTAATGACCACGCTTCACAACCGTTAATAAAAAGGGAACGAACCGCTGCTCAATATACTCGTCCTTTAATTGATAGACTGATATCTCGCCTTCCTCATAAGTGACGTAAATTGGCAAAAGCCGAACGAGCTTTCTGCATCCGTGCTCAGATTTCGTCACACACCAACCCATTCGCGCTTATCAGACTCCCAACATAAGTGAAGTTATCGACACGTTCGACTACTTCCCTTCCTATATTTAATTCAGGTGTTGACGTTGGCCAGTCTTGAAGCTATAACTTGCATTTAGACGGGGAGAAGTGGATCCCAAACATTCTGTTATTGTTACTCAGTGCTATCCAAAGAATCTGTATTTCATCAAATACCAGTGATTTAGAAAAAGGTGATAACAAGTGATACCATTATTATTATTACTGCAGTGATTAAAAACTCATTTATGGGAAACAATGTATTGTTTTATACAAAATTAAATAGTAACTTTGTAAAATATAAAAGTTATTCACTAAATACATCATTGTTCAGTTGTCCTTTACATAATTCATCATTTTTTCAATCCTATTGTGATTCCGATTGCTCTTCTTTCTTTTCCCATTCTCTTTATTTCACTCTTCTACTGGTAAGCATTCTACTTTCAATTTCTACCATATACTACTCATGTTTGTCCACATAAGTAGTGTAAACACGTTATTACCAATAACAATATAATATTAATAATAATAATAATAATAATAATAATAATAATAATAATAATAATAATCATACTTTCCCAACTCCAGTTAAACCAGTAAACAGTACACTTTGATTTACAGCTAATAGTTTATCTAACATGTATCCATATCTGATTGTATCTATAGTTGGTACAATCATATCAAAAAATGGTATTTGTTTATTATAAATAAATGTATTAAGCAATTTATCCCAATTATCCATACGACGTGTATCCATGTCAACAAAGCAGGACCATAAATCAGAATGTTGAGGAAGCTAAAATAAAATAATGAAGTATACATTATTAATGAATGATATTTTCAAATTAAGACTCATTAACATAGATTATTTGATTGTTAATACTTATTAGTAAGGTGTATTTGGAAAATTGAAGGGAGAGATGTTTCTTGCGGAATTCAAAATAAGGTTCCATAATTCTAAAAAAGTTATCATTGAGCTATTCTGATTGTTGTGACTTTATGCTCGGCTTTTTATCACTTGATTTATCCACTAATCAAAATACGCCTTATACAATCTTCATACTGTACTAAACCAATGATTGACCGGTATGAGCAGCCTAGCGTCCTCATTGATCCTATGTCCGCCTAGCTCGTCCACTTGAGTTCAGAACACAAATACCAGATTCCACTATACGAATCGAATCATTTATTTCAGACATACTGGGTTTATAATATCAATCAAACAGACCGCAACGCACCATAAAATAGGAAATAACATTTATACACAATGAAGCCAAAAAGTGGTTGTGAACGTGGGGGACAGTAATTAATAGACTGAGCATAGCTTAAGAATCGTAAATCGTACAATAATAATATATAGGTCAAAATAAAGCTTATAACAAGGGGAATATAGATATACATAATCTAATTATTGAATAGTTATACCAAAAGAATAGATAGATAATATTAGTCAATTAATATGTCTCAGAAGTTACTCGTGATTTAATCTTCGCTCGGATACAACACCGATAGTAACTGACCTCCTGTAAGACTGAAATATTTACAATTGACTGATCATTGAGTAGCGACCGATTTATTGTGTATCTATGACCTATGTAATTTTCAGGTTGAATGTAAAATCCTATCTATGGAGTACTATACTACTTTATAGGTTAAGACCAATCAACTTTTAACCGCTAGTTGGGAGTTTCAAATCAGAATCTAATTGATTCAGTTTTACTCACTAAACCTTCACCAAATTAGTATATTTCAAAAATGAGTGATCTTTTTAAAATCGTTTTCATTTATGTATGTGTATTTAAGCGTTGTTTTGTCATTTCTGTTCTCAGGTTTGAAATCTATTGTCAATTAGTGTCATCAATCGAATTCACCTGAAGAAATGGTGAAGTGAACCAACAAGGATTCTATAGAAGTTTCTTACTAGTATGTAACTTGGTGAGAATGCACACTTGAAACCGAAGTAATTAAGAACCAGTTTCGAAAATGAAAATTTTAGATCATTGAATCATCAGTTTACAGAGGTTCGTTTTTTAGACTTTGACTATTTAGTATGTAGTTCTATTCTCATTCGAAGTCAAGTTTCAATTATGTTTGAAAGAATATCGTCTTATTTGGGACTCGTCATTTGGATGTTCCTTCATCTTAGAGTTGCTGTTCACTGTGGTACTCGAACCGAATACCATTCGCTACAAACGCCATCGTATTACCTACTTAGCTACCGAGTCTTGATAGCTACTTTCTTGTGCAATGAGGTGAAGTTTTAAATGCGAGTGATATCGTTTACTTATTTGCGTATATAGCTTGTAAACTAAGGCAGATGGAGGCAGTCTGCGCAGGATACACATATATCAATCGCTGATCAATCGCTGTCCTAAATAACAATGGGAAGATATAAGTAAACAACATTAAAAGATTTTTAGATACTTTGGGTAAAGTTGAACACTCAATACCTTCTCATTATTGAAAAATGAAGTTATATAATCTAAATATTTTCATCAACTACCATTTGCCTACATAAATTAATAAATAGCGATTTCAAATAAATCCACACTAAAGTAAGTTTTGTTGCAAAGTATGTTTCAGTTATGAACTGATATCAATACGAGAATCATTGAGCATCAGAGAGCATATTATGCACTATTTTGCGGATCCTTTAGCAGTATGAATCAATGTCTTCCTTAAGATAGAATCTAGGGTCCTAAGGTCTAGCAATCTGTACATCATTTAAGGATCATAAGTTGGGAATTATTCATATTTCTAACTTCAATCAACTACCGATTTCAGTCAGTTTTTACTAACCCTCAACCTCCTACTTCTTTGAATGAAGGTATTGAAATAAATATAAAAACTTCATAAACCTGTAGTGTTGCTTATTATATAAACCCCATTCTAGCTTCTGAACAGGCAAATTTATCCATTCTTCTTGAGTCACATTTTGACTTTATCAACTTTGACTGTTTCCATGTAAACGTATGTGTGTAAACTTCTTATCCTATTCATCATATGTCTGTAACTTCTTTTTTTTTATGACTATAAATGGAGTTGGTTCACGAACCTTCTCTACTGCGCGTCATTTCGCTTTGCTCTTTTCTATTCACTTCATCCCTATGATTTCCTGTCCAGATCAGTGAGTGTACAAAATATACACATTTAGGAATTCATTCTCGTATTTCACTTTATTTAGCTCCGTTATTTACTAACATGAGTTAAATCGATGATAATAAACGAGGATTGACGATATGTATATCTGAATTAGAAATCAGAAACAATCAAAACTGGAATCAGATCCTGTGCTCACTTAAAACCAACTCATTCACATATAAATCAATAAAACAAAAGGAAACTTACTCTTGCATCACCTAAATCATCAAATAAATTACGAATAAATGCATCACATTTATCCCAATTTGTATCAATTAAACTACCGGCTAATCCCCATAATAATGAAAATACAAATGACATAGCTAATAATGGATTTAATTTATTTTTATCTTCATTCATTGATGGACAATTTGAATGAGTTAATAGAACTTCTAATAATTTACACATTGTTTGTATTCTTGCAATAGGTACCTATGAATTGAAATATTAAATGTAAACTAATGAATGAATGTATATAAATGAACATGTATAAAATGATCTTTCATCAAATGTTTCAGTCAGTCAGTCAGTAACAACATAGAACTTCGTGTGTACGTACATCAGTTCGAGTTGCCACACCACATTAGCACAGAGATGCAGTTGTCGATTTAAATCCCGTTGTGGTAGAGTTAGTAAGAGTATAAGCAATAATCGGAAACATTAGGGCCTGAAGATGTTATTCAAAGATTATAATCCAGTCAAATAAAGTTGCAAAGAGAAAAAAATAAAGGGACATGAAGAATTCAGAAGATTAGAATTTGGGAGAACACAAAGAGTGTATGCACCTGCGCACACCATTGCAAACGATTTCGTGCCATGTCATTCAAAGTCTCTAACCATCGGTTGCTATCATCTCGCGGTCCCCAACGAGGTAGTCTACACCTACCAACACGGCTCAGTCTACTTGTCAGTGACTTCATGGACTTGTGCCATGTTTTGTTCTGGCCACCCCTAGCTTTCTTACAATTTACTCCTATACCATTGAACATCTCACGTCAAGGCAGTCGGTGGTTGGGTATACGTAACACATGTCCCAGCCATCTCAACTGATAAAGTTTCACTGCTTCATCAATTCATTTGCTATCCTTACCTAGTACCCGTTTCTTAACAACTCCATTGCTTATTCGGTGGTCCCAGGATATACGAGCAATATTTCGAAGACACCTATGATCAAATACTAGTAACCTACGAATATCCTCTACTCTTACCGGCTATGTTTTAAATGTTTACTACCTGGAGAGAATATATGAGAAACTTACTTACACCTGTTACCCCTCATGGAGGAGCATAGGCTGCCTACTAGCGCTCTCCATCCAACTCTGTCCTAAGCAATCCTTTTCAGATCTTTCCAGTTGTGATTCCTCCTTTTCATATCTGATTCTATTTCCCGACATAATGTATTCTTTAGCCTTCCACTTTTCTGCTTAGCTTCACGATTCCAAGTTAGTGTATGCTTCGTGATGAAGTTTGATGATTTCCATAATGTATGTTCTATCTATTTCCATCGTCTTTTCCTAATTTCCTCCTCAGATGGAAGCTAGTTTGTCCTTTCCTACAGTTGGCTGTTGCTGATGGTATCTGGTCAACAGATATTCAGTATCTTGCGTAGACAACTATGTATAAATACTTATACCTTCTTGATGTTGGTTGAGGTAGTCCTCCAAGTTTCAGCTCCGTACAGCAAAACTGAAGATCCTCACTTTGATATTGGTTTGCAGACAGTTGTTTTGAGTTCCATTTGTTTTTCATTTGTAGGAATGAGTGTAGGGGAAAGTAGTTGAAATAATTGTGGTATCAATGAAAGATGTTCAGTTTGTTTTTCTTTTCATTCCATTACTTTTGAGCCTGTTATATTACTTATTAATATCAAGGTTCGACCCCATATTTTGCTTATTTTCTGTTTATCATTTATATTTAAGTTTAGCATACATTATGAATATCACCAAACTGCATCATTAGACAAGCCCTTACTTGCAATCGTGAAAGGGAACGGAAAAGTGGAAGACCAAATAATATACTGCTTTGAGTATTTGAAGCAGACATGAAAAGGAACATTAGCAACTGGAAAAAAACTGGGAAGGATTGTTTAGGACAGAGTTGGATGGCGAATACTGGTGGTTAGTTTATGATCCTTCATTCGGGGTAATAGGCGTAAGTCAGTAAGTAAGCTTTTTTAAAATTATAGCTAAATGCTGTCGAGCCAAGTAACGGTCGAGCATCTGTAACACAAGCCTCAACTAACTTAAACGATATAACTTTATAATTATTGTTATAATTCACTTTTAAGTTTTATCTTAATGATGTGTATATTCGCTTTGGTTAAAATGGAATTATTTGTCTGTTTTCTTTTAATCTATACATGTTCTGACAAGTTCGATTTTCATCCACCATCCAGTGTACCAGAACTGTACAAATATGCTGTACCTTTGGGGGATAGAAGAAGAAATGTATGTTTGATATAAGAGTAGAATCCAATTAAGTAACACATCTTAATAACCATAAAATCCACTTTCATGATCTGCCACCAATTTTTCTAGTTTATCTAATATCATAAAATGAAACAAATACTTGGTACAAAAAGTTTGTGAACGTGCATTGAGTAGTCTCATGTTAAGAAATAACAGCCATCCAGTAATTACTAGTTTTTAGTGGATGTCTAACTAAGGACATTCCATGATGTGAACCATGAGATTCAACACTATTCACAAACCTCCTATTACTAAAAACAGTCACGTATTTACGAATGAATAACTTCGAATTGCTGTTCTTGAAATTCTAGTGTAAAGCAGTGACTAGTGGAGTCCGAACATATCAATTAGTTACCCACGAATGGCATTGTAAGATGGTTTCTTAGTATCACATATTGATGGAAGTTAGAAATTTAAACTAATGGTCGCCGAATCAGTGGTTAAAGGGTTAAACACCCGATGAGAGATCTGAAGTTCCTGAGTTTGTTCTTCTATAGGGTTGTAGGTATGCAATAACAGAGAAGTTTCGTAGTAAAATGTAACTATGTCCAGATCTTCCTTGTTTTCATTGGTTGTCTGGGTAAGTTCAGTCAGTTACGTTAAATACACAAAACTCTACTGTTATGACTGAGTCTGATATTAATATACAAAACCTCCTATATCCAAGCCCCCAACCGACTACTATAAGAAGACTAAGAGCGAAGACGAAAGTTTGTTGGTTTTATCCGAATCAAATTGTTGTAGAGATTCAGAAAATTCCTCGAAAAATTGAAAAAAGGCTCTGAAAACACTGAGAAACACTGTACAATCAGCATTCAATAGAAGTTTTGCCAGAAAAATCTAGAAAGTGAAAAGTCACATGTTGAGTTTCTGATTGGATGATTGCCTATACTGCTACTATGTTTAATAGCATTCCAGAACTTTCCGGAAACTCAAGGCTATCTAAAATACTATAAAAACCCTAGATTTTCTGTACATAAATGAACCTTTTCGGAGTAAAGCGTTTCTTCGATATTTCATGCCTTTTCTCTTGTGTTCAAATCTTTGAGTAGATTTAGCCTATGGGTTATTAGAAGAGCTTAGGAAATCGAATCAATCGTTCAATTAGCAAAACTTAACACAAATGAATAAGAGCTCCTTAGAAAATGACCAATAACATGCATTTATCAATAAGGAGATATTCAATTGGCATAATATAACTATCTCATTTGATAACTTTCAATGAGTGCACTGATTTATTACACACAAGTCATTATCTTAATTTGAAAATCTTCAAACTACCATTATATAATGGAAACTATTAATGTGAAGATGAACACTTACTTGTGGAATGATTGTTGTACATTTAGTCATTACAAAATTCATAAAAGGATCTACATATTTTATAAAAAGATTCATAATATATTCGATTACATATGGGGTTAATTTTTCTTCAATTGTTTTAATCCATGTCTAAAATGAATAAGAATATCTTTGTTTATTATATATACATTAAAAATAGAAATAAATGATATTGTATAATGACTAAAGAACATATTATTACCGAGAAATGGAGACAGATATGTGAAGAATGAACAACAATTGGATAGAACTAGAAAGAAAGGACAAGGACAGAGTGGACTGAGGAATGCTAGTCGGTGACCTATGCTCCATTAAGAGTAACAGGTGTAAGTAAGTAATTAATTAAATGATAATGGAATAATTAGACAAAGCATCAATCGGAAGTACATAAACCTTGTAAAGGATTTCTACTCGAACACTACTAGTCAATTCAGAGCTTATGACGAACTGTCATCTGCTTTTGCAAACTTAAGTGGTGTCCTGCAAGGCTGTTCATTTTCTCCATTTTTGTTCGACTTCATCATGGACTTACTGATGGAAATAGCGTTCTCGTCGACTGAATTTTCGGGCATTGATCTCCTACAAAAAGGTTCACTTATCGACTTAGAATACGCAGATGACATAGTCCTATTTGGTGAAGACGCTGATAAAATGCAGAGTCTTTTGGTAGCACTGAGTAACAATACCATAATGTTTGGGATCCACTTCTCCCCCTCTAAATACAAGTTGTTGCTTCAAGACTGGCCAGCGTCAACACCTGAACTAAGGATAAGGAGTGAAGTAGTCGAACGTGTCGATAGCTTCACTTATGTTGGGAGTCTGATCAGCGCAACTGGGTTGGTGTATGACGAAATCTGAGCACGGATGCAGAAAGCTCGTCCGGCTTATGCCAATTTGCGTCACTTATGAGGAAGGTGAGATATTCGTTTATTAATTAATGGACGAATATACTGCGCGGTAGTTCGTTATGTTTTACTTTTCGACTGCGAAACGTGGCCATTAAGAATTGCGTTCCGTGTGGCTATCGTAACCAATGGATGTAGACTGTGGGTGGTATGGCTGAGAATTGATCGACCACAATGGCGTCGGTGTATACACTCCCTGTCTTCCCTTAAACCATGAGATTAAAATCACTTCATATCTTTCTTTCTACGGGTTAATTCTTTCCTCCTGTACTATTATATGCAAACTTTTTTTATATTATTATCATTGAAGTAACTACTTCTATGAATTTGATGTTCACCTTGTTGTGTTATGAGGTATGGTAACTTGGACTGACGTACATATGTGCCTGGTTGTAAATTGCAGCTGACTGACTGACCAATCAATATTCTTTTATAAACAAACTTAATCAAAATGATCATTTCAATTAGATAATCTCTTTAGTTTAATGAAATAGTGATTATTACAGAATGTAAGCTATTTGTCTAATAAGAGCTCAAGTTTACTGTAAGGAGTAAGATGTAATCAGGCGAAACAATGGATAGAATTTTCAAGAATATTCATCATGATAAAGCTTGATGTTTTTTCTAGGCTATCCAATATATACACGTGTTGAAATCTCTTTCCAAAATACTTCATATTTGTAATGATAGACTTTTTGTTTATAGTACCCATTAATATCCTCGAAAGTCAGACTTTTCAGTAACTTGTTGTCTTTAAATCATTCTAGTCTCTTCCTTTTTATCATACTTTCCATTATAAGAATAAAATATAATCTTCATAAACTATTTATGATGAGAAAGTTGACTGATCAAATGTAGGGATCAAATTAAACGTCAGAAATCCAGGGACAGCTACTGTTTTATTTTAAGAAACATTGTCATGAAACAGCAGTTACTTATCATTGTCAACGTCATCATCATTATGATAAGTAAACCGTTATCGCATGCAAAGTATCCAAAGAATCTTCATAAGAATTTCCATTCATTATTTTTCTTTCAAGAAGCAATTCATGGTGAATGTAAAATTGAAAGAATAAAATAAATTTGATTTTGATTGACACTTTCAATATTTTTAGTTCGTGGATCAAATAATACAGCCGATTGTGTTATATCCCGATGAGAATAATGAATGGTAACTATTGGGATCCATTTATGGATCAATACTATGTGTATGTTTTTATCGTATAATTGTTAATTAATTTAACTATTCATATTTATGTCCCTCTTATTATGAGCCTTATTTTGACCTATGAACTATTATTATACGATTTACCATTCTTGAATTATGTCTGGTCTATTAATTACTATCACCCTTAGATCTCTTGCAAATGTTATTTTTCATTTTATGGTATGATGCGGTCTATCTGGTTTGTATATAAACCCAGTATGTTTGAAATGAATGATTCATATTGCAGAGGTTGAGATTGGTGTTCTGGACTTAACTGGTTGGGCTAGGCAGGATACAGGACCGATAAATACTCTAGACTGCTCGCACGGGATTTTATGTGTCATTTATCTGATCGATAATTCACTGTTCTCTAATTGGCGGTAACATTGCGATATAGATTAACAGGACACACAGGTCACAAGTTATAACAGATTGTGCTTGTTTATTTGAAATATAATCTATGATGTGATCCCCAAAGGAACAAATCGTAGATTATTGATGAATTCACTAATTAGTAACTAGATTTATTCAAAATAAAATGTTAAATATATATTTTACATTAATACAATTAACTTACTTTAACATATGGTAACCAACCTAAATCTTCTGAATCTACATAAACCATACCACAACGACTTACTGTCGCTGGTGATGCAACAGCTAAATCTTGTACTTCAAATAACATATGAACATAATTTGTCAATTTAATACGTTCAGAATTAGCTAGACATAACATTTTGTTATCATCCAATACTGTATTCATGTTTTCAATCCATAATGCATCAACTGGACCATCACATATAACCCATTGATGATCTTGTGTAGGATCCTTCATAGTGGAGTAAATGAAAAAAAAACATTTCAGAAGGGTTTTTAGGGATATTATAGTAATTTCAATGGTTGAGATCATGAGTCAATTAAAGCTAGACCTGAAAGCACTGGACAACCGTTTCGTCCTGTAGTGGGACTCCTCAGCAGTGTTCATCCACGATCCCGCTTCGCGAGAAATATGCTTGCTTTTAAGCTAGTGTATACATGTTTTCCTTTCATATATTCATTTATTGACTAATTATTATTTAGTAGAATACTTTTTATGTTTTAAAAACAGTTTGTGTAACAAATTATGAAAAATACAAATAAGAAAAACAATGACAATCATTATAAGCAGAGATGGACGGTGGCTAGAAGCTGACCAGCCCCCAAATTTATGGTACGGTCGAGGGTGGAAGGAGTTAGCTAGCCCTCTCGAAATGGTCTCACAAGGACACATGCATACAACCACTACCAGGAAATTCCTACTCACTTCCTTCTCGCAGCATTACTGTTGTTTACGAAATTGAGAAGACGAAAAGCGAATGTGCAGCTCTTTAACCGGGTTGGAGGATCCGTCTAAAGGAGTTGGAAAACCCTCATTCCAAACCAATGGTGTACATGGGCTTCATTACCCTGAAGGAAGGAGTGGCGTATGAACCAATTATTGGTCACCGGCAACCATGGGACTGCAACTCCTAACGTTGCTCCACTGTCTTACGGATCAGACCATTAGGTTGAAGGCTTCGGGTGTGGTTCCCTAAGAAAGGTACCTGGGGAGTATCCCCCTCGAATGATTTATTTGACGCATATCAATTCGATGCCTCCTTGTACCAATGTTTATGTAGGTAAATAAGATAAATAGTAGCTGACGAGTCCAAAACAGGACGAAACGCGCGTCAATTTGGATTTCACTGTTATCCATCATCCATCTCTGCTTATAATACTTATGATTTAAGGCAATATCGAGGCAATCCACACAAAATGCATATATACCAATAAGACATTGATCAATTACACTCCTAAATATCAATGGGCAGATTCATCATAAATATTGTTCGATAAATTGTGCAAGAATCTACAACGACCTCGTCATACTTACCACACATGTTTGCCTAACAATAGAAGCTAATAATCCATCATGCCATTCAAATGTTAATTTATTTACTTCACCATATAATTCACCCATCGTTATAGATTTTGGATTTAAAACATACATTTTTACTGGTTGATATTCTGGTTTCTTATCTATTAATTCAGCTACATGTAAATTACTTAAAACTTTAGCTAAAACACGATAAATTGTAGTTTTTCCACCACCAGTTGGTCCAACTAACATTACTCCATGACGTACAATTAATGTTTCATAGAATTGTATTATTTTCAATACTTGTTCAGTAATAATTTGTAAATTCATATCTTGTAATACTGTTTCAATCTCTGCAAGAAATAATCCATAATCATGTTCTGGTAATGTAACACCAGGGAAAAGATCTTGCAGAATTGCCTATAGAAAATAAATAAATATTTGCATATTACTAAAACTATTAACTGTAGTTCAGGATTATTTGATGAGAATAAATAATGAGACTATAATTTATAAATGAATCAATCTTACATACTTACTTACGCCTGTTACTACTAATGGAGCATAGACCGCCGACCAGCATTCTCTAACCCACTCAATCCTGAGCCTTCTTTTCTAGTTCCATCCAATTTTTGTTCATTTTACTCATGTCTATCTCCATTTCCTGGCGTAATGTGTTCTTTGGTCTTCCTCTATTCCTTTGGCCTTGAGGATTCTATGTGAGGGCTTGTCTTGTGACGCAGTTGGGTGCTTTCCTCAATCTATGTCCCCTCCACTTCCAGCGCTTCTTCCTGATTTCTTCCTCCACTGGGATCTAGTTTGTTCTCTCTTACAGTAGGTTTTTGATAATAGTGTCCGGCCAACGGATTCGAATTATTTTTTGTAGACAACTGTTAATAAACACCAGTATCTTCTGGATGATGGTTTTCATAGTTCTCCAGGTTTCCACCTAATACAGTAGAACTGTGTTGACATTAGTATTGAAAATCCTGACCTTGGTGTTGGTCGACAGACAGTTGTTTTGAGTTCCAGATGTTCTTCAGTTGTAAATATGTTGCTCTTGCTTTACAGATCCGCACTTTCACATCTGCATCAGATCCACCATGTTCGTCAATGATGCTGCCCAAATATGTAAAGGTTTTCACATCTTCCGAATCTTCTCCGTCAAGTGTGATTGGATTGGTGTATGCCCTGTTATATCGGAGAATCTTGCATTTCCTTTTGTGTATGTTGAGACCTACTGCTGCTGCTACACTAGTCGTCTTCTTCATTTGTTGTTGCGTTTGCGATAGAAGACCCAGGTCATCAGCGAACTCTAGATCGTCCAACTGCATCCTAGCTGTCCACTGTATCCCGTGCTCCCCTTCAGATGTTGACGTCTTCATGATCCAGTGGATCACCAGGAGGAAGATAATAGTTCATAGTAAGCAACCTTGCCTGACACAGGTCAACTGAATCTATCAGGTATAAGATAATAGATCTTAGGTTTTTGGCACGAAATTCATTCATTCACAATTTGGCTAAATAGAGTTTTGGCATTTTAGTTGATATTAATTAGTGATGAAAACTCTAAATCTAATTCTTAACCATCAATCATAAATCATAATTCTAATTCCTCACACACCGATTTATAACCCTCATTTGATCCTAGTTAATAGGTGAACATTCTCAGGTTATAATCTCACCAAATAAATTAACTTCTAATAATTGAATATATGAGTCGATTTAAGCTAGATCACCATTGAAAACCTGGAAGCAGTGGGCGGTCGTTTCGTCTTATTATGGTACTCTTCAGTAATGTTCATCCATTATCCTTCATGCTGAACTCGACTCCAGGACCATCTGTCTCGTACGTAGTATTTCTGTTGTCATAAATAATTCTTCTAACATCTGTTATCATTTTGTTTTACACTGACTGATAGATTAAATATTTCATAATGAATGTATTGTTTGAGAGTTCTTTTGTTGATCAGTGTTACTTACCATGGTGATTTGATCGAGGTGTATTGTCTAAAAAAATTGTTTCAGATAAGTTGTTTGAAAAACTATAAAACCAATATCAACATATCTACTGAACTGAGAGTCATTAACTGTCTGCTTTAAGTAATTGGTATCACAAGGTGTTCTACCTTATCATAGGAGAAAGGATTGGCTCTAAAATGAGCACACCTCATTTTGCTCCATTCTTAAGGTTAGAGATAAAGTTTAAATAGTAAAGAATTTGTACATCAAGAATAACTCATATGACATGTGTCCTTAATCGACTCTACTGTCACACTTCCTAACCAACAAGAATTTCAATAATAATCAAGTTTTACATTTAAGTTCATTTAAAACACTTTACAAGATGGATACATCTCTAACTGTGTTCAAGATCATCTTGTTCAGAATCAAGGATTTGAGCTAAACCTAGAACAATGTAAACGAATTCTTCATGTTAAAACAATTAAAGATCAATGACATATTGTTCGTTCTAGACTCATCAATCTGTAAAAATTTCACCAGTGGATCAAAATAATTCAACTTACTGTAAATAGGATAGCATCTTGTTTAAGAAATTTCGGTAAATTACTATCTCTTAATGCACGAATTAATACAACATCTTCTGGTTTATCGGGATTTTCACGTTTTAATGAACCAGCCATAACTAATACTGATTTTAATGCTCTCATACCAAAATCATAATGATCTTGTTGTGATAATTGTTCACTGCATAATTTATACATTTGTGTCATTTTTAATGCTAATGTTTTTGATGATTCAAATCCTTCAGAATAAAGTATAACTTCAGCAATAAGACCTATTTATAAATAAAATGAAAGATAACAAAGATGATAGAGAAACAGAGTGAAAGATAGAGAGCAATGAACATTTAAAAAGTTCTTAAGAAAATCCATCAAAAGTTGAGATCATGAGTCGAATGAAACTAGACCGCCATGGAAAGCCTGAAAGCACTGGATGGCCGTTTTGTCCCCGCCTCGCGGGATTCAAACTCAGGAACTAATGGTCTCGCACGCGCGACCACTTAACCACTAAGCTGGCCGGCATCCAACGATGTTAATTTGTAACTTCAACTAATCCACAAATTGACCGACACATCCACCGTTATCATCAGTGAGTTACTATTCCACAACAGACCCTGTCGAACTTCACTGGTCAGTGCTTCTCAAATGTTGAATTCTGTTAATCAAACAATAAGATATCGAAAAAATAATTATTAGCGTGGATCAGAAGATCTAGTGGGTACACTGAAAGAATATAATGATAATAATATTTGCTGTCCTTTGAATCTGTTGATTTCAGTTTCACTGTTCTGACGATCACTGACCGGCTAACAGTACTGTGTGATGATGCCTGATATAATATTGGATTAGCGGATCACCGCAAATACACTTAAGTTGATTCTGTTAACAATTGTTTAACGGAATCCCACTTAGCTCCATCTAGTTATTAAAAAAAAAACTCTATTTCGTATCATTTACTTAGTTAACTGATAAGTTTTGTTTCAACTTCAATTGTTAATTAAAAGACATCGATTGTCATGCTTCTAACATACAATAGAATATTCGTTTATACAAAATAGTTAATGATAATGTCTATGGTAACAAAAATGACTTACGGTAATCGGGTACCATCATAGAAATTGGACGGAATAATGATTTTAAATTATCAGGTAATTCTGTACGTCCAGCATAACCAGGATTCATTGTAATGAAAGCTGCACATGTTGGTACTAATTTAATTTCACGTCCTTCAAACATAAATCTTGCAACCTATGTATTTTAAAAGAAAACTAACTAATCAATTTGATGGCCTAGATAAGTTGTTAGACAAGTTTACTTCATGATTTTATTTAACTCTACCTCCTGTTGTTGAAAGATCGCCTGTTTTAAAATATGACCTAGAGGTTAAGCGTTCGCGCACGAGACCGAAGGCCCTGGGTTTAAATCCCGCGAGGGAGATCGTGAATGAGCACTGCTGAGGAGTTCCACAGTAGGAGGAAATGGACGTCCAGTGCTTCCAGGTTTTCAGTGGTGGTCTAACATCAATTGGTTCATGATGTCAATCAAAATTTTAATAATCTCTACAACCCTATACTGATATTATTTTATTTCAGAAGGAAAGAAGTTCAGAAACAATAATGCATTTCTTAACTGAAATTTAATCAAACTCTGTGAACTAATTATTAATGAGAACTTAGATACTACATGAATAGTAGTATATATGTGCGTGAAACTGAACATAAAATTACTAGTATAGGGGTTGTGGAGATTATTAAGTTTTTTTGATTGAGATCATGAATTGATTGATGTTAGACCACTTTTGGAAACCTGAAATCACTGGACGGTTGTTTTGCCCTATTGTGGAATTCCTCAGCAGTGCGCATTCACGATCCCGCTCGCGTTGTTTGAATCCAGGGCCTTTGGTCTTGTGCGCGAACGCTTAACCTACTGGACCACTGAGCCGGCTTCCAATGGTGATAGTGTTTAACATCAATTGGTTCATGATCTCAATCAAATGAACATAAGATTGTTTGGATACATAATAGATCACCTTCAAAGTTATAGAATATGTGTGTAAATAAACTTTTGACTGATTTATGGAGTTATTAACGTATTGTAGAGATGGTGATTCGGTTGATAAATCTGGCAACGTTCTTTATGATTAAGGTATTTATTATACATTTTCAATATATCCATATTCAGTACGGAAAACAGTAAGATCAAAACATATTATCAATCTTTGAAGTCATTTACTACTGGCTGTGAATGGTATAAGCAGCTGCCAACCATTTGAGTGGGGACAGCAAAATATCCCTTTTAAATGGTTGATGAAATAACCCTGGATCTGAGATGCAAATGAATTCAATCAAAGTTCAAGTTATGTGACTGGATAATTTATACTTAAAATTTGATTACTTTGAAATATCTTGCTATACCATAAAGGGTAAATAAATCTACGCTTTTGTATGTAAATTAAAAATATATAAAATTTGTTTTTAACATGGATACAAACTTGGTCTAAGTTACAGTTGAGATGGCTGAGACATGTGTTACGTATACCCAAACACCGACTGCCTCGACGTGAGATGTTCAATGGTATAGGAGTGGATTTGAAAAAGCTAGGGGTGGCCAGAACAAAACATGGCACAAGTTCATGAAGTCACTGACAAGTAGACTGAGCCGTGTTGGTAGGTGTAGACTACCTGGTTGAGGACCACGAGATGATAGCAACTGATGGTTAGAGACTTTGAATGACATGGCATGAAATCGTTTGCAATGGTGTGCGCAGGTGCATACACTCTTTGTGTTCTCCCAATTTCTAATCTTCTGAATTCTTCACGTCCCTTTCTTTTTTTCTCTTTCCAAATTTAATTCACTGTATTATAATCCTTGAATAACATCTTCAGGTCCTAATGTTTCCGATTATTGCTTATATTCTTACTACCTCTACCACAACGGAATTTAAATCAACAACTGCATCTCTGTGTTAATGTGGTATGGCAACTCGAACTGATGAACGTACGTACGAAGTTCTACGTTGTTACTGACTGACTGATTAAGTTACAGACATGATACATTTTTTAATTGTCACCATCTCGTCGACCGATGTAATGTGTACTCGGTAAGGGGAATATTTTCGATTACTGATAAGCTCATTCACAGAGTACTATTCAATTTTATGTAGCACGGTAATAACAGTAACAATTTGAGAAGGAATAAAGAGAAACTATTACTCACTCGTGCTGCTTTAGCATTTCGAATAGTGATCAATTGTTGAGCAATAACAGACAATACTTCAATATCAATACGATTAAATTCATCAAAACAACACCATGCCCCAGATTGAGCTAAACCAGAAAAGAAACGACCCATCATTTTGTAATCTAAACCATCGGAACAATTGAAAACAACACATTGTTTTGCTACAGATTTAGCTAGATCTTTAGTTGTCTCCGTTTTACCAGTACCAGCCGGACCAGCCGGTGCACCTCCTAAATCTAGTTGTAATGCACCCATTAAACATAAATAACATCTAAAACAAAATAAAATAAATAAAAGAATTAAATTGCTACCAACTGTGATATACAGAATAATATCTATTTCACCTTGAGTTGAAACTCTTCAGTAGTATATAACCATAATGTATGCCATTATGGAATATATAGCCTACTGGTCCCATTATGAACAAAGTACCTTCCGACAATTAAAGCAAAGTCCAGTAGTAAAGTGATTTTCCACGTTGTTTAGCGACCATTTCATATCATCAGTGAGATGTCGCTTTTTGGTTTCAGTATGATCATACTCCACCTATCATAGGTGAATTTTATGCTACATCCTGTTACATCGAAAACCTATCAGTCTGTAGTTTCATATTTGGGTCACGATGAGATATTTAATTCATCTTAACAAAATGTTGAGTTATAAACTTGACATAAATATAAACTGCTTGATCACTACTTTAATATGTAATCTAGTTTCACAATTTCTCGTTACTTGTCATTAAATCATTCCGTCTTAACAACTACATTGATAAAAAATCTTAGTTCAGAGTAAAATCAGAGGATAACGAAACTCACAAGGTTATTATATCAAGTATCATGAATTAGTAAATCATCGGTTTATGCTGATGATGGTGTTCAGTAGAACGATGAAAGCTCCACGATCAAACTATCCATTTTAGAGGACAAAACCGCATCAAAATCATCCACCTGAGCTACAAATCTTCAACATCTCAGATCCTAATATATCAGGATAGGTTTATGAAAAAGAAGTTAGCTTAAACTTCACTCATTCTAACGCTCCATGTCGAGTTGTTTCTTCAAATTCGTTTGATCTCAAATAACTCAGTGGTGTGGTAGATCTTATTATGTAACAAGGATTGTAGGATCAAAATTTAAGAAAGATATTTGATATCAAAAACGTTTCATTTACATTTTGATCAGAATGGGGTTTGTGGAGATTGTAGTGACTTTAATAGTTGAATTAATGAATCGATTAAAGCTAGACCATCAATGAAAACCTGGAAGCGATGGGCGGCCGTTTCGTTTTAATCTGGGACTCCTCAGTAGTGTGCATCCTGCATGTTGGACTCGAACCCAGGACCTTCGGTCTCGCGCTTGAACACTTAACCTCTAAACCACTCAGCTGTTATCTAATAGTCTTAATGTCTAACTTCAATCGACCCATGAATTTACATTTGACATAATGTTATTATCTTTGCATTCACTTGAGATGATGGTCTGTTTTTGATTTCCCCGTGTATATCCATGATGCCATATAAATTTGAGTCTTAACTCTGAATAAACATTCATTAAATTCTCCAAGGTTTTCGAAATTTCCCCTACTAACATTAATTTATAATAAGAATTGTATAATATATGTCTTCATCAAAAATAAACTTACTCTTATACTTACCTATCGGTCAATGGAGTGATTACTAAACGAGGTGATGCACCTAGATATTCATAACCATAAATATAACATGCACTGGCCATTTTTACAACACATGTATCTAAATCTAAATCCCAATAATATCTAAGTTGACGTTGCCAATCAAAATTATCTAATGAATCAACTTTATTATTGACTAATTCTGTAACCATATCACGTGCATGTACATCAATTGTAATTAAAGCACATAGAAGTGAACGAAATAATTTTGGTAATTCTCCACGTACTAGAGTAGCAAGTTTGTTAAGTCCCTAAAATTAGAAAGAAAAGGTTAACGATAAATGGTATTGTCAGTATAGAGTTGTGAAGATTATTCAATTTTTGACTGAGATCATGAACCGATTGATGTTAGACCACCATTGAGAACATGAAAGCATTGGATTGCCGTTTCTTCTTATTGTGAGACTCCTAAGCAATGCACACTCACCACCCCGTGAGGAGTCCCACAATAGGATGAAACGGCTGTCCAGTGCTTCCAGGGTTTTAATGGTGGTCTAACATCAATCGGTTCATGATCGCCATCAAATACTAATGTATTTTAACAAGGTTGAATAAATTGATTCAGTTTTTATTCAGTTAATATGATCTGACTAATTTACCTGAATAAAACCCTTCATCAAAGAGTCAGTAAAAACGTCTATGATCTACAAGTTAGAATCTTTCAAGATTGCAAGCATTCCTTGATTATTAATATTATATATTATGGAAAAGACATCAACCAGAGCTTTATAGCGGTTACTATCAATCACTTCACATGTTAACGACACATACTAACTATCTAATACTTAACGAAACTGTTTTTCAGTTGGTTAGTGATAATTTGGATAAACTGAATTCCACGAACCATACTATCCTTAAGCAATTCTCAAAGTTATCAATCACAATATGGCTGGTTACTTATTGGTTGATGCATGACAATGAACAATAATAACTGACAACATCATGGACAATTTTTTGGAATGAGCTGTCTCAGAAGTACTAATCAGTTAAGGATAATCGGAAAACTGTATGCTTATCAATGAAGTAGTACTAAAATGATGGTTTTTCTTGGCGGAAAGATCCATAGTGTGAAAAACCCCACCAATTTGTTTAAAATAACCTACTTACTGTATAGCATTTCGCTTCATATTCTTTTAAACCATCAAGACGATCTTCTGGGAGAGGATCTTCCAAAATTAACGTGATATCACGTGACCACATTAATTGTTCTACTGTTAAAACAATTTGATTTGCATGTGCTTTAAGCCATTCTTCACGATGTAAACTTTCAAAATCATTTATAGCAATTTTCATTAATTTACGAAGATTTGTAAACATTGCTTCTTCAACTTTACCTAACCAATCTTCAACATTACCTCTAGCTTTCAAACCCTTAAATAAAAGTGGAAAAATACGGAACATACATGTTAACAGAACATACTAAGACATAAAAATGTGATTATAAATTATCTTGTGAGGCAGTGACTCAATGAAGACAATGGTGAACCGTGACGCGATTTCGTGAATTGGTTGAAGTTAGATATTAACATCATTGGATACCGGCTCAGCGGTTTAGAGGTTAAGCGTTAGCGCACGAGACGTAAGATCTTGGATTCGAGTCCAGCATGCTAGGCCGTGGATGAGCACTGTTAAGCAGTTCCATGCTAGGATGAAACGCCCGTCCACTGCTTTCAGGTTTCTCATGGAGGTCTACCTTTAATCAGCTTAAGAATCCGACTAATAAATTATCTAGCAGTTAGTAAACGGTAAATTTTGGACAGAAATATCAAACACGAAATAATTAGTCAAGCTCGTGTTTCTAACATCTATAATAAAGTTACAATAGAAACCTGAAAATGGATAGCGGCTAGCAGTGGAATTTAGGACGCACGTTTCGTCCTATTTGGGACTTATCAGCTGGATGTGTCTGCACCCCAGAGTCAACGTTCACTCTTCGCCATGTTCCACTGCTAGCCACCATCAATTTTTGTTCAAAAAGCTTGTGACTTAAGGCAATAGCGATGCGATCTGCACAGGATGCACATATGATAATAGGACACTGATCAATTGCAGACCTAAACAACAATCGGATGATACAAAAAAATAACACCAAGTGAATCTATAGAGTTCTAGTTGACTCCAGTTTCTAGTTTAGGAAATTCATTGGAATTCAATAAAAATGCTATATACTGTGTGTGTATGGTGTAAAATTGCATTACTTCTACCAAACGACCTATAAAGAGGTGCTTGGTAGTACTGTAGATAACTCATCTAGATAGTTTTTAACAGTAAATGTACAGACAATAATATTTTAGTTCACAGTAGTCTACAAGTTGTAAATGTTGCTTTTAATCAGTTCCCAATCAAAATTTTTAAGATATGATATAATTTTTAAATCCACCTGGTATTGTTTTATTCAATCTTCTCATTGATGCTCAAGACTGCAATCGATAAGTCTCTTATTGGTATATGTTCATCCTGTGCGTATTGCCTCAATATAGTCTTAATTCCCAAGCGTTCTAAGCGAAGATGAATAGTGGCTAGTAGTAGAATTCAGGTACATCCAGCTGACGAGCCCCACATTGGACGAAACTCGTGTCCTAGATTCTACTGTTAGCCACTATCCATCTTTGATATAATTTTTATATTATCTAAATGTAAATTTTTTAAATCTAATGTCATTAACTATAGAATATAGTTATGTAGCTAGAAGATGACAACACGTAACTCTGGTCTGTTTGTTATAAACTCCAGTATGTTTGAAATACATTATTTATATCACAGAGGCTGAGATTGATGTTCTGGAATTAATAGGTCAGGCTAGGTGGGTGGCAGGACCGATAAAAACTATAGACTGCTCGTACTTGTTTTATGCGTCATTGGTTCTGTTGATAATTCACTGTTCTCTAATTGACAGTATCATTTCTTTATACATTGAGAGGAGCCTAAACTCACAAGTTGTAACAACTCTAGTTTAGTGAATAGTACTATAAATAGTATAATCGTCTACAATTTATGAAAGTTCAGCTTTTAATATCTGATGGGTTTAAGTGTTAACATAGTTGAACAACCTAAAATAGATCTAAAAGAAAAATAAACGTTTAAGTTATGATCAGTTTCAAGAATTGAATCAAATTAGATTACCTTGCCAAGTGAGACACGTTCACCTTCAGGTGAAAGCATAGCCAATATATCATTGGTATAAACAGGTTCATCTAAAAAGAGAAGAAAGAATTTGAATAGAATGTTTTAGAAACACTAACTAGTTGGTTAAACTATGAAAAATAAACATAAACAATCTTGAAAAGAATCAAGGTTTGAGATTATAATTTATAGGGATACTACCCCCTAAACTCAGGGTTTGAAAAGTCGGAAACATAAAAAAATTTCTCAACTGCGATAAAAAATGATATTGGTGGTCTAGTAATAGTATTGCGACAATAAGTTTTAAGCGTAATTTGAACCTTAACGCTTCAGGTTGAGCTATTTCGTTTACTACTCTACATATGCGTTGTATAAAATATGGGCCATATGCTATATGGCTATGTAGAGCTGAAGGTCTCAAATGAGATGGTGGAGAAGATTTGTAGCTCAGGTGGATGATTTTGGTGGAGTTTTGTTCTCTGAGCTGAATGGTTTGGTCGTGGAACTTTCATCGTTCTTCTGAACGACATCATCAGCAGCACAAACTTCAGATAGAAAAGAAGTGTTTGTATTTCTCCATATGTGTCTCAAAGCTTGTTCTGTGCACCTCGACGTTGATTGGTTCTTATTGACCTTAAATTTGTCGTTGTTTACTTCTTTGTTTTGGTTGTGTCTCCCATTGTTTTGATTTTTGTTCTTACGTTTGTGCATGATTTTTCTGATTGGTTGATAAATTGGATTGATTTCAATATGCTTGTTGATTGCTGATTGACCTGAGTGCCAGGCTTCTAAAAATTCTCTGGTGTTTTTGGAGTTTTCTCTGTCTAAGATTTCCACATTTTTCCAATCGAATGAGTGTCCGCAGTTGTCCACGTGGACAAGTTTGTGTTGATGATGTCGTTCAGAAGAACGATGAAAGCTCCACGACCAAACCATTCAGCTCAAAGAACAAAACTCCACCAAAAAGGTCTCATATGAGACTAGGGGTTTGCCATTAATATCGTGGATGGTTCGGCATTACTTTGGCAAGTTTTGATGACTGTTCATGCACGAAATCGGTTTGCTGGTTAACCGATTTCATTCATACTGGTGGTTGCTTCTCACTGTTCTCAAAGGCCATTGTCGTTCGGACATTGTAAGGCATATCGCCATTGTTAACATTAATGAGTTTGACTGTCGTGTAAGTGGAATAGGTAAACTTTGGCCTGTTCGTGCTGTGCATCATTGATTCATGCGATCACTGATCGGAATAACTATGCATGTGACATGAATGTGCATCTGAATGGTGCGAATGGTCCACCAGGATGCTTGGTATTTGTGTGGTTGCACCACAGGATTGAGCTGTACTACTCAGATTGTAGCGTTAAAGTCTATATGGTGTGTGGTTCTCCTGTTAAACGGGATTGAGTTGTACTGTTTGGGTTGTCACGTGTAAGTCTGGATGGTGTCTGGTTCTCTTGACAACCAATGTGAAATTACCGTGGCCCAAAAGGGTCTGTTATATAACTATATTATATAACTATAACTTATGGATGACCTTAAAAAGACACTAAATTGACCTTGAGAATGTTGACCTAGTAACTACGACTAATGAGGACTATAAACCAGTGTGTGAGGAATTAGATTTATGGTTCTGGGTTCGAATCCTGCGGGCGAGATCGTGGATGCGCACTGCTGAGGAGTCCCACAATAGAACGAAACTACCGTCCAGTGCTTCTAGGTTTTCAATGATGGTCTAACATCAATCAATTCATTATTTCAATCAAGAACTTGATAATCTCCACAACCCCTTTACTAGTAAAAAAAAAAGAAAAACAACAATAAAATCAAAATCAAACTAATATGATTACCTTTATTCATAGAATCTGGTGTTATACCAAATTCTAATTTCATAATAGCATCAAAACATTTTCTTAAATGTGGTTGTACAGCTAATGGATTACGAGTTTGTGCTAAAATTTCTAATAATTCATCATTAGATAAAAAATAAAAACGTGGAAATATGGAACGTTTTGATTCTAAATAAGCTTCAAGACATTTTTGTATTTGATCTAATAATTGATTATTATTACGTAATGTATCATATAAACCAGGTTGTGTTGCAGCACGTATAGCTAATGGAACTTTTTGTATTTTACGCATTATATCTTTATATGATTTATCAACAGACATAAAACTTTTTGATTCACTAGGTAATTGACGTTGAATATCTGGTGCAGAAAATATACTTTCTAAATATAACCAACTTCGTTGACATTTCATCCATTCATCCTTGAAGTAAAAGAAAAATTATTAAAAAATCAGTAATTATCACTATGAAGTTGTAAATATTACGGAGTTACATATTAATCTAAGATAACCATTCAAAATCTGAAATCAGTAAATAACCATCTTGTTCTAGTATAGAACTGCTTAGTAGCAGGCACTCATGACTCAAAGTCAGAGGGAATGAGGGAGGTTGATTTTGAATACAGTGGTCTTGAGTACTGTTAGAAGAGATATGAGGGTGGTTGTCACTTTCCGGTTGTCCACACTGTGAAAGGGTTCTTCTGGAGGTACCTCTTAGTGACCTGAGAGCGTGACCGCAGTGCCCAAGGGACAACTAATTAAGGCGAGTCACATACAACCGTGTTACGAGTAATTTTTTTGTTAGCTCCGTACTTGTTGAAACCTTATTGCCGGAGACGGATATCCATGAGATAAGGTGAGGTGTGCAATTGAAGAGTCGACTTTTTCTACCCCCTCTCTTGTGAGAAGGCAGCATCGCTGTCATGCTGGTTGTTCGAATGAAACACCTTACTGCTGTCACACCTTTGTACAGTCAGCAGTACGACTTCGCCCTCAGACCTTGGGCCTGCTACTTTTAGTCCTATCGCTCGTCAACCAACCTGTCTGACATGGTAGGACCTTGATGAACGATTGTTCCAGCCAGTATAGCTCGGTTGCTTCATCACGATAGGCAAACCCGACCACCACGTCAAGGTAGCAACAACGGTCGGGACTGGAAATTGGACCCAGGACCTTAGGTATTGCATATAAATACCTAACTTCTATAACACTGAGCAGGGTCGTGTAATGTCATGGATTAATTGAAGTGAGGCTAGTACATCATCGAATTTCAGTTTAGCTGTCTATAGGTTCAGACGTTTACACACGAGATTAAAGGTGCTGGGCTCTATTCTTGGTTGTGGGATTGTTGAGTAGTCTTGTACTAGGACAAAATGATCATCCATTTTTACCAGGTTTTTTGGATGGTTATCTAACATAAGTCGGTTCGTGATCTCAAATAAAAATCACTTAAGAAAACTGCTAGAAGTTGAAGTTATCACGAGTTCACTTAATCTGCGAACAAGAAAAAAGACTCAGTGACCAAAGATTAGTAAGCTAGCTATTTGATGCGTCCCAGCCCCGCTAACTAGAGCGAGAAATCCAAGCTTGGAATGGGGAAGTATATTCTGCAAACAGCCAGAAACGAACGATAACAACAGACACAATTCAAGATGTATATATATATATATATATATATATATATATATATATATATATATATATATATATATATATATATATAGCACAAAAATGTCCTTGGTGAGAGTTAGCAAATAGCATACTGAAAGACGCAACAAAGCAATAGCATTTAAGATATTTCCCAGTGGGAAATACGACATCAAGGTGACAAGAACGCATTTGGCGCGAAAACAACGAAATTCAAATTTCCTAAATAAAATTACAAAATTAGGTCTTTTCCCAAGTGAGTTCTGGGGGATCTAACGTCCCCAACAAAAACATGTACAATATGCTAGACTGTAACACTGACTATTTTTTACTCTAAAAAAATCATTGAACGTAATTCTTTATAGTTAACATTTTTAGTGATACAAATAAACTATCATGCAAAGCGTGGATATGATTACATAATCAAGAATTATTATTGGGTTTCAGTGTCACTACTCTGAAACGTCACTTAATCCTACTATGAAAACAAATAACTTAGCATGTTAACTTATGTGTTAGGTAAATGCTGGGAATATACTTCCTGAATGTTTTAGAAGATACATGTGATGAAGT